>JARJCM010000098.1:0-357499 GCA_029233265.1 Mycena alexandri
CAGGATCCGCCATCGCTTCCTTCATTGAGCGGTCGCAGTGCCACCTCCGCACCCTCCTCTTCGACGAGGTCTCGACGCATGGGAGTTCTCTGGTCCAGATCCTTCGCACAGCACCGACCTTGCATACCCTCACCATCATTTTCGGAAAAGCCAAATTCAATTACGGAAACAGCCATGGAGGCACTGATCATCGCTCCAGGCCGTGAGGCGGTCCTCCCTGCCTTGCGAAATTTCACGCTCTATGGAGCGTACCTTTTCCGCACGAGCACGCTACTCGACATGCTCGAATCCCGGAGTCAGCAGACGACAGACGCGCTACGTCTGCAAACTGTGGATCTAAAGCTGGTTCATCGTCAATTCTCAGGCGAGGAGCTGGAGCGGTTCCGTCGCCTCAAGGGAAGCCTAGACTTATCTCTGCAGTACGCAGATGCGCAGAAGGTCTCTGTTAAAATATGATCGACTATCGGCCGGAATATGGGTATGCATAGTAAACAAGGGAGAACAATCCTTCGTAGAAGCTTATGGTATAGAATGTGCTAATAGGTACTGATGCTAGTGTTGTCCAGGGTATAGTCCGAGATCAAGTTGTAGTGCTGTAGCGCAGAGGAGAGGGAGGGAAGTTTCACGAGACATGGAGCCGCCAAACATCAGGGGCGCCCGAGGCCGACAGCCCGTGAAATTTCGTGCAGCCCATCAAGAAGTCGACACGTTTGACGCCATGGCTCTTCTCTTCCGCGTAGCCGCGATGGCCCTGCAAACGCATGTAACGGTGCGTATACGCCTCCGTAACACGGCGCTGGAGTTTCTGCGAGCCCAGCCTATGGAATTCTGCCGACGTCACGTTCGTACGCAAGGCGCGGTAGATGGCGTTGAGCGCGTCCGAAACAGTGACATAGCGACCGTTGGAGGCAGCTACGGCAATGGACCACGGAAGGTGGGGTGTGGTAATGGTAATGGTACGTTGAGGAGGGTAGACCGCAGGTTCAAGGAATCCCGCAGACGAGACTCCTTGAAAGTGGGTCGTTATCGCGGAGGGGTGGATGGAAATGTCGTAGTTGAGCAGTGGAGACGGGGTGAATGCGACCAGGTTATGCGCCCGCCCTTTCGCTCCCGAAGAGGAGATGGTATGGGCGCGGCGAGGCGCGTATGGAGTTGGTCCAGGAAGGCTGACATATGGGAGAGAGGGCGGGGTTACAGGTCCGGCGGACGAAGTTTCAGATGAATTAGACCAGCTGAGCTGGGGCGGAGGCGAATGGAAAGTGTTTTCAGTCGAAAAGCGGACGTGTCTCGCTGGCATGCAATTTGGGTGGGAGAAGTTGGGCGTGAAAGTAATCAGACCCGACTCGCAATACGTTGTTTAAATACGTCGTCGGTGTTTTGTTTGGACCTGTAAATCCCGGCGATGACTCGTGCACTACAGCCTCCGGGAAGAGTCTTCCGACGCTGGCCTTGTCCTGAAAAGGGTTCATCTAGCCCATATGGGGATTCCTAGCGACAAGCGATGTCTGACGGCATGATTCTGTCCTGATTTTTATTTTACAGCCTTGATGAGCCGGCAGTGCATGCCCTTCGTCGCCCTCTGTCGCTACGTGGATCTCGGAAATATCGCACCGCATCTCGGTGAGGACAACCCGCAATGGAGCCAAATTCTCCACCAAACGCGCCCGTGGCCGACATTCGTTTCGGCAGTTTGACTCAAATGCAAGGTAAGGCTGCCGCAACGTACATCGAACGTATCAGTTCGGCATCAGTCGAACAAAAATTGTTCAAGTTGTACTGCCTCCGCACATGGATTTCTGATCTACGAGACAGGCTATGCAGGCATCAAATCTCCTTCTCTTCCGCATTAGGTTGCTAGCCTCGTGGAGGCGTGGAGGAGGAACATACATTTTAATTTGCGGCGCAGATAAATGTCATGCTCGGTCCGCGCGCAGCAGTGCCGCCGCAGCACATTGAACTTCAAAGCAAAGTCACCACGTCCCGGGTCCGCAGCGAGCACGGCTTCCAACTCGGACTTCTTCTCGATACGAATCCGAGATGAAGGTGGTGGCGTATCCCCAAGCAATATGGCTCGCATCTTCTCCTACGCGTTCACCACTGCGAAAAGCGATGCGGACGACGATTTCGACGGAGGCGGCGGGCCATATGCTGCCCAACATGTTGGGGGGGCAGGACCTGGGTAGCCGCAAATAACTTTGAAGAATGGAAACGGAGAGTGTGTGTCAGCAGGGAATGGACGAAATTTAATGCAACATTCGGTGATGCAAACCTCCCAATTGATTCAACTTCAACTTCAGCCCTGCACGTACATGCAAAATTTAAACGTCGACTAGGTGTCGTTCGGCGGTACATCGAATCGTTAGCGAAGGAAAATAAATAAATCTGCATCAGTAATGAGGGGATACGAGAACGCCATTCGAAAAGATATCTCGCACTCATTGGCAATGCTGAACTGGAGCTTGCGGTCCTGACTCGGAAGGATTGATCGAGCCTAGCAGACTGCAAAGTTTCTCTTCGTACAAGGGGAGGCTGGGGAGCCCCCTCTTTCTGGTCGTGAAATCATAAATTGAGGACCTCGGGATACTCATCCAGTTGCGTTCTCACCATTATTCTCCCGCTGTAAAATCTCGCTCCCACAAAATGATTCTGGTGTTTTACGCATTCCGATGGATGGCAATCTCGTCTGGGAATGTATTAGCTCATGCTCAATTTCCAGGTATTCCGTTTCTTGGCCCGCCCGCCTCCTTGAAAGGCACTTGGTCGACGCGACTACGCGCTTCAAAACGCGAATTTCTTGGGGACTACACCGTGAAGCGCGCTCGACCCTTTCTTGCAATCCATATAACTACCCCTTGGTGCTTCGCCGTCGATATCTACGTATTGTCTCACCAATATTGCTGTGCCGGTATTTGTGTGATGCAAAAGGCCATCCTTTGACGTACCCCTCAGTCTTCAGGAAACTCAATTCTTGCCGAGCAAACCTAATCTCTCGTAGACAGACGCTACAACAAATTTGCTCGTACCTCGCGATGTTGTAGAGCAAACCCTGATTAAACGGTGAAAAGTTGATCCTACTTACTCTAAACAATCTTGCATTAGAGTTTCTGGTTCAAGGCCCGACGTCCCAGCTACACGAAAACCGATAGACGTGAATCGCTTTCGCGCTCAAGTCTGACTAGCTTCCGCTCCACCCTTAAATTTAGTTCGTCTTTGTTTCACGCTCGGCTTGCGCGTGAGCTCCCCCACCAAGAGTTTCAAATGTCTTGTGTTTGGTTAGTAGGGGTCTCTTCCTCACTCTGCTGTAATTACAAGGGCAGGAGAGAATTGAGGTACTACTGTACCATTACGTTCAAATCGACAGGGGGGGTGACGCGTGACCGGTTCAACCAATTCAACATTTCGACAGGACCCGAAAGGTGCGTGACAAGACAAAAAATTCGACATCGGTCGCAAATTTTACCCTTCTGTTGGAGGTAATCTCTTGGGTTGGCACAGAAGTATTTGCACGGTGTGTTGAATCCTCGTTGATATTTTATTTCGGGTTTTTTCTGGCAGGCCATTTTAAGTTGATTTTAGGCCAGAAACTCAACCACAGGCTCAAATTTTAGAGTTGCAGGTATGAATGGTTCAGGAACCGCTTTAAAACACACTCGCCCAGGGCAGGGAGTTGTAGGGGTTTTTCGCGCAGTTTCACGCGATTTTTTGGCAGAGTGACGAACTGCTGGACGTATTCGACACCGGCGTCCGTGACGCGTGACCACGACCAAAATTCGATATCGACAGGGGGGTGCGTGACGCGTGACTGTCGATTTGAACGTAATGGTACAGTACTTCAAGTTGAACCAAAGTTGAACTGTGCTCGGCCCGAACTTGAACTCGGAAACAATTTGCGTATTTTCCATTTAGCTGTCATAAATTATTAAACTGCACCTAACAATCCAGTGAGCCAATTTGAACTCGTCAAGTTCAACCTCTTGCTTTGCTTTGGGTTTGTTGGGACTTATTTGGGTCCGTGATTGATGCAGGCATCCGACGGCCGCATCGGCAATCGCGTCACTTTCATCCGCCACTGCTTCGTCCGCTACCACCACCACGAACCAACGGTGACCAGATTCCTTACGGCTTACTTACCTTTGAGGCCTCCTGGGCCCGATAGACTTCACTCCAAGCTTGCGCCGCATTCTTAGACATTAAACTCTCATGTCCCTGTTTTTATTTGGTCGGACGGTGGCTAGTCGACTCGGAATCCACTCTTTCTCGCTTCGCTCTAGAAGCCCGCATCTAATTGCCCGTACCGCGGCAACGACACCGGCGTCGATACCAACTCCTCCTTCCTCGCGGCCCTTCGGCACTTTTGCCACCATTTCTCTGGTTTCGGCATTTTCGTTGGGCGCGTACACCCTCGGGGCGCTTTACCCGCCTCCGCCAATATCCCTCCTCTATCCCCGCCCGGCACCTCCGCCTCCTGCCGATGCGACGTCTCCGGAGTCCCTGGCCCACATCGCCGCGCTCGAGACGGAACTCCAGGCGCTCCCCGCGCTGCACGCGCATCGGACCCTCCCCGACGCGGAGGAGTGGTACGAGACACGGCCGCACGAGGCTATCCCCGAGCCCGTACGTGTGAATAAACTCACGTCTGGTGCGCTCCGTGGGCCGGGAAAGCTTGCTCTCTTCCCGCTGGCGCGCGTGCGTAAGGACGAGAGCGCAGCAGTAATCTTCGTGCATCTGGGTCGCGGCCTGTGCGGGCACGATGGGATCATCCATGGCGGACTCCTCGCAACGCTGCTTGACGAAGCACTTGGCCGGAATGTGTGTTGGTCGCGTTGAATTTTTCGAGGCTATCTCACTGAGTCTGATTGAAGGCGATCATCAACCTTCCTGAGAAGGTCGGTGTAACAGCGACGCTTTCTCTGAAGTACAAGGCACCAACGCGTGCAGATCAGGTAGGCATATGCTTCATTACCTTGGCTCCCGCCTAATACTCGAATTGCAGTTTGTCGTAATGAAAACTGAGCTCGTTGAGCTGAAAGGCCGAAAAGCTCGCGTCTCCGGACGGGTCGAAGCGCTGGATGGTACCCTTCTCGTTGAGGCCGAGTAAGTTCTCCCGTCTTATCCTCACCTTCAACCTGTTTTCGATTTTCCGGCTTGTTTCTCTCCGACATTTTTGCCTGCGAACATTCTCACTGATTTTCACCTCACAACGACAGGGCGCTCTTCATACAACCACGCTACGCCTCGCTGCTCAACACGACGGTCATCCGGCAGCACATGGGTGCGGCGCCGCCGCCCGAACCAGTACTTGTCGCCGACGGTGGCATCATGCCGAAGTAATTATTCTCTGGGCTTTTTATTGGGATGTTTTAGATCACTTAGCGAAGAAATGACAATATATGGTCTACTATAAATTGCACTATATCTTGGTCACGCCAACCGGAGATCGAACACATGAGACCAAGGGACTCCAGAAAGGGGAGAAGACCTGCTGGCGCTGGCGCGCGTCTGCCGATCATGGCACTCTTCGTAAAATGCCGTGAGCAGAAACCTTCGTTCGTGCGGGTACCGTTTCTGTAATGTTTAATTGCTTTTGTTATTCTGGCTATCGGAAAAAGAAACCTCATGGATGGAGAGGCTTGGTGCGTGTCCGCAATCGATAGCAGAGGCGTATATATAGAATACACAGTGGGTTGCGTTAATTGCGCTTTCCTGGTCCGATGAAAGATACAATAATTTGTGTGAAATTCGCCGCCAGTGCAACTCAAGGCTCAAGTGGCGCAATTCAACCTACAGTTGGATCGAATGCAAACCAGTAGATTAGCGCAAATGCGCATGAATTGGTACGATAAACGGGACAAGAAAGTACACGTTACATTCTATTTGTAACCTTTGAGGTTTCTAGAATGGACTGTGAGTTGCAAAAAAAAAGCGTCAATTGAAACCACAACGTACCCAGCCTATATTTCAAGCTGCCGATCGTTTCTTCGACGTCCTCACCTTCTTGGCGGATTCGGGTTTCATTTCTCGCAAAAAGGCATCGTACAGCGTCATCCTGTCGAGCCCGCTTGAGCAATCGCGAATCGCGTTAGGCCGGTAGCAAAAAGGGGCGAACGCACATCATTCGCACCGGCGCGTTCTCTGCTCTTGCCTCTCGCGCAGCCCGTGTATCAAGAAACTCATCGCGCAACGCCGTCATCCCGGGACTCTTACACCTCGGGGTCACGCTCAAATGCCGCTTCAGTGCGTCCTCGCGCGTAAAGCTCCCTGGACACCCCGGACAAAGGTACTTCTTATCGGCGCAATGTGCCAGTGACTGGCGATGGCGTCGTAGATCGGCGACGGTGCTACATCGATGAACGCAGCCGTCCAGCCCGCATTCCACCATCTTGCGAGCGTAGAACGCGTTCTGGGGAAAAGGCGAGGGTGAAGATTGGCGCGAGGCGATGGCGTTTGAGCGCCGACGCGAGCACAAAGACAATGGACGGCGTGAAATGGGCTCGGTGGGGCGCGCTTTGACAGGTGTTCTAGTTCTGGAGGAGGTTGCTGAGGTGGAGGCCGACCGAGATCCAGAACACGCGACCACCAGTTTGGGTAGTGGGCGAGCAGATGGCAACGCCTCATCGAAGGCCTGATCATCCTCGTCGTCATCACTGGATTCGGAGTCAGGCTGTGAACCCAGATATGCCTCGCAGCGGGGACGGGTGGGGTCAGTGATCTCAGGGGGATTTTGTGTCGAACTAGCGATGAGTTCTGCTTTTTGTGGCGGGATCGAAGAAGTACCGTACAGAGCCCCGGAGAAGTTGAGCCACTAAAGTCGTTCATCCGATACTCCGTAGCAATAAATTCGGACACGTACATCCTCCAGATTAGACTGGTCGACGAGTTTCCCGACGTCATCTTCGAGCCCAAAGTTTTCTGACATCTGTTGTGCGCGAAGTTCGCGTTCAGCCAAACAGCAGAGCTCCAACATCTCAGCTTCATGGCGCAAGTAACAGTCCGACTCAAATGGGACTCCACCGATCGAGTCCATTTGGAGGCAGCTAACTGTGGGGTCCGCGAGTCGAACGTTAGATAATGGCGGAGCCTGAGGCAAGCCTGTGTAAACTACCCTTTCTCAAAAGACGCGAGAATTTGGCAGCGGCGGCTTGCTGCACGACGTGTGAGGCGTGTATATGAGGGAACCAAGAAGGTAGGGTTCTTTACCCGGCTGTACGACGCGTCGAGGGAGGTGGTGGGTGAAAAGGGGCGCACTGATTGTTCATGTTTTGAGCGTGTGAACGGTGATCGCCACAGCCACTCCTCGGGTTCGACTTCGAATTCAACTATGTACCACCGCCAACTTGCGTATTCATGTCAGCCAGACAATTCAGCCACCTGAATCCATCAATCATTCCAGCTGGCCATTGTCCTTCAACCGGCTGGCAACCAGCCGGAGCGCGCGGCTGTGAGTCCAGCCGTTTACCACATTATTTTTTCCTGGTGGCCAGCTGCATGCACCGGGTAATATTCAGCCTGCACTGTGCTGCAGGGAAATGAGGTTGAATCCAGTCCATTGCATGCTACTGTTCTTTCACGGTGGAAGTTAGGTGCAAATTTGAACGGTAAACAGAAGTAGGAAGCTGGAGGCTCAAGTCCAAGTCTGAGCGGCATAGTATTTGTTTAGCTAAATGGACAGAGAGTTTTAAGTAGTTGAACCATACTCAAGACAGATCCACCTGCGTGGTCACTTTTTGCCTTATGGATAAGAATCAGGATAAATTAATCAGCGCGGTCCCTTTCGGAACATGCTGAGTTATAGCGAGCTCACTGCACCTGATGAATCATCATGATCGCAATCAGTTGAAGATTCAGGCAGAGATTCATCGGACTGCCAAGTTCACCAAGAACCAATCCCTAGGGTATAAAAGGCGATAGGAGATCTGCTTCGAACAAAGCAAGCGATAGACCTTGAAGACCCAAACGGCCGACTTAGGGGCTTATATCTAAATGGAAATGATCAAGGAAATGATCATCACGGATCTCGCATCTGATGGGATTGACTGTCACTCAGTTCATCTTTTTCCGACCACCAGTCACCGGGCCATGTCCAACGACGACCACATATACGTACGGAAATTCCGCCCCTCCGACTTCCCCCAAGTCCGCAACCTTCTCTTGGAAGCATTCGTCACCGGGAGTGAGTTGATTTTCCGTTATCCGCCCCTTTGCTAGAGATTTCCTCCATTGCAGAGGGTAGCGTCGCCTCTACGGTCAAGCTTCGTTACCTCTACCAGGCTCCTGCTCTGACCTCATATTTCCTTGGTGCTGGTGGCGTCTATGTATTATGGATACTGCCAGCGCACTATCGGACAACCCCGCCTGCTTTCGCCGCCCTAGCACTCGTGGTTCTCAGTCTGGTCGTGTTCATAGCGCTTCAAATGGGCTTGACGAAATCAGTGAGAGGGTTCTGCGACAAGGCGCTGGCGACGGACATGCGCGACATTCCCAAGCACTACGCTGCAGGGGTGTTCTTCGTCGCTGTACAGCCCGCCGCAACGACGGCGAAGTTGGTGGAGGGGGCTGAAAATCTGGTTGATGGGGAGAAGGCAGAGCAAGTTCTGGGGTTTGTCGGACTCGGTGCGTTGCATCTCTTGTTTCTCGTGCACGTATTTCTGATGAACATGCTTTGAATACGCAGAATACCAACCCGACAAGAACTCAAAATCCGCCGAGGTGCGGCGCATGGTTGTCGGCGCAAAACATCGTCGTCGCGGCCTCGCGTCCCGTCTCATGCTCGAAGTCCTCAAGCACGGCGAGACAATCCGCGGACTGCAGACCATCAAGCTTGGCGTGAGCCAGTATCAGCCCGCCGCACGGAAGCTGTATGAAAAACTCGGATGGGTGAGAGATGGACAGACCGAGACGTGGGTGGGCATCATTAACGCATACATTGCGCGGTACTCGAGACCCGTGAAGACCAAGTCAAACAAGTGACTATCGGTGACTACTTGAAGCCTCCAGAAAATTGTGCCATTCCGGCTGATTGGTTAGCTTAGGGAGGGCTTGGGTAATAGTCGCGTAATGTACCCAGTTTGATTTTTTGAAATCGCGACCTTGCGTCAGCTTGTTCTTCCCGCTCGGAATGGGTGGGCTCTTGAAGCGGCTCTCCTTGTACTAAGTAGGTCTCACTCTCCGTCTTATGGTACACGTCACTTAACGTGTTTCGAGGTTTCAACCTCATTCAAAGACCCGGAGGCCGACTTTGCGACTATCGCGAAACCTGGATGTGGATCCAAAATGTCCCGGCACAGCACTTTCAATACATCTTGCTTCCAACCTCGTCTAATCTGTCTTCCGCTGTTCTCGTGTCTGTTCTCTGATTCACTGGATATCGCCCGCATGGCTGTCCTAAAGCTATATGGAGCTCCGCACACAACATCCACCTACCGCGTTGGGACAGTGCTCCACGCAGCAAAGGTTCCTTTCGAGCTCATCGAGGTAGACATCCGAAACGGGGAGCATAAGACAGCTGCATACCGCGAGAAGCTGCCCTTTGGTCTGACGCCTTACATCGTCCGTTGCATCTCCCGCCATAAAGTCGAAATTCAGTTTTGATTCCTCAGGATGACGACGGCTTTATCCTCTATGAGACGCGGGCAATTACATCGCAGTCAAGTACCCTGCATGTGGCCTCTTGCTGACGGACCAAAAACGATACGCCCTTTTCGAGCAAGCGGCCTCTGTGGAGGTCACGCATTTCGACCCTAGTGCGGGCCTAGTGGGTTGGGAGATCCGAGCTAAACCGTGAGTATATTTCTCCTTTGAACTCTCCACATGGCTTGCTACCAGTCGTGCACCAGCTTGAAACCAGGCGCTCATTGACAAGGAAATTGCTGCTCTCGACAAGATGCTTGATGCATACAAGGTGATTCTAGTGCGGCAGAAGTACCTTGCAGGCGACGTGCGTTAACCTCGATTGGTTACGTTTGTACTACTGCTCACCATAGTTGAACCAACTCCTGACATCGGCGGACCTGTTCCACCTCCCGTATGCTCCCCTTCTCGCAACGGCTGGGAGCGATGTTATGATACGGAAGCCCAACGTCGCTAGGTTCGTGCTATGGTCTTCCCTCAGTGAACTTCGGTTGAGGCGGATGTTTGTGGTCGGGTGGTACAACAAATCCACGTCTATGTCCTGCTGGCTGGCCTTTGAGGATGGGGTGAAAACCACTCTGCAATATGAGTTACATCGCTTCAAACATGTGGACGTGCCTCTGGATGATTGTAACATCCTAATCCTCACGTTGTCTCCAGATTCTCCGAAGTTTGTTTTGCGCCTCCCGCAGAAACAACTAGGTGTCGAACTGGTCGAGGATTTCCTTCGATTATGTGCCAATTACTGAAGTCTTCTACAAATCGTGAACAGGTGTCGCAGAGAATTGAATAAGGGGTATAGAATTGATATTCTAGACAAAGTAAAAAGGGATTGCGTTAATATTGAAGCAACTGAAAAAGGTCCGCGGCTGCTTTTCTGCTCTTGAAATCGTTCCCTCACAGCGGCAAGAGTCCAGCCAGCGGCACGAATCCAGCCAGTATAAACGCGCTCCTTCATAGCCTCGCGACGAAGTGCATCTAGAGTGTCTCACAAAGCGTTCAGTGTGCGCCTTTATTTCTTCTTTCCTTTTGGATCGCTCGATCGACAGGGGGTGATCATTAATTTGCCGAGGCGAAGAGTCAGACTGGGCAAGGAGACAACCATGGAGGAAAGTTGGCATGAGAACAATTGAAGTGAGAGGCGGACCACCCTCTTGGCGTACACAAACGATGTTGTCGGTTCTGCCGAAAAGTTATCAAAGCTGGAGTTAGAGTTTGGAGTGGTGCGTGAGGCCAGGGGTGGTTTTAGATTTCTGCCCCTCTAAATTCAGGGACATATCACAGATTTTTGGTATAAGGCGGAGGATGATATTCTTGTTTGCACCATGCATACTTTCCACAGGTGCTTCCTCACGCTCGTTATTCTATGTGCCCTTTTCCTCACCCAGGTCGCCGCCAAGGAGACGAACGCTGGCCGAATGCGACGTGGACTCCCGCCCTTGCCCCCGAAGAATTTGTTTAATCCCACCCGCGTTCGCCGAGCGACACCTGCGCCATCACCCACCTACTGGTGCGTCTTGTACTTTCTCTCCGGTTGAACCGAAACTTATTCGCGCTTGTTTAGTTCCCAAATTGGGTCAGTCAACATGCCGCTTGAAGTCATCGTACCCGGTGTGAGCTCGAAGTCTCTGGGTTATGTCGGCCCTACGACTGGTGGCTACTACACTACTTGGTGGTCCACGCTATATAGTGGCAGTGGTGGCCGCGCGACTCACGGCGCCTTCTACAATGTGGACAATGTCAATTCCGGGACATACAGCACCATCAGTATCGTAGGCGCGGGATCCTTTTGCGCCCAAGCGAATCAATACTCCACCACTACCGCCTCAGCCAATCACTTATCACAGAACTTGACCACTTACGATACCTACTGGAATCCAGAGCCACAAAAGTGAGTGGGAGCCTCTCATACCTTTTAGCGCACTCACAACTTTTATCAGTTACGCATTTAATGGCACGTTCATCTGAACAAAAATACGGTCACACTTTCTTATGATGCTCAACAGTTGATTGCTCCGGTCCTGGGGGGTACATTCAGCGTGCGGATGTGAGTCACCCGTCACTTCGAGTCCTCTGTCTAATTTCTTCCGTTAGTGGGCGTGGGATATGAACAGCGGTATTATATCGATGCAATGGGTGGAATCCGATGGCAGTGAGTTTCACCGATTTCCTTCCGCGGCCTCCCGTTCATGAAAGCCGACAGATTCCGTATACCCAATACTATGGTATAACTCTGGTTCTGAATACTTCCGTTGGTATGCCCCCGGGTATTCGCCCACGCTCTCCAGCGATAATGGGAAACACTGGTTCCAGGGTGTCAGTTTTGTTTTCTCGGCCCGCCGTCAGTTCACTTCCTAATCACATCACTCTAGTACCTCCGATGGTCCTGTACGCCGAACTCATGAGCCCACATCTCTCTTAATCCCATACCCATGTATAATTGAATATTTCCTCGTTCAAATAACCGGAGTCGAAGAAGATAATGAGAGAGCTCGGGTTGGTTTTTGTGCACGCTAGTTTCAAGTTGGACCAAAATAGAATGGGGGAGAAACGATTTGTGTCGATGACGATTAATTCAGAAACGACATCTGTGCCAAGTTCATATTCTCGGGCCTTTGTTTTTCCTTTTTAGGGGTTAAAGCATTTTCAGCACATCTGTCAGCGTACTCCACTGTTTAAGGGCTCCACGGCCACGCGGTACGGCCGAGAAAAAGGAGCGAAGTGAAACAACGCGAGGGGTAGTGATAAAGAGGACGGTACTACGTATGAAAACATGCGATGTAGACATGAAATTCGGTACGCAAAACGCGGTTGTATCTGGTTCTCGCAGGGCAACAATGTTGCCCAATAGCCCATTTTGGAATCAGGGTCCTAGTAGAGTTGTTCGATCTGTAAAAAGAAACCCCGCGGGGCTTACTCAGTAAGTTCAATTAATATTCCCGAATCGGGAAATAGGGTTGAACTGGAACACAACTTCAGGGTTCAGGGTCAGATCGAAACTTGGGACTGATAAAAAGGACTCATATGCGCCACGGCTTATTCGTGCTCGCGCCATGCATTCTCATCGGTTTCTCCTCGCGGTAGTCGTCCTACACACTCTTTTCTTCACTTCAGCCAACGGCAATTCCGTCAATGCCAATACCAACGCAGTGCGATTACGGAGAGGTCTACCGCCCTTACCCCCAAGGAATCTATTCAAACCCACTGCTGTACGCCGGGATGACCCCACACCATCGCCCACCTTCTGGTTCGTGCCCGTTCGCCTCGTCCTTACATCCTTCTCATTAACTTTCCTTAAGTTCCCAAATTGGGTCTGTAAACCTGCCCCTCGAGCTACGCTACCAGTCAGACGACAGTCTCATTGGCTACATCGGTCCTTCTCAGAGCTCCGGGTCGGGTGGGCTGTACAATGTTGTCTTCGCGGGTTTCGGCGGTAGCAACCCCAAACAAGACCGCACCAATTTGGGCACCCTGTTTAGTGTGGAATACGATAGTCCATACAATGCCATCACCATCGCCGGGTCCGAGCCCACTGCCTGGTGCGCGGAGGTCAACCAGTGGCAAGTTAACAGGACGGGGTACACCGTCGACGCGCACTCGTCGCAAGACTTGACGCATACCGATACATACTACAATCCCGAACCTCAGAAGTGAGTTTGGTCATTCTATATTCTGGCGTTTTACTGACTTTCCTTGGTGATAGTTTCCTCTTCAACTGTAAGTACAGTTCCTTGGAAACGAAAACAGTTTATTAACGGCTGGGCAGTACAATGCAATAGTGGTGGGGGATTTTACCAGCGAGCGAACGTAAGTTGCATACCGTCAGGTTGCATGCTCCGTGCTGAATGTTTCGTCAGTATGCCTGGGATGATACAGGCCTCATAAGCCTTGAGTGGCTGGAAGGTCCGGACGGCTCGACCTGTAGGTGCCCCAGCTGTCTTTTCCATCCCAACATAACGTGTGCCTTTAGACGACACATTCCCTACTCCGTGGTATCGACCGTCGACTGGCCTGTTCCGGTGGTACCAACAGGGATACTCACCTACGCTTTCGAGGAGTAATGGGCGTGATTGGGCCCCTGCCGTCAGTAGTCCTCTTTTTATTTCGTTACGCCTCGGATTCTGACCCCCCGATTTCCAGTACGTTAGATGGTCGTGCACCGTTGACCCACCCGACCAGGGTGGTGACGCTTCCGCTGCGGCGCCCGAGGGATAGAGTATCCGTTGTAACCTGTCCGATACCCCCGTCGTTATCGTGTTATCTATTATAATAATGCACACTGTTTGAATTTTTAATTCCTTCTACTCAGAGTGTGATTTCTACATTCGTCGACGTCCAAGCTTTTGAATTGCAATGTCTGCGATCATCGAAGGTGGACAAACCGGCCCGAAGCCGAACTTGGTTGCAAGGAAGATGTCCGCGCGTTTGCCGATGCGTTTGAACCTGGGCTCAAAATTCAAGGTTCAATTGCGAGCGAACCACTTGCCCCAAAGCACCTCCGAATCGACGTACTTGTTCGTTGTGTCCCAGAATGTGCATCCTGCATGGTAGGCGGCGTCAAGGACCTAAGGCCAAAATCGCAAGTTCGAATCCGTAAAATATTTACGCCGAAATTCCACAAACTCAACCACATACCTTGAAGCGATCCTCGTCAGACTCTACCCACCGTAGAACCCCGAAAGCCCCATCACGCCAAAGGCGGTGGCTGAAAAGAACTACCGATTTAATAAGTGGAAGTGGAAGACGCTGTTGGTTTGATGGTTGGTTGCCGCGCACAAAATTCAGATAGGTGGCTGCCTGTGGCTGCGCGCGCGAGCTACTTCGCGAGCTTCCGGAATATATATTTTCCATCCACGAGCTCGGATTTACGGTTAAAAGATAGTCGGCTGTGCGGGTGGTTAAGCCCTCGAAAAGCAGGGTCGCCTCGAAGAGTCAAGTTTCTGAATCAATTCCCATCAACTTCGCTGAACTCTGAACTCGGATTTGCGGTTAGAGATATTCGGTTGGTAGCCCTTAACAAGCGGGGGCGCCTCGAGTCATCGAACCATAAGATGAAGGATACGACGATATCGTCGGCTCGAGTTGGGTATTCATCATGCCGAAGTAGCCGGCAATCCCCGGCAGTTGATTTCAACTTTTCTCTTGAAATCTTCACGAGACGGTCACGAAGGATCTGAAAACATGCAAACAAAACACATTCCAAAAACTGGTACAACCTAGCTATTTATCATTTATTTCCTGTTCGTTTTTTCTCTTCTTCTTTCAACGCGTACTTTTACAACATTTTTCTTCATACTCCTTCACACTCGCGCGCGCTCTGGGTTACTTAATTTGAAGTGATGACGTATGTAAATTTGACTTGTCTTGCGCGACCGAGGGCTGCAAAGAAACGTTAGTATTGGACGATGCAAGACAAAGGAAGACGAAAAGGTTGGAGGAAAAAAGACTTACGCGATGAATCGCCCGACGCGGCGCTTAGAGCTTGGAAGATCCCTCGCTGAGGCGCTTCTCAGCCTCCTCGAAGTTGATCACGTTCCAGATGGCGTTGAGGTACTAGAAAACGAAAACGAAAAGGCGTCAATCGAGAGAGTTGATTATCAGGCGGATGCAAATCGAGCGAATGATAAAACCGAGATCGTAACACCGATGACCAAGGTGAATCGACAACGGACGGAATAAAAGTGGGGCAGAGAGAGCAATGGGTGGAGTGAGAGGGAACACGCACATCGGGCTTAACGTTGAGGTACTGGAGGTAGAACGCGTGCTCCCAGATATCGACGCCGATGAGGGGGACGAGGTGGAGAAGAGGGTCCTGGTTCGGGGTAGTCGCGATCTCGAGACGCTTGGTGGTCGGGTTGAAGCCCTATAACACATGTCACGCCATTAGCACGCCATCCACACCACAAAACGCGGGAAGAAAGCAGGAAGAAGACGTACGAGCCATCCCCAGCCGGAGCCCTGGATCCCGAGTGTGGCAGCGTTAAACTCCTTCTTCAGGTTGTCGAGGCTGCCGAACTGCTCATCGATGGCCTTCTTGAGGGGCCCGTCCTTGAGGACACCGCCATTGCCACCCTTGCCGGACGAGGGCGCGAGGTTCTTCCAGAAGAGCGAGTGGTTGATGTGGCCTGATGGATGCGATAACGATAAGCGTCTCCCCCTTCGCCGTACACCACAAGAAAGCGTGGAGTAGGGAGAACAAGATGCTCACCACCGCCGTTGAACTTGAGGGCCGCCTGGAGCGCGATGCGCTCCTTAGGGGTGGAGGCTTTGGCGTAAGAGGCCTCGGCGGCGTTGAGGGCGTTGACGTAAGTCTGGTGGTGCTTGGTGTGGTGGAGGGTCATGATCTGCTTGGAGATGTACGGCTCCAGCGCATCGTAGGCGTAAGGGAGGTCGGGGAGAGTGTTGGACATTGTGGTGGTGGAAGTGAAAGAGCTGAGTAACGACCCCATTAGAAGCTGATCGAATGTTATAGGGCCGCTGATGTCATCCGGTGACAGCCGGCATAAACAGACGCCAATACTGTAGTTCAAGTTCAAGTTCAACTTGATAAATTCCCTTGGACGTCGAATGGAAAGTGAATGGAGGACATTTGGTTTCGAACCGGATTGAATTGATTCAATTCTAGGTCCACTTGAATGTATGGTAAGATGTAGTAGACTTTTCGAACACGGTTCAACCTTCACTATACAGCTCAATTCAGAACGTCAGCAAGCAAAGCACCCTGAGATCTAGGTGAATTCACCCGGGGATCAGGGTTACTGACTTCAATAGCGACAAGTCAGAGAAGGTTTCTGCTATGTGAGGTGCGACTAGTGCCAATACAGTCAAAGTACTTGAGCTCCGAGTCGTCGAACGGTCGAGCCCTTCATAATATGCTTTTTTCGACCCCGAATCTTGCAATGGTCTTCGCGAATGTTCTAACGAAGAGCCTACTGAACTATTTTAATTAACGTCATGGCAAATCTTTGGCACCCCCCGCTCTTTCAATTAAAGGAAGTAAATCCAGCTCAATATCCCCCCAACCACCATGCGATATACGGCCCTCTCAACGGGCAAAAAAACCGATCGACTCGGGCTCGAGTCATGAGCGACCTCTCTAGCTTGTCCTTTTTTTTCCGACGGAGGAATAAAGCTAAATGAGTGTGAGTTCAACTAATGACAAAGTAGAAACAAGGAGGGAAGACCTGTAGTGCTGGGCACATCCGCGAAGTTTATGGGCGCACTTCATGTGTATACTCAGCGGACTCCCGTTCGATTCGGGCTCGGGTCATTGTGCGGCGAGAATTCCCTTTTTCCTTGCCGAAGAATTTAACAAAATTGTATGTGACTTAAGTAAGTACAGAGAGGATGGATGCAGGGAGTGGCGCTGGTGCGTAAAGTCATTCCGAATACTTTGCGGACTTCCTTTTGGTTGGCGCAAAGGAATGAATTCCCTACTGAAGGGGATTGTATGTGAGTACAGAAGGTAATCGAGGAAGGACCGTAGCGCTGGGCGCCTCCGCAAATTTTGGTAGAGTTAGCTCAAATAACACTTCGTGGACTCCCGTTCGATTCGGGGTCGGGTCTTTGGATGGAATTGATAGGCTCTTTGAAAAAATTCTAATGTGGCACTAAGGACATTCGATTCCAAATCAGGCTATATAGGGAATCCGCCTGTCTTTCCTGAGAGCCAAAGACAATGTAATGAGTCCCGCTATGATAGGAGGATGAAGAAGGGAGGACCTGTAGCGCGGGCGCGTCCGCCAACAATAAATAGTCCATAAATTTGGAGCGGAATGGGGGCAGGTCATTGTACAGCTGACTTTCGATTTGTTTTTCGCGAACTGCGCATGAAAGAACAAGATGAAAGGAAACCTGTAGCGCTGGACAACTGTCGTTCGAGCTTGACTGACGCTCTACGGTGACCAGGTTACAATGCTTCTGGTAAGTTGGACTTTTGTGCCCAGCGTGAGGGAGGTAAGCGGAAAGGCGGTAGAGTACAGAGAGAATGGAGGGAGGCAAAACCAATGTGCATTCCTCAAGCATTGGAAGCTTTTGGTGAACGCGGAAACCTCATTTGATTCGGGGGAGAAACTAATGGACCGTTGATTTTGCTCTGGGGCCCGAAAAATAAGGGCAATCGGCACCATAAGAGCCGAATGGGCGGGAAAGAACGTATCCAGGTCGTGTGTTGCGTCTCGGGGAGGGAAAATAGATTAACATGTCGCGCCGGGGATTTGAATACGCAGACGATCGGGGGAGAAAGCTCTCCACGAAATGAAGTTATCACGCTTAATCCAAGCAAGTTATTATATCGGTTGCAGCAAATAGAAACCCCCAGCTCACTGGTTGTTGAAGATCGTTGTCGGTCCTGTAATCGAGAAGCTAAATGCCTCCATGGACGTTTGCACTACAGCACATTTACCGCGGGACACGCATAGATCTACTAGCCTAACGCGTGCGCGTCCTTGGAGAGCCCGGAGATCGAACAGCTTCGAGGAACAGTCACCGCTAAATTCGGAAGAGACGACTTGAGACGGAACGGGAGGAAATGCCATCGTAGGCACCAAGCAAGCACATCGACGCGCGGGAACGCGAGAAACGGAGGAAAGAGTAAGCACGGTCATTTAACCAGTTTAGTTTGAAATAATTCCGGGCGGTCATCCCAGCTCCAGCGTGCGCCGCGCGAGTCAGACATTTCGTGGTGCTCCGAGCCTCTGAGTGGCCGTGGTACCCGGCGGTGGCATAGATATCAGGTTCAAAGATAGGACGAGAAGAAGGCCCGGTGATAGCAGTGCTTGCATATCCAGTCCACACTTTCAGTAGCGCAGACTCGCGGGAGGTCAGGGTCCGGCGGACGAGTACCAGACTGTATGCCGTATCTCGTGTTTCGGAGTAACTTGATTGGACAACGTTATTGGTTGATGCATTGCTGGCGCATCATATTTGGAACGCAGGCGAAGAACCAAACTTTTAACTGCTGTCTTTCTCCACAACCCAGGCAGACCCAAACCTGCTCGCTCGCCACAGCAACCTCCACCAGCTCCTGTGGTCGCTGCTCTAAACAGCCTATTCTGCTTCCGCTCCCACCGTGTCATAATCTTTCCCTCCCAAATTCAAGATCACGGCGATTCACGCAGGTTCAAGGCTATGGCTGTGGGCGCAGACTATCACAGCGCCGGTCAAAGATGCCTTGGGTTTGCCCCAAATCAACTAAACCCAATTGTACCCAGGTTTTGCGTTGAGTCTGGATTCTGTTCTGCTTTCAATCTCAGCTCCCACTTAGAAAAAACCATGGGTCCGCCCCTTAAATGACCTCTTTCTCCGTAGACCTTCGCCTCCATCGCTGTTTAAATATCATGATCATCTCTATGTCGAATGACAGGTCCCAACACCGCCGATTTCCGTGTTCGCAGCGCTATACATAGTAGACCACCGCGATGCTGAGCCCCCACGATCGATACCCGTCTCCTCTTCCTCCCCTCTCTCTCTGTCTCAGCTGTGATGTTGAACATCCCCCGGATCTCTTCTGTGCTTGCGACCGTAGCGTTGGAAAGCTTCTTCTTCGGGGTCTACCTCGTTGTTTGCGCCACAGCTGTGTTCTTACTACTCAAGCGGCGAGCAGAGTCCAAGTCTGCTAACAGACAGATTGTTGTGCTTTTCGGAACGACTGCGCTCTTCCTGGTTGTGACTGGGGTGAGTCGATGTCAACGGTATGTTTCGTCTGACTAATGAGCTTCACTGTGCCCAGCACTGGATGACGACGATCTACCGTTTCTTCTTCGCATTTGTGACCTTCCCAGTAGAAGGACAGGACCCCATGGTGTTTTACGCTGACTGGGCACAGCCGACCGAAGTACTACAGACCGCATTTTTGATGGCGGCCCTTACCATACCGGACACGCTCATGGTGCGTGATCATTCCCACCCTCTCACTTCGCTTTGTTAAATTAGCGACAGGTCCACCGACTGTGGATTATCTGGGGTTACAACAAAAAAGTGGTTATTTTCCCTCTCTGCACCCTCGTTGGTCTTATAAGTATGTCAACTCCAACTCCTTAAGCTAAATTTCTACTTACGGCCACAATTACTACTAGTCTCCAGCGTTGGAGTGACGTACGAATTCTCCCAGTATTCCGCCGGAAATATCGACTGGGCCCTCGTAGCCGATCATTGGATCATTGTGGACTGTGTGTTCACACTCTGGTATGTCTCCTGTAACTTGCAAAGCTCGATGGTAATTTTACCGCGCGGTAGCACAAACATCTATTGCACAGGTACACCTACTGTTTCACATTGGAACGAGGTTTAACTGTAACCACTCAGCTTTCATGGCATATCGCATCTGGCGCACTGACAAGCTTATTCGGCCTCTCGGTGGACCTACGATCATGGTGTGTCTACCCTTGCTAGGCGCCTCAACCCGTCTAATTATAAACTGCTCCCAAGTATGTTCTCCGAGTCATGGTGGAAAGTGCCGCCCTAGCCGCGTATGTCACCTCTCAGAAAGTGTGTTATCCCACTAAACACATTTCAGCGCGTGGGGTATTTTCTTCATTATCGCATACGGCGCGCAGTCGAATCTGCGCTTCCTGGTCGATATTACACCCAGCGTTGTCGGTGCGCTGACGATGCTCGTCTACATGCGCACGGGGATGGGCTGGAATCGCGCTCCGGACGGACCAGCGGTGAGGCCGATTCCCGTTTCCTTCAGGCATTCTACGGAAGAAAAGACGGACACTGCAGAATTCAAGCTGGACTCGGCAGTTTGATTGTTTCTGTACGGCTTCCGGGACGTTGTTGAGCAACGAGCTGGCTTCAAAATAATTGCTGGACCTTTAGGTTCGGCTACTTACGGGAAAGGGCACTTGGGTTTTGTGCCATTTTGCTACATGTACAAATAAATTTAGTAAGGCAATATTAGTCATTGGTTCTGCGTCGGTGTAGCAATGGCTCACGGTGCTCAGATATTCTGAAACTTGTGCAAATGATTTCTTGAACCTCAAAGAATTATTTCAGGAACTTTGTCGAATGAATAGCCCCAACTTGCGGGAGGGATTGTGTGCTATCAAAAATTGTAGCCACATCAGGGTCTGTAAGCAGAGATGACTCATACATTACACGACTGCTCGGGCTCACGAGTCAGGAGTTAAGCCAGTAGGTGGCAAACTGATGGCAATGACTGAGGATTGGGCCTCTTCGAGGCGGGTGCTGAACCTTTAGGTTCACATTTAAGAGTGGTTCAAGTTCGGGAGGGAATCTTTATCCTTCCAGAAAGTTGGAACTGAGCCGGAGCAAACATTGCTGCCAGAAAATATTTGGTGGGTAAAGCGACGAGCGGCATAGCCGCTACCGAAATTGATCAACTGAAGGTCAATGAGATTAAAATGGGCATTACAGTACAACAATTTTTGATAGAATGCGCTGAGGTGGGGAATGTAACGGAAGTGCAGTAATGACTACGAGGGAGGCACAAGGAAGGAATTTTGGACCGCTATGAAATAATGCCGCTGCATCTCAGCTTCTTCTGGCTTGGCAGAGCTGAACGCAGCATTAATTACATCATCCCTAGCTCGCTTCCTCGGGCTCGCACCGGGCGAGTGGGTACTATGCTCGGGCATGGTGGGAATGGGCAGATCCCATGGCTCCCCATCACCACGGTCAACTTTAAGGTCCTCAACCAGGTGGTAAAGCTGCCGAGTACTGATTAGTGACTGAAAGTGGTACAAGATTGAGCACGCACCTTTCTATCAACTTGCATATCACCCCTGTCATTTTTTGAAGTCCTTCATAACATAGGTGGCAAGGTAAACCAGGACCAGAGTGCCACCGTTTGGGGTGCTGTAGAGCTTACCGGCGCAATAAGGTTCCTGTCAGTGTTCGTGTAATCACACCGGGCGACCACTGCTTTATTGTGTGCGCAGCAGGGTCTGTGGTAGCCCAACCTGCCTCTCCAGAATTACACTGTAAAACCATGACAGCTGCCCGCGAGAATAAACTTTACTTTTTTTGGCCTCGAGCTTGGTGCATTTTGGCGTAAAGCTTCATCATGCCGAGAATCATCCGTGTGTGATCGCTTTCGAACCTTTCTACCCGGCCGTCACGTTGCACCACAAAATTCTACCCGCCCGTCTATCTCCATCATTTCTCGATTGATGTCTCTAGAGATTCTCTGGAGAGAATTGATCCCAGCGGATTCAACGTCCTCGATGATCTGGTGCTTGCATGAAGAAATTATTCATGATCTTGGAGTAAGTGTTGATCTACCTCTTCAGATTCTCTTACCGGGTGTGGGTTCAACTGCAATTGAAAGGATTTGTTAAAATTGAGAGCCATCATTAGCGACGTGACACATTCGATCCTCGCCTACAACACAGTGATCATCAACCAACTCGGCCCCGCGTAGCAGGGGAATCACCATCAATCAGCGCAAATTCCATTTGTGACACCAAAGGAGGCCCCTCTCTATTGCAGTTGAATTTGCCCCCGGTAAGAAAATCTAAAGATACAGAAGGTAATGTATGGACTGCAAGATCGAGCTCCAATTTTTCTGGGGCATCACGGCGGGTAGGGAAAGCAGAACATAGTTGTGGTAACAAATCACCCTAAGTTTGATGAATTGGTAACAAATTATCGGTATCTTCCTGTGCTTCGATTCCCTAGGAGGAGGAGGAGGATAAATTATACTGGCGCGGTCCCACAATTGGAACAACCAGTTTACTAAAGACAAACAAGTAGCTAGAATATGGGTGGCTATCCATATTTAACTCCAAGAAGCCTTTAGAACACGACATACTACCAGCGGGGGGCGGAGAACCAACGACTCCGGTAAGAACTCTCTGCCCAACACGGCCGAATGTTGGGCTGGTGATGCGCAGTTGAAACCCGTAGGAAAAAAGCCCCGTAACATCACCGAGAGTTCCTCCACAGCCGAGGAACTGCAGTCCCGTTGGGCATGCATGCGAATACTACAAGAACAGGAGAAGGTATAAATTGAGAACAGCAATCGTCAAGACGTGTCCGCCGCAATTTGCTGCTTGGTTGAGTGTGTAATGATAAAATTCTGTTTTATGCATAAAGGTTGGGATGTTGTCGTCTCGAGATGAGGTTATGGCGAGTTGATGCAATGGCACATTGATACACTGTTGGCCATCAGTGAAAAACGGCGGGCATCCTGAGGTAGTTTGGGGCGCGCGGTGAACTGCGGTAGGTAGCACCTAGATAGCACCTTGCTTTGACGAACTGAGATGTGAGATCCTGCGCAATGCTGTCACAGGGAGCCATCCACCAAAATGAGCTGGATGCAGGTCTGTCACCACAGATGTCGTGCAAATTTTATTTTCAATAATTTCCTTGTCCTGTGCTCTTCATCTGTATACAAAGTGCTCAGTTGGTGCTCACTCCCGCATCCACATTCAGGATGTCGGGTAGCTGGGCGTGCCAACGGCAAACTTCGACTTTCGAGATGGTGGTGGTAGCGGATCAAGGGAAACTCTAGTAAATTGACATGAACAGGGCACACTACTACAGGATCCAATCCCGGAAAACTCCGAGGGGAAGGAGGAGAAGGGACCGAGAAAGAAATGAAATTCGGACCCATTGGGAAAATTCGGACCGGCTGGAGCCGATAGTATGGCAACAATGATGCCGGCATGATCACTAATGGTGTATGACATTGATAGTCATTTCTGCTTAGTACTGAATAGACACCGATGCGGTCACGGTATTGATGGCGAGCGATTCCCTCTCGCAAATTTGGACTTTGTGTCTGTGATATCATTTGGAATGATTGTTTAACATGCCATAAATCGTCTACAGAAGTCTCAGAATATTTGCGCTGTGTGAGCACCCGTTACAGAGATGCCGGCCCAATGACTAATATTGCTTACTAGATTTGTTTGTACATGTAGCAAAATTAAGGCCGAAACCCAAGTTCCCCAGGGTAGCCAAACCTAAAGGTTCAGCAATGAAATGTGTTTGGATAATTTATACGAGACGTTGACGAGAAGGGCAAGGTTTCTTGAGAAAAGCTCCCTCCGAATATTTTGTGTCATTGGGAGGCCCGGTCTGTGGGAACTGGGACTCGGCACTCGCTCGGCACAGCCGGCTACATTTTGGGTCATCTTCAGTGGGCAGAACTCATCTAAAAGAGATTACCTTGTGAGTTTGTGACCAAGCTGCACAATCCGCCGAGGCCTTTAAAGCTGGTGACATGAACAGCTCGAGCAAGTTGAGCGGGGCCGAGTGTTCCGAGGCGGTGCTGATCTGCTGAAGTCACCGGTACTTCTTGCCCACAGAGGTGCTCAAAATGAGGAACCCTGAGCCTTTTCAACTTATGATCATTAGATGATACCCTGATTCAAAATCTAATTAACTCATCCCAAAAAAATGCCCTACCCAGTGCTTCCTCAATGCGAGCTGGTTGACACTTGCACGTCGATCGACTGAGCGAGCACTGGGAATGTAGATTAATTAGTCTCTGACATTGGAATAGTTGGAAGGATAACACCTGGTGTAAGCATTCATGCAACAGTCAATTGCTGCTAAAAAGTGTTCGCTCTCAGAAAATTAAATGCTCTGTTTGCTCAATTCAACTGTCGGCTCGGGGTCAAACAAAATCAAGTTAAACCTAAAGGTTCAGCACCCGCCTCGAAGAGGCCCAATCCTCAGTCATGTATTTTTACGCAGATCCGGGTCTCCGCGGGTGTAAGATACGAAAATATGAAAGAAAGAAACCTCGTGACCCCTAGCCCTTCTCAACCAGCGCGGCCTTGTGCCGCTCCGCTTGTTTGCATGGAAGAGATATCATTTCTCGGCGACTGCGGCACATCATTTTATTACTGAAAAAATCCTCAACCACTACGAGTTGGAAGTGGGGCGACGAAGACCTGATAAGTAGGGTACACTCATGCGATCTCTGCGGCGACTGTTCAACGGTTTCATTGGGTGCCGGTCCTTGAAATAAACTTTAACCAAGCAGAAGATAGGAAGAGATGGCTAAGACCAGATAGCGCTGGGTGCCCCCACACTCAATACAGAGGAAAGAGCAAAGCTTTGTGCAGGTGGATCACCCGTTCGATTCGGGGTCGGGTCATTTGCAACCCGTCATGATCAATTCTTTTTCCCGCCTGCCAACTCAGAAAATGTGAGCCTAAGGGAGAGTAAGGCGTACGAGATCTGATACCTGACAGTGCTGGGCGCATCCGCACTTTGTAACCCATATTATAATTGTAAGTGGCATTTTGTAAGACCTTTTAAACATTTCTGCTACACCGGGAAAACTAGCCGGAGTTCAAAGAAGCCTTGATGCGTGCTGGGTGCGTCCACATCCCATCCAAGCGAAGAAGATGTGCTGCAAGTGGAAATCTGTTCAATTTCTGGGTCGGGTCATGACAGACAAGAGCAGTGCACTTTTCCCCCCGCCAACTTCAACAAGATATGTAAGTACAGGCTCGAGAGCGATTCGGAGCCGCATGCCATGGCTTCGTCGTCTTTTCCCTCCACGGCTGACAAGAAGAATTTAATTTGGTTTAACTAGGAGGAGCTTAAGATAAAGTGGGGAGCACCTGATAGCATTAGGCGTATCAACCCTCTGTAAAGCCTTCACTTCGTTGCTGGTGGAGCACCTGTTTGACTCAGGGTTAGGTCATTCCTCGTCTGTTGCTAAGTACCTTTTTTGTCCACCTGGCAATC
Source organism: Mycena alexandri (assembly GCA_029233265.1). Taxonomy (NCBI): domain Eukaryota; kingdom Fungi; phylum Basidiomycota; class Agaricomycetes; order Agaricales; family Mycenaceae; genus Mycena; species Mycena alexandri. The sequence goes on from JARJCM010000098.1 coordinate 25,300, forward strand.
CAAAAAATAAGTTCAATCAGTAAGAGTTTGAAATATAGTGAAAAAGACCTGATAGCGCTGGCCGCACCACCCACAAATTCTGGACTCCCAGCGAAGTGTAAGTGGATCACCTGTTTGATTCGGGGTCAGGCCATTGGTTGTCCTTGTTGCCTCAATTTTTTTACTGCCTGAGGAGCAAAGGTGGTTTAACCAGCAAGAGTTTGAAGCAAAGCGAGGATGGCGTGATTGCACTGGGTGCACCATCACAGATTCTGCGGAAAATGCAAGTGGGTCTCCTGTTCGATTCGGGGTCAGGCCATCATCAAACGGCAGTGTCGAACCTTTTTGTTGTTCTCCTGATGAAAAAAGACTTCAACCAGCAAAAGTTTGAGATAAAGTGAGGAAGACCTGATAGCGCTGGGCACCCCACCCACACATTCTTAACGACCAAGGGAGTGCAAGTGGAGGCCTGTTGGCTCCAGGGTTGGGTCTTGGTTGGGTCATACAGAAACTTAATAGTAAAACACCTTTTTCTGTCTCGAAGAGTTCAACCAGGTGCAGTTTTCAATGAGGTGAGGAAGACCTGATAGCGCTGGGCGCCCCACCCACATGTGCAGCAAGCAAAGGAGTGCAAGTGGAAACCTGTTCGATTCAGGGTCAGGTCATCGAACGGCAGTGTCGAGCCTTTTTGTTTGTCTTCTGATAAAAAGACTTCAACCAGCAAGAGTTTACAATGGGGTGAAGAAGGCCTGATGGCGCCGGGTGCATCTACACCTCATTTCCAGGAACCCCGATGAGGTATAGGCGGATCACCCATTCAGTTTGGGGTCAGGTCATGATGCAGTACAGTTCCAGAATTCTTTTTTGCTGCAACTAGAAAAAAGGTGAATGAGTAGGAGTTTGGGATGAGGTGAGGAAGGCCTGATAGCACTGGGTGCACCATCCACAGATTCCGTGATTTCGAGATTAAATGCAAGTTGGTCTCCTGTTCGATTCGGGGTCAGGTCATTGAGCTCCAATGTTCAGCCTTTTTGTTGTTCGCCTGATGAAAAAAGACTTCAACAAGCAAAAGTTCAAGATGAAGTGAGGAAGACCTGATAGCACTGGGCACCTCCGCTCTCTCTAGCCTGAGGATCAAACATTGCTGGTGGATTCCTGTTCAATTCGGGGTCAGGTCATTGAACGGCCGTGTCAAACCTTTTTGTTGTTCTCCTGATGAAAAAAGACTTCAACCAGCAAGAGTTTGAGATAAAGTGAGGAAGACCTGAGGGTGCTGGGTGTATCCACACCTCATTATCGCTGAAGTTTGAAGTGTAAGTGGATCACCCGTTCGATTCGGGGTCAGGTCATGATATATCTTCAAGAATTCTTTCTTGCTGCAGCTAGAAAGGTGAATGAGTAGGAGTTTGGGATGAGGTGAGGAAGACCTAATCGCGCTGGGCGCATCTACCCTCTGTACGGCATCAAAAAACTGCCAGTGGATCACCCGTTCGATTCGGGGTCAGGTCATAGCTGGTTGCCATCTTTTTTGTCCTCCTGAGGAGCCGGATTTGGTTCAGCTAGGAAGAGTTTGGAATGAGGTGAGGAAGACCTAATAGCGCTGGGTGCACCATCCACAGATTCCGCAGTTTCACATAAAATGCAGGTGGGTCTCCTGTTCGATTCGGGATCAGGTCATTGAACGACAGTGTCGAGCCTTTTTGTTGTTCTCCTGATGAAAAAAGATTTCAAACTGCAAGAGTTTGAGCCAAAGTGAGGAAGACTTGATAGCACTGGGTGCACCATCCATAGATTTCGTGATTTCGAGATTAAATGCAAGTTGGTCTCCTGTTCGATTCAGGGTCAGGTCATTGAACGACAGTTGTTGTTCTTCTGATGAAAAAGGACTTCAACCAGCAAGAGTTTGAGATGAAGTGAGGAAGACCTGATAGTGCTGGGTGCCTCACCCACATTTGTAGCAACCAAAGGAGCGCAAGTGGAAACCTGTTGGCTCCAGGGTTGGGTCTTGGTCGGGTCATACATAAACTAAAAAGTAATACACGTTTTTCTGTCTCAAAGAGTTCAACCAGGAGCAGTTTACAATGAGGTGAGGAAGACCTGATGGCGCTGGGCGCATCCACAGCTCATTTCCAGGAACAATGAGGTATAGGAGGATCACCCGTTCGATTCGGGGTCAGGTCATGCTGTATTTCTTCAAGATTTTCTTTTTTTTTGCCACAACTAGAAAAAAGGTGAATGAGCAGGTGTTTGGGATGAGGCGAAGAAGACCTGATAGTACTGGGTGCACCATCCACAGATTTCGCAGTGCGAGATAGAGTGCAAGTGGGTCTCCTGTTCGATTCGGGGTCAGGTCATTGAACGGCAGTGTCAAACCTTTTTGTTGTTCTCCTGATGAAAAAAAATTTCAACCAGCAAGGGTTTGAGATAAAGTGAGGAAGACCTGATAGCACTGGGCGCCCCACCCACATTTGTAGCAACCAATGAGTGCAAGTGGAAACCTGTTTGATTCGAGGTCAGGTCATTGAACGGCCGTGTCAAACCTTTTTGTTATTCTCCTGATGAAAAAAGACTTCAACCAGCAAGAGTTTGAAATATAGTGAGGAAGACCTAATAGCGCTGGGCGCATCTACCCTCTGTGGGCCACGGGTCAAGTATTGCTAGTGGATTCCTGTTCGATTCGGGGTCAGGTCATGTTTGTCCTCAGTGAACCTTTTTCTGGCGGAGATGGGCGAAAGATTCGAGAAGTATGAGCCCACCACAATGAGTTGAGGAAGACCTGATAGTGCTGGGCGCGTCCACCCTCTGTATCTCGAGGATAAACATTGCTAGTGGATTCCTGTTCGATTCGGGGTCAGGTCATAGCGTGGCTGCCACTGTCTTTTTTGTCCTGCCTGAGGAGTCGGATTTGGTTCAGCTAGGAAGAGTTTGGAATGAGGTGAGGAAGACCTGATAGCGCTGGGCGTATCTACCCTCTGTGGCCCGAGAGTCAAGCATTGCTAGTGGAAACCTGTTCGATTCTAGGTCAGGTCATGTTTGTGCGTAGTGAACCTTTTTCTGGGGTAGATGGGTAAAAGATTCAATGAGTATGAGCCCACCACAATAGGCTGAGGAAGATCTGATAGCGCTGGGCGCGTCCACATCCCATTATCGCGGGCTTGAAGTGTATTAAGTGGATCACCCGTTCGATTCGGGGTCAGGTCATAACGCTGTATTTCTTCAAGATTTTTTTTTTTGCTGCAACTAGAAAAAAGGTGAATGAGTAGGAGTTTGGGATAAGGTAAGGAGGACCTAGTAGCGTTGGGCACGTCCACACCTCGTTATTCATAACGCTGAAGCTTGAAGTGTATTAGGTGGATCACCCGTTCGATTCGGGCTCAGGTCATAGCTTGTAATTGACCGCGTTTTTTTACAAGGATAATTGACCAATAATGTTCGAAAATTGCTGATACGGTAGTAGGAGCTTGATTGGAGGGCAAGACGACCTGATAGCGCTGGGCGCACCACCCACAATTGGTTGCTTCCGCAGAAATGTGCAAGTGGATCCCGTTCGATTCGGGCTCAGGTCATCCCCCCTCTGCCATGATAAAACCTTTTTCTTCCCAATTCTTCCTCTTTTTTTTTCTTGTTGGGGGCCAAGTGCCGAACACGGGAGCAGAGGGGCGGGAGCGGTGTTCCTCCCGGCGTCGGTGTGGGGCGCGATGTTTGTCGCGTGAACTGACTAAAAGCTGAGTAACTTGGGTTTTATTTCGAGCGGCCGCCATTAATATCTTTTTTTTTTTTGGCGGCGCTGGGAAGAAGATTGTTGTTGAAGGGTAGGTTGGAATGACTAGTTGTGGGCGTGCTGAATGTTGGCTGAATAACGATGACGGTGGCGGTGGCGGGGTCTATTTTGGTGGCTGTGGTTGAACGCTGCTTGAGTTCCAAATTCAAGTTCAACCTGTTGGAATTGTGCGACTTTTCCGACTTTCCTCTACAAAAATACAACTCCGCAGCTTGCACAATCACCGAGAGCTGCTGGCAAGAAAACTTACGACACGGTGATCGGGCCGAGGTTTAGCCGGCCCCGGAATGCCGTACGGTTAATTTTGCACGGTCCGCGCCAACCGCCGGCGTTGGACCTGCTGCCAAACTTGCAACCTCCTTCGTTTCCCCGCACCGCACCGAGAACACGTTGCAGCCGCCTCACTTTGCTATCTGGTTCTCCCTGGTGCTGTTGAAGATTAAAGGGACCCCTGTGTGCACTTGACATTGACGACGACGAGCAAATCTCACCGAGGACGAAGAATAAATCCTAGTCTCCAGTAAACTAGTCTAGTCTACCACCGCACGATGGACGCCTCGACCCTCGAACGCGTCGACGCCCTCTGGTTCCCCGACGGCAACATCATCCTCTCCGCCCACGGCGGCGTCCTCTTCCGCGTCTTCCGCGGCATCCTCGCCGCCCGCTCCCCCGTCTTTGCCGACATGCTCGTCTTCCCGCCACGGCCAGAGGCAGACGCGTCCGTGGAGACGCTGGACGGGTGCCCTGTGCTGCATTTGGACGACTCGGCGGCGGATGCGATGTATTTCTTGAAAGCGCTGTTTGATTATGAGTGAGTGCCGTTCCCGTTCTTTTGTTTTTGTCTTCTTTCGGGTTGGAGGTGGGGTGGGGGGATGTAGATCCAGCCCCATATTTCGGTCTCCTTCTGGATTATTGACGGGGCGTCTTCGTGGCGCGAGGCCTGTGGGCTGCCTGTCCGAGTACGCGTCAGGCATCCCTGGCTTCCCCTTGTGCTCCTGTGTGCTCCTGTGCCACCGCGTCCACGGGAGCCGCCGCTATCTCCGCCCCGCGCGATTTGTTTCCCTGCGGTCTGCCTCCTGCGGCGGGACGCGTCCTCTGGGGATGTGTTCTTTGGCGTGATTACCGCGCGCCGGCTCCCGCGCTCCTCGTGCAGCTATCTGCACCTGTGCCGCTGCATGCACGGGAGTACCGCGCGTCCTGATTTTGGGATGCTACCCGGGGTACGGCGGCGAGAGGCTTGCGCCCGGCCTCGTCGGTCCACTGTACTCCTGTCGGCGCGGCGATTCATTCATTGTCGGACAAAACGTATACCAGCGGGAGCGTGCTCGTGGCGTCCGCGTCCGCGTTGACGCGGTGTTTGGAATCGTCGCTAGTACCGCGCGCGCCTCCCCTTCGGTGCCCAGACCCGTGCGCGTCCGGTGCTCCCTCTCTCTCGCATCCTCCCGTCGTGTGGAGCTGTGGACGGTGGACCAGAAGGCCGAAGGCCACATGCCTCCGCCCCATTCATCCGTCGCGGTGCGCTGCAGAATGCGACCGCGTCCCTGTTATACTTTTCTCGTGGTGTGCATATGGCACGAGCACGAGCACGAGCACGACGTCACTGGGGCGCCCGCCTTCGTGCTTACTGCTCGGCGGGTGCGTGGTACTCACTCCTGCGTTCTCTGCTCTCTGCCTGTAGTCGGAAGCCCCTCTCCCATGCTGTTCCTCGGCTGTTCCTCGGCGGACGCGGACGTGGATGCGTGCGTTCCTCGCAATTACCGCGGGACGCGTCCCGCACTCCTTTGGTGCGCGGTGCGACTTTACTCGTCGGCCGGAGAGTGGGGCGGTGAGCGAGCCTCTTTGCCGCTCGCGCTTCCCTTATGCCGACGCCAGCTCGACGCCGATGTCCCTTGCACCACTACCTCCTCCCTCCTCCCTCTTCCTCCCCCCCCACAAAACTCCCACCATACCAACGTCAACTCACCCCCCACCCACAGATTCTTCGCCCCCTACCCCGCCCGCACCGACTTTGACGCCATCCACGGCGTCCTCCGCCTCGGGACCAAGTACCGCGTCGAGCCCCTCCGGCGGCGCGCCCTGCGGCATCTCGCGAGCGCGCACCCCATGCGCCTGGGGGTCTGGGACGTCCTGTGCGGCGCGTCGTCCGCTCCCTCTCCCTCTCCTCCTTCTTCTTCCCTGCCCACCGGGACGAACGTCGCGGCCAGCGCCGCCTCGTCCGCGTCCTCGCTCCTCCTCCCCACACCCCCTTCGAGCACCGTGGGCGTGATGGACACCGACGCAGAGGCAGAGGCAAACGGGTATTGGGGCGGGACGACGCCGTACGCGGGCCCGTCGTTCGACTTTTCGCACTTGGAGCTGCCGATATTGACGCTCGCGCGCGCGGCGGGGGCGAGCTGGATATTGCCGACGGCGTTTTTGAGGGCGAGTGCGGCGCTGACTGGGGGGGTGCGTGGTTTTTTCTTTGTTTCCGTTCCTTTCGTTCCTTCCTTTCATTCCGAGTCTTGGTTTTTTTTGCGATACGTTCGTTGATATATACTCCTTCTTTGGCAAGGAGGAGCACGCGTGCTACGGAGTGACGGTTGTCCTTCACCCTCTTTCACACCGACGATCCATTCGTCCTTATGCCTACCCTCCTGCATCGTCATCTTCCTTCGCTACCCATTGCTGCCTTGCTTCCCCTTCATCCCCTCCGCCCTGCCTTCGTCCTTGTCTACGGTCTCCCGCCCTCCCTCCCTCCCTCCCTCCCTCCCTTCCTTTCCTCCTCTTTCTCTGTTCTCGATCTTGATCTCGATCATCTCTCCCCCACCACCCGCCCGCCCTTTCGTGCTCCTTCCTCGCTTTCTTACTCTTATGATGCTCTCTTACTCTTATGATGCTACCCCCGCCGAACGCCGAACGCAGGCTAACCCCTCCCCACGACAGGTCTCCCTCTCCTCCCTCGACGTCCTCGAGGGCATCGACTACACGGGCGTGCACGTCGAGTTGGCACGCGGGGATAAGGTCGGTTTTGCTTTTGTTTCGACTTTGCTGTGTACTACGATCCTTCTCCATCGTTCACCACTCCCACTATTCATACCCATACCGACCGCTCTTTTGTCATCTCCCATTCACTACGACGCCCCTCTGCTCCCCGCGCTTCCTTGCACTCTTGCTATCCTTTCTTCCCATTCCACCCGCCTTGCCAGAAAAAAAGCATAACTACTCTTCTCCCTTCCTTCTCCTTCGCTTACCATTCTCCACTTCCTCGCTCCTGTCTCCCCTCCCCTTGCCCGCCCTCTTACCCTTCGCGTTCCCCCTTTCCCCTCTCCCACAATAACCAACGGCGTAGTCCCTCGTTCCTCGCCCACTCTCTCTCCTGCACCCCATCGCCTCGTCCTTCCGCCCCTTACCCTTCCTTTCCTCGCTCGCTCTCGCTCCTTCTCCCTCTCCGTCGCTTCTCCTCCCCTTCTCCTGAAACACACTAACGCCCCCACCCCACCAGGTAACCCTCCTCGAATCCCCCGGCGCCCTCCTCGGCGAGCCCGTCTCCGACGTCCTCGGCTTCCTCTGGAGCCCCGGCGTGTGTCCCGGCTGCATCTACGCTCAAGCTGCTCCCTCGCCTCAAGCTGCTTCCCCGGCTGCCTCGAGTCCGGGTACGGGCACGGGTGCGTCTCGCCTCGTTCGTTATATCGCTGAATCCAATCTGATGTGTGTGTGTGTGTGCTCAGGTGCCCCCAGCACACCCGCACCTCCCGCAGCTTCAAGCACGAGTAGTACGAGTAGTACGACGAGTCCGAGTACAGCAGGCCTGAGCCTGACGAACCCCTGCACCGCGAACCGCCTCGCGATGCGCGTCGCGGCGGAGCGGTGGCGCGCGGATTCGCTGTTGCCGATTGCGGTGGGGCTGGGGGCGCCTGCGGGTGCGGGGCTGCACGCGCATGCGGCTGATTCGGCTGCGCTCAATGCTGGTGAGTCGTGCGGTGTACCAGTCTGAGATTTGAGCTGACATGTTGCAGGCGCTGTTGCTAGCGGAAGTGGTGGTGCGACGGAAGGAGAGCAGCGAGATGGCGATGCGGACGCGGACGCGGACGCGATGGACGAGACAGAGACGGAAGCGGAGGTGGACGAGGGGGGGAGGGCGATTTGGGGGGAGGAGGTGTGTTTTGTCTTTCTTTCTTTGTTCTTTTTCTGTTTTGTGCGCTGTCTCTTTCCTTTTCTTCGCGCGGGGTTTTGTGGGATGCGATGTGGGAGCGCCTGGGCGGGGACGTGTGCGTGTATCGACCGAGTGGGAAATGGACGCGCGTGTGTAACAGACGGGGACGTACGCACGCATCCGCGTCTGTCGTGGGCGGAGGAGGCGAAGCGAAGCGCGTGAGGGGCGGGGACAGTGGACGAGGATCGTGCACTGCGCTGCCAATGGCCGTGGCCACAGGGCGTTCGTTCCTCATGCTCGCGCGCGCGCACTCCATGCTATAGGCATCCGTAATGACTATCGATTGCCGCCCTTGGGTCCCTTGACTGACCACCCTTTCGTCGCTTTTGATGCACTCCCTCTCGTGCGCTTCCCGCGTGTCCATCGTGGAGCGGTTCTGGTGTGACTCGCGGGCACGTCGGGCGTATGATACGCTCCCCGGGTTCTCGACGGCTTGTGGTCCATCCTGCATGCTCCCTCTTCCTTATCTGTCCCCTCCCTCCTACTCCCCGCCTCTTCCTTCTTTCTCCCTTTTCCCCCGTCCTCGCCCCCCAATCTCTCTTTTCTCTCCTCTTACTCTATATACGCAAAAAAAAACCGTACACGACGCTAACCTAACCACCACCAGGACTTTTCCCGCCTCTCGGTCTGCCCGCCCTGCCTCGCGTACATGAAAGCCGACTGGGGCGCGCGGCGGGCGCGTTTCTGGGACCGGCTCCCCGCGCTCTTTGGGCTGCCGAGTTGGGCGGAGCTGGAGCGGGAGAGAAGGAGGGGTGAGGGCGAGGGGTGGTGATTTGCGGGGTCTGCTTCTGCTTTTGTCCGCCCACCGTTCTTCGGTTCCTCGTGTGTGGCAGTACGACTCGGGTGGGTGGCGTTCTCCGGGTCCTTGTTGGTGGGAGGCGGGTGGGTGGGCGACGCATGACGGTGAGGCGAGAGAAGAGAGGCACCGAGACCGGGATGGGAGGGAGGCAAGAGGGACCCAATATTGCTAATACACTCTGCTTTTTGCTTTGATCACAGTTACAGTTACTACGAGCTACTACAGTTTTCCGCATACGAATCTATCGACACGTTGTGTTTTTTTTTTTTTTGCTGGCCTTTGCCTCAGGTGCTCCGTTGTAAGCAGTGCCAAGTGGTGAGAGGACGCCCGTTCAATTCAGGCGGAGGTCATCGATCGTGACACTTGAGTTTTTTTCTCTTGAATTTTGAGTCCGCTGAGGGAATGTGAACGACGACGCACAGGAGCATGCATATGACCCGCTTGCGAAACCTCGGCGCATATCATGATGGTTTCTCTCTCAAAAGAACTTGAGCTGGTCAATTGCGCTGCAAACCGTGAGCTCAAATTTGGCTCAAATTACGTAGTACCCAAAACCTGGCTGCACCTATACGAATAGTAGACTGGTTACGAGTCTATACGAATAGCCTCATAGCAAGGGGTGCTCCCTCTCTTTGAACGTGGAACCAACGTCGAACTCAAGCTGTTTCGCGGCAAAATAAGTAACGGAAGGTTTCGAGCCAGATTTCGGGTGGGTGGTGTGATCCATAGATGGCCAGTTTCCGCTCGTAACCCGGCCGTAAGGCAGTTCCAAGCAAAATTCCGATGAGTACTTGGGCGCAACTTGGGCGTGAAGGAGAGGTTGAATCATGATCGGATTCTGAACGGAACATTCCCGGGCCGTGAGTTTCTAGATCTTTTCGCTTGCCTTTCACCACCTATGTAAGTTACGAGGCTTTACATTGGACCACAGAGATAGCGACCATTCGTACGACGTGCTTGTGAACCAACCTTTAGTCACTGCAGTTCAATTGGTGTCACTCATCGAACGAAGTTTTCCAGGTGGCACACATTTTCCCCGCATTCGGACAACGCCTTCAATTACAGTTTAACTTGGTTCTCTTAAGTTCGTCCACGGCTTTTTTGCACATTATTATGCGGCAGGACCTCGATTTCACTGTTCACGGAGCGTACCCTCACATGACTCCGCTACTTTGCCAGGGATATACCTCTTTCTGTGTGCCGAAGAGAAATCTGGCTCTATTCCGAAATCCCCAACGGCAGGTTCCGGACGAAGGTAGTTGCTTTGCCGAAGTTGGTCGTTCTTCCCTTGTGCTCGCGAGCTCCGGGGACCCCACGCATCGTGTGGTCAAGTTCTCGCAAGGTCCGCACGCGCCGAATGGATGGCGCCTGTCTCAGCATCGATATCTTGATCGATATCGATGTTGACATCGCATTGGCGACGCCTCTGGTGCAGAGACGGTTCTCGAAGTATCGAGTCACGCTCACAAGCACAGAGGAGGATTGCCTCTTGGACAATGCCGTGATTACGCGGAGGTTAATCGGCCAGACCTGGGGACGTTCAACCGGAATGCCGGGTATGAGAAGGCGCTCCCATAGGGCGGCCTCTCTCGAAGTTCCAGTTGTGCAGGAATGCTTGCGGTGGGTAAAATATTCCCGAGGGTGACAAGTCTTTTCTCCTCAAGAACAACCTGATCATGAGCAGGCATTTGGATACCACGCCTCCGCCTAATACAAGACTGAGGTAAACTATGTCTAGCACGGCGAGTCATCAGGTGTTTCGTTGCGTGTCGTCCCCGTTTCCCAAGTGAACTTGAACCGCGTCGATCTCTCCGGTTCGTCAATCTCCGCACCAGCCGGTGTTCCGCTCTCGAAAGGTTCGCTCGGGTCTTGAAATTCGACCGAGTGCGACTGTCCTGCACTTTATGAGGCGGACAGCCGCTCGATTTCTTCCAGTGGTCTTCCTAGGCTTCTCCAGTATGCACGGACCTAACCGCCTGCTCTTCTTGGGTCTCCTCGTCCAACCAATTGCATCCCAGCAAATCTATGATGTCGTCAGTATAACGCCCTACGGTCGTGTGCTTCTACCTATTTACTCTCTCAGTGGCAAACAACATGGGACCGGTCGAACCTCTTCAGCTCCATCGGTCCTTCGTCTCCGATTAATTTCGTGAAGCCCGGAGCCACTGGTTCAGCGGACATCGTTGTTTCCGACTCTACGAAGTACCAGACCATCGTCGGTTTCGGCGGGACATTGAGCAAGTTATAACTTCTCGGTCTAATTCTCAACTCAACCTGACCAACGAGATCTTTCTAGCGGACTCGTCCTCTCTGACCCTGAACAATTTAAAGGTTCGCAATTGTTTTTGAGGGAACCAGTTAGCTGAGCCGATTCGTACACAGACCAAGAACTCAGACCACTACTGGGACATTTTGCAAAAAATGTTCTCACCTGAGGATGGCGCGGATGCTGCAGGCCTCTCATACCTCCGTATACCCATCGGCGCCTCGGACTTTTCCGCGAAATGTGAGTGAGCAGACCCTGTATGAATGTCGCTCCACTTATATCCGTTTTGTACTTGTGTATAGTCTGGATGATGTCAATGGCGACACGTCCTTCCAGAGTTTCAGCGTAAATAACGCTCCCTCATACCTGTTCTCGGTCATCTCCTATATATTGTCTATCAATAGTATCCTGAAAGTGAGTTGCTTTCCACTCGTTAACGAGCGATTTTGTCTAATCCGTCCACGCAGGTCCACATCGTACCGTGGAGTCCCGTAAGGTTCCCACTCTTTGTTCACCAAATTAATAACATGCATTCAGCCGGGATGGATGAAGGACAGTGGGACGATGACTGGTGGTTCTTTGAAGTCCAATCTCATAAGCGCTTGTAAGCCTCCCGTCCTAGCATCGCGCGAAGCCTGAAACTCGTCTAGATCCAACCTACCTGTTCGAGGGCTGTTGAACACGGGATCCCAGTTTTTGCGATTTCAATCCAGATCTTGAGTTCAGTGCCCAGAATTCGCGAAGCGCTCATCAGCACATTCTTTCAGAACGAACCTCAGAATTCTAATCCCACATATCCCTCCTCTACGCTCACACCGGCCACGGAGGGCAGATTGGCGCGGGACTGCGGACCCTGTTGAACAACGACGGACTAGCTGGTGTCAAGATCGTTGGGTACGACCTAGTCTCTTATAAACTCAACATGCTCATCTGTAGATTCGACCACAATTGGAACAGCGCAGCTGGATATCCGGTCCAGCTGGTCAGTACGTTGGCACCGAGGCATAATGGGTGTTGAATTGTGTCGTTTCAGATGCAAGCCGACGGCGCGGCGTTCGACGGCGTTGCGTTCCATTGCAAGTCCCGGATGTGATTTTGGGCATTCATTCCCCTCATGACGCTGCGTGATCAGGTCATTCCGGTTCGATCTCAAACCAGGACTCATTCCATTCAGCTTTTCCGCCCAAGGTCAGGGAACAAATATACATAGATCAATCGATTAGCGTGGTTCAAGAACATATATTTCACCGAATGTTCTGGTACCATTGGGCCTTAACTGGGTTTAAATTGCCTTATAGGTTCGCACACCCCTTATTCCTTGTGGCTCAAGCACTGAGCAGATGAAGCGCCTTCAACAGAATTCTCACGTCTGGTACACGTTTTGTCAAAAATGGGCGATCGGGTACCGGGCCTCGCCTGTTCGATTGCTCTATTTCGCAGCCCGAGGGCCCTTTCTTTGGACTAGCCCTCGCCGCCCTGGATTTCTAGGCCTCCTGAACAACTTACGAGACCAACGAAGTAACGGTAATTCGCGGAACAAACGGCATACCATGCCAGGTACCATCGCCGACCGGTTCCTGTCCTACTCGGGGCCGCTCTGCAAACGTTCCTGTTCCCAAACCGCCAATATCATGGTTACTTGACAATGCTGGTCCTCGCCTGATACTTCGGACTTGTTCGCTCCGCTATGCTCGCGCTTCAAGTGCCGCTGTGTAATTCACGGGCGCGAACGGACCGACTGTCCGCCGTTCAAACTTCGCCCACCGTGAGCTCACCGGAAATCAGAGATTTTGTGCCAAGGAACTATCCTCCTCCGATCACTGCGCAATGATTCTGAGATTTTGGTTCGAAAAGAGCGACAATTGGGTGAACCCTCCCGCTCTCGCATCCGGACAATTACTAGCGGCGTCTTCTCAAACCCGCAACGTCCCCTATATCCTAGTCGATCGGTTGTTCGCTGCAATGATGGCTGCATTTTTTCAACATACCGCATGCCGAAGGCTTGTGAGGGATTACGAATCTCAGCTATCTTCTCTTCCGCGGTTCATCTTGACGGTTTTACAGGGAGATATTTGTCTATGGACGATAAATCCTGAGCTCGATGTACCCTGACGAAGTTGTTTATTCTCCCACCTTACTTTCAGGCCCGGCGTAAACTGATGTCAGGTATCTGCTCCTACCTTGGTCCGGCGTCTGGTAGGGCGCTTGCAGAATATTCAGATTACCGACCCTCTTACGCAGAATCACACAATGGAGGTCAGTTGGAACGCCGGAAACTTTTTGTGGTATAAATGCTCGAGACTCACCTTGTATTTCTGCAAGCTGAGTTCTCCTCACTCCAATTCAAGCATGTTTTCCAAGGCTTTTGCTGCTCTCCTCGTTGCTGCCGTTGCTGTTTCAGCGTCGCCAGTCGTTCCCGTCGAGGTACAAAATTTCTCCATTCACACAAAACCAATATTCAACATCCGAGTAACTGCGACAGGCCCGCCAGTCATGCACTTCGACCTATACTGTCGTGAGCGGTGATTTCTGCCAGGAGATCGAACAGAAGACGGGGGTCTCCGATGCTACACTGCATGCTCTGAATCCCTCAATTAACAGTGGCTGCACCAGTACGTTGCCCTTCCATCTGTAGGCTGTCCCTGAAGTTTCTTCTCTTGTCTAGATCTTCAAATCGGTCAAGTTCTCTGCCTCAGCAACGGCGGTGGTGGCGGAGGGTCAGGAATAAGTGGCCTCGGTATATCCTCCTCCTCAATTTATGTCTTGCATCTGCATTAATCATACCTCGCTATCCAGCGACTTACTACGACCCGAATGGCGGGACTGGTGCCTGCGGTAACCCTCTGCAAAACAATGACGCCATTGTTGCACTCGGAGAGGGAAACTGGGCTGGTGGGGCCCATTGCGGACAGAACATCAATGTTCAGTGTGCGTATACCCTCCTTCTTTCCTCTTCTCGGTCGACAATGCTGAATGCCACAACAGACCAAGGCCGGAGCATCACGGTCAACGTCCAGGATTTGTGCCCTGGGTGCCAGGGTCCGAATGGAATCGACTTATCTGAAGGTGCTATGGCGGCAATTGACCCAAACTACATCGCCGACGGGGTGATTCCGGTTGTTTGGTCCTTCGAATAATTGGTGGGTACCGGAGATGAATGAGTTTATTAGTTGTCCATTTGAGAATGAAAATTTGGTTGTAATGGTTGGCTTTGTAGAGTTTCTAAATATGAAGGTGAATGCTTCTACGTTCAAGTCAATAAACAAGAAAGCTTGGGATGACTGGAAGGTTCGTTCTGCTGAGGAAACTGTTCGGAATCCCCACCGAATTTTCTTTTTGAGTGGGCTCCCTGGAACATTACTCACAGGTGGTACGCTCTGCTGGTTCTTCAAGTTCAACTGTCTGACGGATGATAGGGGCTCATGTTCAACATTGCGCTTGACGGCAATGGTCAGCCCATGCTGCCTGGAACGAACAGCTGCGGCGGTGAATGCCGGGAATTAGTTACGGTCAACAGCGATGGGTCCTACTCGTACAACCAAGAGTGTAAGTGGTTCTCTAGAAGTCTACTGTGCCAGAATCTCACCTTGGGGACCATGCACAGTTTATTCGTTGGCTCAGGCGTCCAAGGCCATAATTCCTCAAGATGACGGCGGCCCATGGGGGCAGCGCATTGAGGTCTCCGTTGGTGGCTCATTAAACTGGGCGCTTCGGGTTGGCGCATATGCGACCGGCCGTGCATCTTCAAGCGATTGGACCCGTTACTCACTTGTGGTCATGAATTGTACGCTGTTGAAACTCTCTCCACAACCATTGCTTCACTGCGGTTCTCCGGGGAACGACAACGCGTCGGCTGGTTGGAATCCCATTCCGGTGACCACCACCATTGAATTCCAGGGCATGCAAGCGACGTACATATTTCCAGTTGGTAAGGTTATACTATACTGCCATCTCACTCGGGGGTTCACATCTTTCGGCGTCACGACTCTGTGGTGGTTTGCGTCTGTGTCCGGGTCTAATGCTAATGCGGCTGTAAATTAGTCTCCTTCCTTATTGGGACCGTGACGGTTAAAATCTACTTCCTTCCTTCCTTCCTTCCTAGTCAGACCATAGCTATTATTTTTTTAGTGGAGAGTGGAAAAAGAAAGCTGTAAATGGAACAAGCGGTGAAACGTGACGGTCCGAGCCCGCTGTTGTATCACCACGTAATTCGGGGACATTCAGCGTCGCGGGGAGGATACCATTGTGAGGGGTCATTATCCTTTATGTTTGCCATGTAACAAATAGGGTTCCAGCTGTGCAATAATGGTGTTTTATTGGCTCGCACCTCAGCAAACTAAATGGGACTACATTATTGTCTAGGAGGGATAAATAAGATAAATACCGTTCTCTGGGCATGGCTTATAGGGATACAGAAAGCATTAGTATACATGTTGAATAAAAAGTCAAACGGGGCAGCAGCGAATAAATAACAAAACAAATAACTACCCCGCGAAAATAGCTTCACCTCAACTCGCCAATCCCTTCATCACCAAGGTCCAACCCGTGTTGGCGGTGCGATTGGGTTCGACATTGTGCTGGGTGGTGCACGGCGAGGGAATTGGATGGGAGAATTTGCGACGAATTGGATGGGGGAGTTGCCAACGGTCGAAATTGACGGAGCATACGGCCGCGCGGTACCTTCGGAGCCGACACTCGAAGGTGGACCAAACGCCGATCCACGACGACCAGCTGCTGTGCTCTCTGATGGTACGCTCGACAGCGGACTCATAAAAACGGAAGCACCATTACTTGGTCGCCGTTCCAAACGGGCGAGTTGATTCGCAAGATATGCGGCGCGGCGGGAACCTGAGGCATCCTCGGGAATGGGGGGCAACGGAAGCGACTTCCGAGCAGGGTCTGTCTCAACGGGCTGTGAGACTGGCGTGACATCCGACGGAACGCTGGAAAGCGGGCCGAAAACAATGGAACCCTCCTCAGGGATGACAGCACCGCTGTCCTGAGCAATATCGAGCCTTTGAAGCTGGGAGTTCAAGTATTCCTGGCGTCTGCTCGAGGTCACGGTGGTCGATGGGG
This sequence comes from Mycena alexandri, assembly GCA_029233265.1. NCBI lineage: Eukaryota > Fungi > Basidiomycota > Agaricomycetes > Agaricales > Mycenaceae > Mycena > Mycena alexandri. The sequence continues at coordinate 41,393 of JARJCM010000098.1, forward strand.
TGGTAGGCCTCCGCAGCGATGACCCTCGGGGTGGCGGAGGCAGCGGGAGAGAGGGAGGTACCAGTCGCGCCTGCGGATCGAATGGGGTGATTTGCTTGGCCAGCTGTTTCTCCATGTCTTGAGCTTCAAATGGGTACGCGCTGGCAGCGGTACGTCGGCGCCTGCGGATGAAGAGGGCGACGGACGCGATAACAATTACTGCAATCACAGCCAAGGTCCCAACAATGATTCCGAGGAGAGCTTCAGTTGTTATTGCGGATGACTTGGTAGTCGGATTCGACTCTGCAGCTGCACTTGACGTTGGCCTGGTGCATTCGCGTCAAAACGGTTCGTGGGAAGGAAAAGCTTTGCGACGTACGTTGAGGACGTGACACTCTCTAACGAGGTTGAGCTAGATCCTGAGATGACCGAGGCAGAAGATGTCGATGTCGCCGAAATAACAGTGGTGGCAAGATTGACCTCATTGCTGGTCGCTAGCAAGCTACCAAACCGGTGAATACTGAAACTCGAGAGCATTTGGTCAGACCCACAAAGTGCCAGAGAGCGCCTGAAACACGCCATCGCCGCTAGAATCGGCGAACTTAGCCTGAGGAAAACAACAATAGCGGTTTGTGACGCACTTTCCCGGGAAGATGACGACGGCAGAGGTTACGCCTGGCGCTATATTCGCCAACTTAACAGAGGAGCCAGTGGCGCTGAACCACAACTGGAACCCGTCTGCAGGCTCCGTGCCATCCAACGACCATGCTACTGGGACTTGCGCGCCAGTTACGAAGGGTCCAATGATTGGCGCAAAGGCCAGTGCGAAGGCTTGGTGAAGTTGAAAGAGAAGAAGAAAGAGAAAACTTTTACTCTTCTGTCAAAACGGACGTGATTCGTAGTGACGTGGATTTGACGAACCAGTTTAAAAACATGAAAACAGATCTTTAAGTTCACCGGAGAACAGCGGTGAACAGAGGCTCAGCCTGTCTGGGAGTCGGTCCTACGGTGTGACGGTGAAGGAACGCGAGTCGAGCCATGAAAACTGCGCGTATCAGTATAAGTACTCTGCGACGCCCACGGGGTGCACAGCCATCTGTGTTGCTAAGCTGGACTTTCACATTGATGCGGCAGGTTGTGCGACGCTGAAACCGGTGATGGCGGGTCACCCCGGTCATATTTTGCCAAGTCGTAGTCGTGCCACTGCGACCTTTACGATGCGGTACGCCCTGGTACGCCTGAGACTCCTGCAAGTTCTTGAGTCCCTTTGACTTCCTTCGGGCGTTGCGACGAACAAACAAGCGAGAATCTGAGGATAACAATCCACCAGCACGATCACTGATCCGCAAACACCAGGCACTCTGATGGTGACAGTCGATTGATGCGCACTCGCACTCGCCGCCGTCACTGTTATGTGTCCGTCGCCATGTGATCGCGTTTGATCCCACTGGCCGCGTAAAGTCTTAGTTTGTTTTCGAAAAGAAATAAAAAAAGAAGAAAAAAAAAACCTCTCAGACTTCTTGACACAAATCCTTCATTTCACCCGGCCTTCTGACCGCATAACGCTGGGCTTGATCGTCTTCATGCTCTGATTGTTCACATCAAACATTTGGTTCAATGGTTGCGTCCCTCCCAGAGGCTGAGACGAAAACTTGATTAATTTCCTCTCGCCGTGCGCTAAGTGGATTGTCAAGCGGCGAACTGTTTGCACTCGAAACTCAGTTACGCCACTGGGCCGGGCAAAGAACGTTCCACTTTCGAATCCAGCTTGGGTTCGTCCACTTTTATGACCTGCGAAGACGGTCAGTGAACCTTGGTGACAACACTTGCAACCCGCATGATTGAGAACAAAGAAAAGACCTGCGTACAGAAGAGTGGGTAGATATAGTGTCAATCTTTCGGCCGAATCCATGGGTACCTCGCGAATCCGAGATTCAACGTCCGATCGTTGAAAGGACAGCCACCGAGTAACTGATGTCATTTTGTTCGTTCAAGGCAGATGTGTTACGAGGCATGGAGCAAGATTTCGGAGAGGGAGCCGGTTGAAAAGTTCTATTCCGCAAGCGCCGAACTTTGGTGAACAAGGATCAATAGGATGGAGATCGGAACAACGGTGCTGGTTAATTAAAGAAGCATGATATACAGTCGCATGGTGAGGCCGACGAAAGAAAAATACAGCAATGGAGTACCAAAAGAGACATGTACATACTCATATTCTAAGCGAGAACCCTTGAAAACCGAAAGAACATCTTCAACCTGACCAGTCACCGACGACAGCACTTCACCAACTCATAAGTAAATGTGGAAGGAGATATATGAGCGCTCACTTAGCGGTCGTCATCCCGTCCCAAGTCAGTCGATACATCCCAAATTTAACGCTAATGAAGAGTGAGTAATCAGTGCACATCGGGAGCGAGAGGGGACAACATACTATCCAGCGCCTGCGCCCATAGCCCCGTCGACCGTGTAAGTGAGAATCGTGTCGCCGGTCGCATCGTCTGTGATCTTGTACGAGAGCCTCCCCGAAGGACCGAACTGGCCCCTACAAAAGCGGAGACATCAGAATTCGAATGAGATCCATATTAAGATGTTCTTACGAGATTTGGTGCGTTGTCGTCTTCCCGTGATAATTGTCTAAATCTGTCGTCGGGCAGGCAGCGCTGCCGCAGGATGTGCCGCCAGTGCCGCGAACATAGTCCTTAATTCGAAGAGTGCCGCTCTCTGCGTCGAGAGTCACGAGCGGGTTATTCTCCGAGACGCCAAACGCCTGCATGATGTGGAACCATGTCGACCCGGTTCCGGTGGAGGAGTACAAGTATTGCTTCCATGTGTACGAGAACTCCGTGCCGGCGGAAACCTGCGGAAAGTGGAACTCGTCGCGCTGGCGTGGGGAGTCGAGGTGGTTGGTGTCAAGCTCTTGCGTTGGGTCCGAGGTCAGGAACATATGATAGCAATTCGATATAGTGGAAAGTGTGCAGCCGCTTTCCAAGAGACCTGGTGAAATATTAATTGATGGTGAAAGTGTTGAAGGAAAGGCCATACCTGAAGCTTGCCAGGTCATACTCCCAATGGTTCCCTGGTTGAAAGCATCGCCATCACTTATAGTCGTTCGTCGCTGCAAGGCCGAGTTGCCAACGGTGGAAGGCGCGGCATTAACACCAGCAAAAAGGGTGGCCAAGACGAGAGTGAGAGACCACATACTCAAGAGGGGTGTAGAATGAATTTCAAACCGCCCATGATTTATACTGCCATGCCGGCCACCCTGAGAGAGCCAGAAAGGGCTGAGAATCTCCGAGATCGGGTGGTTGTTACGAGGCGCATGAACAGAATGTTACTAAACGCGGTGAAATCGCGGTTTCTTTTTAGGTGAATCGAATGAATCGCAATGTGGAGGAGCCACGTCAGCAGTGCTATGGCGCTAGGAGAGCGTTCGTGGACGGAAGAAAGAGGTAAAGAAGTCTTTCCATTGCAAAAATAAACTGTACCTGGTGCGCCTGGTGATACTACAACCTCCAAAATCCGCAGTCATCGAGCAAAAGGGTCAATAAGGCAGGACCGGGCTGGTGACCGTAAATTTAAGAGGACATCCATAGAATGGCCGGTCTGTATTTGGTCCGCACAGGTCGCCTCTCTCGTCTGGAGGATAGATGTAAGAGGAAAGTTCAAAGGCCCGGCCTTGCCGAGGTGGTTTTGTTTGGTTATCGATGAACGTGACCGGCGTGACTTCGTGACCCACGGCATTGTCACGGTGGCGCCAAAAAAAAGGGCTCCCTTTTGGCTCCCTTGGTTCTCCCTGGCCCTCTCGTGTTCGACTGTTATCGGATTCCTCGGACATCCTGACGCCGATTCCTCGCACCTCCACATGGTGCCTCGCACTTTTTCTCTCGGTGTGTGTGTGAGTGGAACGGAAAAATTCCGAAAAATTCTCCTAGGTCAAAAACGGTTGCAATGGGTCGCTCGCTCTCAGGACCGCAGGCTCGCCATAGCTACGCATAATTCCTCAAATTGGTTTCATCTCACAGCACAAATAGCATCTTTGAACAAAGTACTTGCTCGATCTTGACGACCGAGGGTCCTATTAACTCTCCTCTTCCAAAGGCGACGAGCCACCAACGCCGGTCCTTTCCTTGCACCCTCAAAGATAACAACCTAAACGATAAACCTCGGAGAACGTGAGATACTAGTAGCCCTGGCAGTATTGTGGAGCTCCGAAGTCAACACATGATCATTCTTGAAATAGTGCAAGATAACTGTATGCGATCCTCCGCAGTCCTCCGCCTCTGCCACTGAAGTGATCTAAAAAGTTGGCAGAGCACTCAGAGTTCGGACGTTGATGCGCCCGCCTGACACAGTCACTCACCGGTTACCGTTTCCCGGTTCCGGATCTCGGAAATTCATGTTGACTCTTCCGAACACCTTTATGCGATTCAAGTAACGTCGACTCACTGCTTCCAATATTTCTTCGTTGATCAATCGGGCCCGACACAATCATCACAATTGTAACGAACGGTCCCGACGTCGCTGCACATGGGCGGTACCGCAGAAGCGTACGGTATTTAATCTGTAGGTTCGTCCTACGATAGCCCAACCCACTCACAACTACAAATACCAATGGTCTGCTTGCCCTCAAACCTTCCGCGAATATTGACCAAATAATTTGCAGTCCGCTAACACCGAGCTCGCCGCCACCTACGCCGCTCTCATCCTCGCCGATGCGGAGTCTGAGATCACTGTACGTTCACCTAGACACCATCTCCACGTCTTTGTCATCTGAATGGAACCTCAGTCGGAGAAGATCCTGGCTTTGACCACCGCGGCTGGAATTGACATCGAGCCAATCTGGGCCACGCTCCTCTCCAAGGCGCTGGAGGGCAAAAACGTCAAGGAGATGCTGTCCACCATCAGCGTCGGCACCGGCTCCGCTACACCAATCGGTGGTGCTGCTGCTCCCATCAAGGACGTCGTCGAGGAGCCCGTTGACAGCGCTCCCGCTGACACCAGCGATGACGACTCGGACGACGGCGGCATGGTGAGCACTGTTTCTTCCTCACTTCCCTCGCTTGACCACCTTGAAAACTTGTAGTTCGGGGGTGGCTTGTTCGACTGAACAAACTCTTCAACCGAATTATACGTACAAAGCACATTCGTCCTCAAATTGCCTGGACACACCTCCGCAGTGCATCGGCGCTGGTTGATCCCTCGGAATGCGAGCCGCATCTTGTTCTGGATATGATATGAACAGCATGCTCCTATCGTACTAGTGATTTACTCGAAATATGATTCCGCTCAATTTTGCCTCCGCGGTGTCCTTTTTTGCTCCCTACTTGCATCCTAGTCCTTTTTTGAGCCCTTTGGATTGATTCTTAAGTGGTCTTTCACAATAGGGTCTTGAGATTCCTAAGAGCAACTAGGAACTCGCATCCACTAGATCCTGGCGCTCCTTCACCTCATCCGGACGCTTTATTATGAATTTGTTACCTTAAAGCCAGTTGAACTTGTTGTCTTTAACTGGATCCCGCCAACCACCGAAAAAATTCAGCGTCATAAACAGCATGTCGGACTCAGTCATGCGAGAAAGAACGCAGAGACCAAGTGCCCGAATAGAAAACCAAAAAGCAACAATCCGTCGCTGCCGGCCATCCTCCGGCTCGAGTCACTTGAACATTCGCTGGTCACTCCCAACGCTTCCACCGCGATGCACTTCTCCCAAGTCGCACTGTCGTGATACATTCACGCCTTGCAATTGAAATCGCTTCCCTTCACGCTCACACGGGTGCCGTTGAGCTTCGGGCAGCATGCACAGCGCTCGCCAGGTCCTCGCCGGCCCAGCATTCTACAGCATTCTACCCAGAAAATAAGTTAGTGCGGAAGAACACCTCACAGTTGGAGAGGAATCGTCGGTCCGTGTGAGCAGCGAACCTGCGTGTGGGTCTAGGATAAAGTGCCGCTCGACACCGCTTTACCGCTTTTGGACCGCTGACTGCCGCTTACCACCGCTTCGCGTATTTCCGAAGCGGCTTCGGAAATACCGATACTTCGCTAAACTGCTTCAAATACTGCACCAACACCCTAACAGGCTCCCAGCTGCTATCTGGTGCAACGCTCTTGCGTATTGACGTGAAATTGGTGCTCCTCGTATTGCCTTTCATATCAGTATCTTTTTCATATGTAACTGTCAAAAGTGAGAGTACACTCTTTTTCTCAATTAACTTGAACATGCAAGAATCTCTCTCAACCGGTGCTAACCCTTGGATTTGCGTGGTGTTTTCAAGTGAGGTCTCGAGCATAATATATGAAATGTAAGTACCATTTGCACCGTCATTCAATTTGGCAACTGTGCTTGTCCATCTCAACTACATATGTTGAATCATCATTAGGCTGGGCCGGGAATTAACCTTATTTCAGTGGAAATAATGCCCTGACTAGGAACTTTATTTTGTGCACATTTCGCTCAAATGACATCCCTTCTCAGAAGTCCTTCCGATGTGACACTTGTGAGTTGCGGTTTCCGTACTACTGGTGTTTCTTCTTTCTTGGGGTTCTCAATTCTGTCAGGGTGCATTTGAGATGCAATCCTCCGTGGTGTGGAAATGATCTTGACGGCAGATAAACTCTTCAATGTGATCCTCTAGTGATTATCCGCTTGCGCTGCTCGTAAGTTGACGGATGCTCGTGTTCTAGTTTTGACAGTCCAGGTAACCTCAAGTCCGGTGGTCCTGTTCCTCCAGGAGTTCTCTTTACAATAGGCCACGTCTGTGATTTGAATCAACGGTGGTCGAGCTTTCAACTGCGGGCTTCTCGGGCATGTTCAATATCTGTTGGGTGAAGGAAATTTGAGGCTCTTGTAGCCATCTGTGGAGTTGAATCTCCTGTTAATGCAGTCCCACCTTGCTGCAAGTAGGTCTACAAAAAACATATATACTATGAAATGAGCCATTCAAAGCGAACCAGTTTTGATACATACAGAGAAACTTCCATGTCCCCCGTTGTTGACATAGAACCGCTGTTCCCAGGTTTGAAGAAGTGGAATTCAAGAGGGCTGTTGCTTGCATGAACACCTTGCAATACCTTTGCATATTAGGTTGGGTCAAACAAGTACAGCCCCTGCGAACCAATATGTGTGAGTTCATTGCAAGCAAGATCAATGTGTGTCCACTCATCTCTGCCGGACACTTGGGCAGTACATAAATGCCAAAGTCTGGTATAGAACATCTTTGAGTGAGTTGATGACTTGGCCTGTTCGTTGGGATGTGGAATTTCTTCGGTGAACCGGTACTTACAACAAACAAAGTATACAAGTTTTTAATAGACTACTAGTAACCGGTGTTATAAGTTTATGGGCATGGTTTAGAATTGGGTGGCGGTCATATGCACAGTCACTGTACTACTGACACACTGGGTGTTCTTTCTTGATTCTGTTTCAGTCTCTTCAGACAACATCTGGAAAACACCCCCTCACTACATAGCGCGGGATAGGCTTCAGTAGGGCTGTAGAGTTATAGTCACCCCCCCCTTCTATCACACGCCATGTAGATAGCTGTTTCCTAGGTAGAGTAGTAGAGTTATAGAGTTGTAGGCCCTCCATAGACTCGGGCCGTGCTTAATTCGCCGGTCATCTTTGATCTTTGATCGCAGTTTTGCTGCTGGATAATTCGCTTCATTCCTTCAAATTCACGCTTCGGTTGGGCACGGAAAAAAGCAGGGAAAGGAATATATTTTGTTACAGTACATAAAACATGAAAATACCATAAAATGATGGAGATTCAGAATAGGCTTGCGTGCGTTGTTCGGTTGCCATGTAACAATTTGAGCACCCCGACGTTCAGACAGGCTTGAAGCTTGAAGCTTGAAGACTTGAAGGTTTGAAGAAGATTAATTGAGTAAGTGAAATTGAGTTGGGGAGTTGATTTCGGCGAGTGCTTGAAGCCTGAAAGTTTGACAACTTGAAGAAGATAATCCAGCGACTTGAGGCAAAGGAAGACATCTTTGAGGGTTGATAATGAGTCTTGAATGAACAAAAAGTGCGGATGGAGCGCAGATGGAGACGGTATGTGATTCAAGAAGGCGCAGGTAGGTGGGGGGAAAGGAAGAGGGGACGACAGGAAGATTTTGATGGAGTCTCGGTATTTAAGTCAGATTCGGTTGGCGGCGCAGAAGCACATGGAAGAAGATCGGATATAGGACCAGAGAGTCGCAGTAGAACAAGATAGAGAGCAGAGGACTATGGTAGACTGACAAAGTCTATGGAGACCGCCAATGTCTATCAGGATCTACGGCGTAACATCAGATCTATCGGCACCTACCCAGAAACTCCCACCCCTACCAAGCGGGGCGGCTATCTATCACAGAAAACCGCGTTTCCAGATGAATTAACAGTTCAACTTGAAGTTGAACTATGTTGTCCAGTGTTGTGGTTAAGGGTTAAGGGTTAATTAAGGGTAGGCCTTAATAAGGCCTTAATGTTAACCCTTAATTTCAGCCCGAAAACATGTTAAGGCCTACTTAAGGGCATGTTAAGGGAGAATGATGGCCCATCAGTGAAGCCAGAAAATAATTGTGCAACGTTGCGGGGTGTTCTGAGTGAAAAAGAGACGGACCTGATGTCAGTTTCAACCATTTTCTGTGATGTGGACATAAATTACAGCTGGGTGGAGAAATGATAGCTTGGAGTGGGTTGTTGGACTGGCAAAAGTCATTCCCTGAGGAAAAAATGAGGGATTGTGTGGAGGGCGAGGGTTGGGAGGAGGAGGAACTCAATGTGATGGTGCATACAGATATATAACTCGGCTGGTCTCAGCTCTGTGCCTTCGTTGTGGCAATTTCAATGGATTTTCCCCTTTAGGAAATTAAGCCTTAGTTAAGGGTACCCTTATTAAGGCCATCTTAAGGGTCCTAAGGGTTAACGATAAAAAAGACCCTTAATAAGGCCTTAATCCGCAACACTGATGTTGTCAGCCAGTTCCAAATATGTATACATGGCTCCAAGCCTGTTAGTTCCAGAAATGCATATACTTGTAGCCACTTGAAGGTTTCGTCCGATGCTGAGAACTGAAGCCGAGTCGGAGGCTGCCGAGCCTAATCACCGCTGCAGTGGCAGTGCTATCACCGCTGGGTGGCAGTGCTATCACCGCTGTTGCCGCTGGGTGGCAGTGCTATCACCGCTGAGTTGCGCTTGACTGCCGCTGAGTTGCGCTCGACTGCCGCTGAGTTGCGCCTAGCTGCCGCCCAGGGTGCCGCTGGACACCACCAAGTGATGATGATGAATGCTTGTTTTTTTCCGTCTTCCTGCTGATTTCCCGAGCGGTGCCACCTCAACTTGACCTCACCTCGCCAACGTTGAACCTATCCCTCAATATTTCTGTCAAATATTGTCTCAGAAAATGAAACTACCTTCAAAATATTAAATGAGACACATAGACTACTTACAATGCATCAGTGCAACTAAACTACCACTATTGGCGGGAGACGATTCGGACCTACATGGTACTGGCGGGAGGCTATTGGGGCGGCGGCACATCGAATCACCGCAGAGTACCGCTTTCGGCCGAAAAGCGGTCTTTTCTCTTGGCCCCTGCGTGTGCTGGTGATGATGATGATGATGATGATGAATTCACGTTTTAACTACATACAGGCCTACTTATGGGTGGCTACGGTAGTTCTTTCTAAGTACGGGTATTGAAGGTTTCCAATGGGTATTTAAGAGTTGTCGTCTTTCGAGAGGAGGAAAAGGAAAATGTAATCTAAGCGCGTTTAATCGACGGATGGAATGGGTATCGTACGTTGGGTGTCAGGTGTGCGTAAAGGTGGAGTTCGTGTGTCGCAGGGTGGAGGGAAGGGGAAAATTTGAGATGTATTAATTAGAGTGTAACGTAGGGGAGAGAAAGAAAAAGATCAGAAAATAGATACGTAACTCGTTATGCAAATCTGCCCGTGGCGTCGAGGAACTTGGAGAAAGCCGTCAGGACCTTCGGTTCGTTGAGAAGCGGGGCGAGGTGGAGGGAACCGAAAAAACCCGCCGCATAGCAGGCGCCGTAGAGGGGTTGGCGGTGTGGTTCCCACACTGGGCAGTCCAAGATGAAATGGGCTCTGCTCTCCTTGGCGGCTCCGCACGCGTCGCAGGCTGGGGAGTTAGTGAGCCCCGCCTTGAAGCGGTAGGCGTTAAGCGGCGAGAAGTCAGTCCGGAGCTGCGCTACAGCGGACGACATCTTGCGGCTGAGGGACGAGGAGGAGTAGAGGGCGAGCGGGATGAGGGTGGGTGGGGACTGGTCAATGGCGCGGAGCTGGCGGCCAGTTTTCGAGCGCGACCAGCGTTCCTTCCATAGGTCCAGGATGAGCCGGTGTATGAGTTGGCGCGTGGTGGTAAGGGAGATGAAAAGGGACGGGTCCGGTTCCGCAAGTGTGGCGTGCTTCGCCGCCTCGTCGGCTAGCTCATTGCCTGCGGTCCCGATGTGCGCCGGCGTCCACAAGTTGACGATGGAGAAGTCCGGCCTCCGTCTCAGCGCACCGCGCACCAAGCGGTCGTAGTGCACTGCTCGGAACTGCCCCGAGCGTGGAGCCGTGGACGTGATACCCTTCAGCGCTGCCTGTGAGTCGACAACGCAGAGGACGCTCGTGCACCCGTCTTCCACTGCCCTCTCCAGCGCGCGCACTAGGCCCTCCATCTCGCCCTCACAAACCTGCCCCCGCCCCAGCGGCACCTCCACCCTCTCCCTCTCCACCCCGTCCTCAACGCGCACCGCCGCTCCGCCCGCCCTGCCTTCGAGTAACGAGCCGTCAGTATACCACGTGGATCGTTGATACACCGGGTCGCGCGTCGTCAGATCCAGCGCCCTTAGCGCGTCCTCCTTCGGTGGGATGATAGTGGTTACAGGGAGCGGGTTCTTCCACGGGGCGTCGTAGATAGGCAAGATCGGCTCCATCCCCAGCGAGTCGTCGAAGTCCATCTCCGGACCTTCAACTACTAGCCGGGGAGTGGAGCGGGCACGGATCCGTTGGCCCTGCGCGGGGACGTTCGCCGGCCATTTTAGCCCAGGGATGCGCTCGACCAAATGGAGGAGGACACGTGTGCTGGTGATGAGGACTTTGAACTTGAATTATTTGACGTTCAGCTTTAGATAACGAATTTTAGTCGTCGAACGGGAGGAGGCACATATTTTCTCCTCTCACCTAGGTATCCAAGGCAAAAGTTAAATATGGAAGCAGACTGTCATTAGTACATCCACCACCTTTATACGATTTTTAGATCTCGAACAAAAAAGGTGAGCGCAGTCCGTTTACCGCCCTTGAACGCCATTCAGTGCAACACCACCACCCACTGCTTCAAGTATTCTGATCCGTCCATCCTCGTATCGCCGAGTCAGTTGATCGTTCGTGAGCCAGCCGCACTACATTCTCCTGGCGGGCTCTCGAGGAGGGAGTGTTCGTAGTCGACGGAGGTTGAAAGCAAGATTAATTCACTCATGCCAAGCATTTCAGTGTTCACGACACAGGTATTTTTACAAAGTATATCCTACAGAAAGTAACTCACCACTGCGCGCGACTCGTACAGAATGACCACCGCACCAGACGGGGCCATCTCGACCTGGTACATCGCCTCGCCTTCTACAACAGGAAGTTGACGAGGTATGTTGATTCCCACTTCATCCAAGTGGCGAACAACAATGCTACTAATGACCCAAGGGACTGCCCACAGACCATAGCCGGCCCGGTAGCTTGGGACGCAGGGGAGCGAGTGTTGTAGAGTCGATTTGAGCCTTAAACGCGGATTTTCATCCAACAACGGAGGTAGTGTGAGGTAGTAGCGAAAGAGTGTTGTCATCCACTCATTCCGAGGTCTGCGCCTAGCCAGACGGTTTCGTAATTTTTTAAAACGCGATAGTGGTGGGGATGCTGCGAGATCAACGAGACTGATAATCAGCTCATACGTCTGCTGGTGCAAAGCGCTCTCGGCAACCGATATATGGAGGTGATGGCTTGGATCGTCGGCGCAGATGGTCTCGGAGACAAGTGATAAAATCTCCCTTGGGCTTGTCCGAGTGTCGATGTCAAATTCGTAAACTGGGTGCCAGAATGGGTGTAGAGTCGAAATGGAATAAACACGGAGATAATTGGTTAGGCAGAGAGTAGATTCTGAGGATCGCTGGATGGTTATCAGGTGTCCATGGAGAAGACGAAATTGCGCCTGTTGGAGTATAAGTATGCATCGTAATATTCGCAACCGTTTGAATACACGTACAGATTTCATGTTCAGGATGATAAAGTGTGCAGTTCGCCAATTCACGAGAACGATGCATTCTTCGCTGGAGTTTGTGCCGGCACTGACTGCACAGACAAAGAAATTACCAGAAATTTGCGGGCGACCAATAACGAAAGGGAGTTCAGGGAGGCCCAAGAGCTGATCAGTGTCCCCCGTTTCGACATTTATACTTAAGAAGAGAATTTGGTTGCGAAACGGCTCCCTGTGAAGATACAAGAGGATGAGGGGAACGAAAGTCGGCCTTAGATGTTACGCACTCGTTATCGCTGAATGTGACACATGCAACCGCCTCGGATCCACAGCCACTGAAGTCGAATTCTGTATGGCTTACTCGGTGACCCGGGCGCCCCCACGACCAAACTCGCCGCCCAGACGCCACCTCAAGACATTCAACATCCACGTCACCACCGAAGCCAAACATGGCGCTCCCCTTCGAAACAAACAATACGAGATATTTGCCGCCAGGGACCAACTCGAATCGCATCCGCGGCGAATCCAAGAGGAGGGTCATCTGCCGACAAATCGTTGGCGCAATCGGAGAGCTCGGGGACCATGTGTATGGCCCGAGGACAACTCGTCGAACTTTGTCGATGAGCATCTGTGTTGAGCATTCTTCCAAAACCTCGTGAACCCCCAGGTCAATCAATCGACGTGCATACAAATCACGAACGACCGAAACCCAGAGATGTTTTGCACGAGCAATAGCATGGAATGATTTGTTTACCTGTCACCAAAATCCGTTAGTCGTGCGGCGCGTCGAGAAATAGGCTCCCCAGGACGCACTTTAGAAAGGGACATAATCGTATACACATCGGTCAGAATGAATATGTGAGAGAGGACATCGATATCAAGTTGATCCAGTAACATCTGGATGAAGGGACTCGCCAACTGGCGATGGGATTCGGAAGGCAAGAAAGGAGGCGGTGTTGAAGCGCTCAAAACCCGATTTCCACGCACGGGCCACGGGTCTTCTGATTCGGTGCCTCGGCATCCATCGGAGGATTAATTCGGGAAAGTCGTTATTGCTTCCAGATAAGATCGGCCAAAATGTCGTATGTCAGTTTAGCTCCGGCGCCAGGAACTGGATGAAATTATTAAGAACCTGTATTACAACGAATAGAATGCAGAATAGGCGAAACCCATCAAGCCCGACTCCATCCAATGCGGTAGTAAGCATATTCCACCTCCTGGGCCGCATTTCCCTCGACGTCAGACACAATGGTCTCCTTCGAAAGTATTGTTGGTCCTAAGTTGCCCCGAAAAACAACTTCTACCGTCCCGGATTCCAGTGCATGCGTCTGGCGGAGGGGAATTACCAGGTGGAATTCCGAGGCCTTCGAACGATCCAGGAAGTGCGATACACACGCGTGGATCCACGAGGCATGTTCGGGCTCGTATATAATGTCCGCCCCGAGAATGACGTCGCACGGTACGTCCAGTGGGGGAGGTAGAGGAGGGGGATGATGGTCTGCGAGCGAGGACCAGTCGAGAAATTGAGAGGAGATCGAAGGATTTTGGACTGGAAAGTTGGTCGTGATGTTTAAGGCCAGATTCTCCAGCACGCTTGGATAGAAGTCGGAGCACACAACGCTGACTGGGATGCCGATCGAGTTGGCCACCGCGGTAAATGTCAAACCGACCAGCCCGGTCCCTGCACCGAGCTCGAGGACTCTGAGCGCGGTCGTGGAGTCCCTAGCCACGAGCCCAAAATCTGCGGGACGGTCCGCGATCATCTCTGAGAGGACGCAGGCCCCGCCCCACGTCTGCGCGCCAACGCTGTTGAAGTCCCCGTTCTCCAGTGGAATGTCCCGCAAGGCGATGCTGATCACACCGCGCGGCGAAGGGAAATCCAAGACTCGGTTGATTATCCCTGCGCTCGATGTACCGCTGCAGTTCGCCAGAAGGTTGGAAGCCCCGTCGATGACTTTCTCGACCTCGGAGCCTTCGCCTTCCAAGCGCTCAGCGTTGTTGATGAGGTACGTGAGCCAGCGGATTGTATATGCGCGTTCAAACTGATCTGCGCGCAGAGCCGCTATTTGATCTAAATCTGGTGCCGGTTGGGAAGATATATGTGGTAGAGTAGTGTTTGTTTGAGAGGGAGGATCCGAGGGAAACCTGCGCCGGATTTTGGAACCTCGAACTGAGGGAGTGTATAGCCCGCGCAGATATTCAATGTAATCGATTAATGCACCAGGAGACAATATTGGCAGACCGCGAAGAGGAGGGAGATGCAGACTGGGAGGCTGAGTCGTAAGCATCGCGAAACTCGAGTCCCGTCCGAGTTTTCTGCGTTTAATGGTGAGCGTCAGAAGCAAGTTGGTTAAGCGAGAGTCTCGGCCCGCCAACAGCCGACTCGCAGTTGCCGCACCACATGCGCAAACAAAGCCGCCGTGATGGGGCGACGACCACTGAAGCTTTTCATTTGGCTACTCTCGCTCTCCCTCCTTTCAGTGACGCGCGCGGACGAAAAAAAGTGCACTGGCCGAAACGCTGGGAGATACTACGACCTCAATGGGCTCCAGGACGGGTGCGTAGATGTTTCGTTTGCATTTTGCAGATTTTGGCTGCGGATACGTGGCTCTTGCATTTTCGACGAAGGCGTTGGATCCTGGACTGGGGCGCGTAAATATGTATTCTGTGCTTACAGACGACCAGGAAAGACTTCTCGTTGACCACCCCCGGCGGAAATGAGCTGGTACTGAGCGCATGCAAGAGCGTGTCACAGGAAACGTGGGGACTCAAGGTCCAAGATCCGGGACTTGTTGGTGGATTTGTACGGAGAGCCCACGGCGACTTCTCAATTGGGTCAGTTGGTTCCACCCCGTCTTCGACCACGGCTAATGTTCTGGAATGTAGCCAAACGAATACGACGCTGTCTTTTTCGGGACGAGCGGGCCACCCGCATCTAACGCTCACCTCTGGCTCAAAATGCGTCGATTCAAACGGCGACACTATTGACAACCTACGTGCTTCGACCGAGATTGAATTTATATGCGATCCGTCCCATGGCGCGGGCTCTCCCAGACTGGTAGGACAACTTCCTCCTGGCGGAGACGACGCGGCGTGTGCGTGGTTTTTCGAGTGGCGAACGGTGGTGCGTTCATTACTCCTTTCCTCATCCTCCATTAACTTTCCGCCAGGCCGCTTGTGCGACGAGCGAGGGCACGACGCTTTGGGGAGTAATCTGGTTTTTATTCATGTCGTGCGTATCATATTTTCCCCTTCGTTTTCTGGTTAACATGATAATCAGAACCCTCATCTTCATCGTTATATACCTCGTGGTCGGCACGCTGTACAACCACTTTATCCTCCACCTCTCCGGGGCTGAAGCTCTCCCGCGCTTCTCCGTCGCTGCTATGCTCTACCACGGCCGTGAAGCCTGGGATATGGCCGGCGAATGGTGGGCCTCTGGACGAAGTATGTTCTTCGACTTTATGCACCTACTCGATGACTGATTAGATTTTTTTTGCCCAGGCAGTGGCTTCAACTTCAGTTCAAGCGGCGGTGCGCGGGGACCCGTAGGGCTCGGTGGTCCCGGCGGCTTCCACACTTCTTCTCACCACGGTGCCGGTGCTGCCCCGAACGCAGACCGCGTCCCCGAACGCGGCGGCCCCGGCGGCGGGCGCGACACCAGATCATTCGGGTCCGGGAACGGCAGCGCCAGTGCGAACCCGTTCGTCCGCACGAGCAGTTCAGTGCGCAAGGAACAGCTACAGCCGCAGACGAACCCCGCGAGCCACCAGACGCAGGTCATGGCTGAACCGCCGTTGCCGCCGCCACCTGGGGTCACCTTGCCGCCTGGAGTGACGCTTACGTCGAGCGGCGTGCCAATGTCCATGCCTACCTCGACGTCAACATCGATGCCGTCCACGGGATTGAGCGGCGGGACGAGGCTCAACCCTGCGAGCCACCAGGCGCAGCTCATGGCGGGGATGCCTGTCCCACATCTGTCGGCGCCGGCGCAGGTGCAGGTCCAGAACGAAAATGCGATCGCGTATATGGACCGTGATGTGCCTGCACCGCCGCCGTCTGCGCGGCGAGAGAGATTTGCACTGGGGGACGACGAGGGCGAGGGCGACGATGGTGAGGATGACGCTGCCGAGATTGAGGTTGCGGATGTACGAGGGCGTGTGGGGACGGCGGAGGACGGGGGTAGTATAAGGTTGTGATTTGCCTTGAGGTGTTACTTTCTGGGGAACGGAGTGGACACAGTTGACGCGTATTTTATTTGCTGCGACCCTATATTTACTTCTAACTCAAACAGTTTGATAAAGCTGTGGTAAGGGCTAGAAGTACGCTCGATTCGACGGTGCGCGAAGGTGAGGAGTCTTTCACTTCCGAGTCAGGATTCGAGTCAAGTTCGACCTTTCACGAAATTGGGTGACGATGGACATTACCTGTCAAGACGTTTCGCAGATCTGGTGTGGTAATTTCGACTCCAGGCGCACTCATGGCGGGCCGTTGTTAACAACGGCCCAGTTCGATGGTCCAATTTTTCATTCAGTTCTTTGTCCTCTTTTCAAAAAATCACCAGTGACAAACCTACGAGTCCCAACCTGGAAGGAATTTCCGAGGGAAAGGTAACCCGCAGTCCTTTGCTCCGCCCGCTCTCTCCAGCTTCGTGCTCACGAAATGAACTTGACTTGTGAAAGTTCAACACATTTGGCAAGTTGTTATTGGTCAACCAACTCGATGCCGTAATTCAATCAGCGCCGACCACGTGAAAAACCTCCTGTTTCGGCCCGCCATGTCCGTCGACGCCGCTCTCAAAGTCCAAGAACTCTGCGATATTATTGCGGAATATCTAGACTTCAAATGGGACCTAAGGGCATGCACTCTTGTCTCCCCCGTCTTCACTTCCTCTGGTCAACGCCAGTTGTTTCACGACATCATTTTCAATCGAGGGACTCTTGATTTCGACGACGTTTCAATTCTGGAGGGGTACGACGAGGCTAAAGCCTGCAATCGACTCTGCGCTGTGCTAGAAACCTCCCCGCACATACTGCCGTACATCCGACGCGTGCGCGCCAGTCTCGAACCCAGCGTACTCAAACCGCTGGCGAAATTCCAGCTTCCGAATCTGCATGACGTTGTGCTCCACCGACGGCGTGGCGGCCCTGCAGCAGAGGAATCTATCACACTCGCTGCTCAGCTCATCGGGTCTCCCACCGTTTACCGGGTCGGGCTAATAAGCCCGATTTTCACCAACATGCACCAGATGGCGCGTCTCTTCGGGAAGCATACGCCCGCGCTGAAATCCGTCTTCCTGTACTACGTGACATTTAAAAAGACAATATTGGAATCCGAAGTGGAACCACACGCCCCACTTCCCCGCGTACGTGTCAAAACCCTGCGATGGGGGACGCGCTATAATGTTGCATCCGAGTGGATTCTCGACCCCTTGTTCCCCCTCGACTTCTCCGCTCTTGTTCGACTTGATTTGGATAACGGTGTACAATTCGGTTTGATCATGCACCGCGTAGTGGACCGAACCAGACGCTCGCTAACTCGACTCGCCATCGATGCCCGTATGTCATTTTATTTTCACAACAACACACCCGCTCACGGCCGTCAAAGAGCAAGTCGTGAATCCAAACTATACCTCCGACCCGCAGACCGCACTCCTCGCGTCCCTCCCTGCTCTAACTGACCTCACCCTCTTCACCACCGGGCACGAGCCCGCGGATGTTGCCACCATCCTGGCGGGTCTGTCCCCGAAGAGCGGGCTCCGCAAACTGACGCTGCAAGTCAAGAAAGTACGGCAGCTCAAGACGGAGCAGATGCGAACGCTTGGTCTGGCGTGTGTGGAGAGCTTACCACACGAGTGTGCTGTCACAGTACATCTACGACGCTTTGCATCTGGCGCGGACGGCGTTGACCAGGTGGGCCTCACGTGCGAGGCCTTTGCCGAATTAGATGCGAGTGGGAGGCTGCGGATTGTGGTTTGAGGTATCTGGGGCCGTTACCTCGAAACTTCTCGACTCACGCCGCTCACCGGTGTCATAGAAGTGACCTTTCGCATTTTGCCTTGTTGGCCGACCATTGACAGCGCAAGATTTAGTACCGTTCTCGGTCAGTGACGAAGGACATACTGTAAGAGAGTTATTTAATCCTCCCCGTATAATTCACGTCTAAATCGTATACGTATAAATCGTTCACGCCTCCGCACGCGGCGTGATAGGTTTCTCCTTTATGAACGCCGCAGAAACAAGCGCCAGTCCGGCCACGATGGTGGAAAACCACATCGTCACCGTCACTGCGTGCTCGTAGGCCGCGCGCACGAGCGCCGCCGTCGCTGTATCCAGCTCGTCGATGTAAGTGAGGGATTCGCGTACGCGGCGGATTATCTGTGTGATATTAGAATTATTAATGAGTTGTCAAGGAACTCGCCTCGTTCACGTCCATGTCACCCTTGAGCGTCGCGCGAAGAGAGTTTCGGAGCGAGACTTGAAGGAGGGTGCTTCCTATGGACAGACCCACGACGGACCCGAGCGAGCGGAAGAGATAAGACACTATATGGGGCATTGGTTTTTTATATATAGCAAATGTGGGGTGAGCAGATAGATGGCTGTACGTACCCGCAGTGGCCATTGCTTGGTCGGCGGGGCCGGCGTTAGCAATTAGCGCGATGAGACTGGTTGTGACGCCAGTGCCTGGGATGAGTTACATAAATCGAAGGGAAGTAAAATAAACAGATGAATGCGTACCATTACCAACTGCGGAAACGAACGAGCCTGAAAGTTGGGTAGCAGTTAACATTCGAAGAATGTGCTCAGCCCGCAGCAGCACTCACCCACAGCAACGCCGATGGCAGACTTGGCTATGACACCCGCCTCCAGAACGGTCGCGAGCATGCCTACCAACATGGCGACGTACGCAAAGAAAGTCAGCCAGTAGTATCGCCCAGTGGCCTGGATGAACAAGCCGCCCGTCAGGCTGCCGATTGACGCCCGCGAAGACGGTCGGGAGTAGCCAGAACCCCACCTCCGAGGGAGACTTGCCGAGCACAGCCTGATAGAAGAGGGAGACATGGAAGAGCATGCTAAAAGAGGACATGAGCGCAAAAAAGTTGACCATGTATGCCCCGATGAGGGAGGGGTGCGCAATGATGCGCCGCGGGGCGAAGGGTTCGGCGGCCCAGGCCAGCTCGACGGAGGCGAAGATTACGAAAAAGACTGCGAAGGCCGAGAGGGCGAGTATAGTGTATTCGTCGTTCCATGTGATGTTCCCTCCGCGGTCGAGCCCAAAGAGGAGGAAAAACACACAAAGCACGAGGGAGAGTGCGCCGGAGAAGTCGACGCGCCTGAGCTTCGACTTTAGGTCGGAGGTTTCGGTTTGAGGGAGGTGCAGCGCGAAGGAGACGATGATGAAGGCGATGATGATGACGGGGACTTGGAAGAGGAAACCCCTGGAAACTGCATGTTATATTCTTCCGATGAGTGTTCAAGCTTAACCGACCATCGCCAGCCAATAGTGTCGGAAAGAAATCCGCCAAGAGGTGCCCCAGCCGCCGAGCCACTGGCGTAAACGATATTGATGATGCCTTGCCACGTTCCCCGCGAGCGAAGAGGAACGATGTCGGACATAATAATACTGACGACACTGTGATTCCAGGATGTGAAAAAAAAAAATCAGAAAAATTACCAGGATACTCACGTGCTCATCCCGCCCCCGCCGATTCCCGCGATACCGCGAGCAAAAATTAATTGTGGGAGGGTTTTGGATAGACTGCAGCAGAGAGATCCGAGCGCAAAAACCGTGTATGCGAACAATAAACACGGCTTGCGGCCAAAAATATCGCTAAGGGGGGATTAGTCCCAAACTACTTGAGCGCAAAATTCTTGCCTCATTTTCCCGTAGAGCGGCCTGAGTCAGATGGTCAGCGCGATAGGGGGAAACAGTTTAAACACACTGGAAGCTAGTGAGAGTCATCATGTACGCAGTTGCGATCCAGCTCGTGTTCTGAAGCTGGTTAAGTTCGCTCCCGATCGCGGCGTACGCTGAGAGAGTGTGAGTATTTTAAGTCGATACTTAAGGTTGAAGTTACACGATATGACGATAGTTTGATCCATTGCGCCCAGAAATATTCCTATGGCCATCGGAAGCAGCTTTCCGCTCGTCAATACGCATTCGATATCGGAAATTTCACGTACAATCATGGGTAGGGACACTTGGGGCTTATGTTGCTGTAAATCCTCCTCAACATCACGGACGACGTTTCCATAAGACGTGCTGTTGGCATTTTCGCCGAGCAACGCAGAGGTCTCGTCAGGCATGGTGAGAAGGAAAGGAATTCGGCGACCTCGGCCCGGGGCTGACCAATTTCCTCGGAACGGCCTGGCTGCATGAGATGTCCCACGACACAGCTTTTCGTGCTTTTGTTCATCCAGTGGTTATCGATATTCGAGAAGACGATGCCCATTATCGATTCAACGTACGGGATTGTCATCGCCGACCCAAAGCCAGCGAAGGTCTGCCAATGGCTTGGGTGCCCGGATGTTGACGAAGGATATGGAGATCGCAAGATGAAAATGTGCGCGAGGTGCAACGTCGTGCGATACTGCGTACGTATAATACGGCCACCGATTTGCTCGAAATTTACCCAGCTCTATGCAGTCCAAAGAATGCCAGCGGGCTGACTGGGGCGATCACAAACTTTACTGTCAAATCCCTCCCATCATGGACATCGGAGCTTGGATGGATGTCAGTTGAACGTCCGCATACTTAAACCCTCTAAGTTTGATGCAAAACTATCTAGACTCATGAATCTCTCTTTCGATGGGCCTTGATTGAAGGGTTGCGACTCCGGAGCGAGCCGGCGAACATAAACCGCTACGTTCTTACGGTTAACATGACCAGGATGGATCGGCTTTTAAAAGGGATCAACCCCAGTCCTTTCTTCGTCAACTCGATCACCCGCACAAAGTTCGACAGTATGGACATACTGCTCCCTCCCCGCCAGTCGGATGCGAGCGCCATCGTTGCGGCAGGGGGAATTGGGACAGGGGCAGTAGTGTTCAATGTCAGTAGCGGCCCGGGGCGCGGCAACTACACCATGGCTCGCTTTCAGTATCACAAAATTCTGGAGAAGCCCGCTGGGGCGGAGAGTCCCCCAGGCATGGGGTGGGCCAACATTGCCAAAGGGGTTGCGAACGGTGATATCCCAATCTCTTCGCTTTCTCGAATGGCTGAGGCTGCTCATGTGGACGACCAGGCCTCCTCCTAGACAGGTTCGTCAATTTGCAACTGCTTTACTTTTACTCACGAGACATCGATGTGCAGAGTTCGCATTTGTCAACACTTTTAAAAAAAAATCTCATCGACATCCTGATCAGCTTTTGAATTCTGTTCTACTATACGTAGATGCACAACGGGAGAAAAATGAAAAAAAAAAAAAAATTGGTCGAGCTTGGAGTGACCGCCCTGACGCTCCCCTCAACCCGCCCAACTTGACACATCAAATCCCAAACTCAACCGTGTATGAACGTTGAAGAAGCCGCGCGGTGAAACGGCCATATCCTTCTCGTCTTCTCATCGGAACCACAATTGTCGAACGACAATGACGATGTCATGAGCCGAAAATTTGAGAGCCTCTTGGAGCCTGCTTGTTTTTCCATCTGGGCGGTCGAAAACAGACCGCTTCAGCGTACGCGTATGCTTTCCCCTCAAGGTCGTCTCAACCGTCGTCCTACCAGAGAACTGCGGGTCGTCGACCAACCCTACAGACTGCGTCGAACCGCCGGAGACCGCGCAACGACTACAAGAGAACGGATGTAACCTCCTCGACAACGGTTCGGCCGACTCACCTTTGAAATCTCGACTGGCTCCTGTATCACCTCACTGTCCTCCGAGCTGCGAAGGGGCCCACCTTGGGCCGAAGAGGAAGTTGAATTTTCGATCACAGACGAGAATGCGAGGCGAACGAGTGCTGCAGAACAAGTGAATATATGCCAGTGGATGATTGGTCGGAGTACATTTGAGGGTGGATTGCAAAAAGAACACTGGTTGACACAAAACCTCAACGCGGATCAGTTTTAATTTTGCTCATGCGTGAAGCCTGATAACTTAATATCCGATAAGCTCCGAGTCCGAGCCTCGGGAAGGAAAATATATAGAACATGTGACCGCGTTCATAAAGTCGCTACCTCGCCGAGGCGGTATCTGAGATGATTGGAAGTGGCCGGCAAGCGGCGGGCACAAACAGGGTCCTCGTCGGTATGAGCCGACCCTGCTGGCGTACAAAACACCGAGAGCATCCAAGAGCCAACCAAGAGCACAAAGTTAAACCACGTAGTCAGCAGAAATGACAAGTGATCACGTTTGTGTGCAAGTCACGTTGCGCTTTTGGCGACATTTTCGGACCTCTGAGCACAAACCGTCACTTCGTTCCTGTTTGTGAATGACTGAGGATTGGGCCTCTTCGAGGCGGATGCTGAACCTTTAGGTTTAACTTGATTTTGTATGACCCCGAGTCGACAGTTGAATTGAGCAAACAGAGCATTTAATTCTCTGAGGGCGAACACTTTTTAGCAGCAATTGACTGTTGCGCGAATGCTTACAAATGTTAGAGACTAATTAATCTACATTCCCAACACTCGCTCAGTCAACGCGCAAGTGTCAACCAGCTCGCATTGGGGAAGCACTGGGTAGGGCATTTTTTGGGATGAGTTAATTAGATTTTGAGTCAGGGTATCATCTAATGACCATAAGTTGCAAAGGCTCAGGGTTCCTCATTTTGAGCACCTCTGCGGGCAAGAAGTACCGGTGACTTCGGCAGATCGGCACCGCCTCGGAACACTCGGCCCCGCTCAACTTGCTCGAGCTGTTCATGTCACCAGCTTCAAAGGCCTCGGTGGATTGTGCAGCTTGGTCACAAATTCACAAGGTAATATCTTTTAGATGAGTTCTGCCCTATTCCATGACTGAAGATGACCCAAAATGTAGCCGGCTGTGCCGAGCGAGTGCCGAGTCCCAGTTCCCCCAGACCGGGCCTCCCAATGACACAAAATATTCGGAGGGGGCTTTTCTCAAGAAACCTTGCCACTTCTCATCAACGTCTCGTATAAATTATCCAAACACATTTCATTGCCATCAGTTTGCCACCTGCCGGCTTAACTCCTGATTCGTGAGCCCGAGCAGCAGTCGTGTCATGTATGAGTCATCTCTGCTTACAGACCCTGATGTGGCTACAATTTTTGATGGCACACAATCCCTCGCGCAAGTTGGGGCTTTTCATTCGACAAAGTCCCTTAAATAATTCTTTGAGGTTCAAGGAATGATTTGCACAAGTTTCAGAATATTTGAGCACCGTGAGCCATTGCTACACCGACGCAGAACCAATGACTAATATTGCCTTACTCAATTTATTTGTACATGTAGCAAAATTGCACAAAACCCAAGTGCCCTTTCCCGTAAGTAGCCGAACCTAAAGGTCCAGCAATGATTGTAAGTGGCCGGCAAGCGGCGGGCACAAACATTTTCATCTCAAGGGGAAGTACCGGAGAGGGACTTGCTGTTCAGAATTGCAGCCAGAAAATCTGCTTTAAAATGTTTGCGTGTTGTACATATTACCGTACTGCAATCTGGTGTTTGTGGGGCAAGAAAAAACGGAAAATTTGACTTACCGTGCACCCATTCATAGCATGAAATTCCTGGGCCTGAAGCTGACACCGGGGGAATAAAAGACAGTTCATGAACAGTAATGACAAGTGATCACGTTCTGTGCACGGCACGTGTCGTTTTGCGCGGACATTCTCGGTCGGTAGAGCACAAACCGTCACTTCGTTCCTGTTTGTGAAAAAAATTGATATCGGGAACTCCAATTGAAAACCCCCCATCTATCGGCGCGCCATGATAGCTGCCATGATTCCGTTGAGTTTTGCCAATTCAACAGCGGCTGCTTTCGCTTGCTTGGCACTGCTCCCGCTGATGATACCAGGGGTACATATGATATCTGTGAAACAAAGGGTTCAAAAGCTATTGAAGAACTACAGCAAGACTGGCCGGCCACATAAGCGGATGACTTGGAATTTGGTTGAGTTTGCGTCAAGCCAAACGCTCGAAAGAGAAAGAAAAAATCACAGCAAACAAAAATCCGCATCACGGACTGGCAAAAAATGCGAGATGCGAGGGGATGGCTTGAATGGATGATTTACATGATGGTACGCCAGCTAACATACACCCTCTTCCCCCAGACCCGATAAATATTATAAGTGAATAATGTGTAAGACGAGACATTCCGATTCCTAGGCCCCGGCGTCCTAAGTGGGACCGTGCCGTATAATTCTACGTACCTACCGAGACCGAGATAACAGGTCCAGGTCGGTTGAACGAGTGGAAGGGGAGACTTAAACGCGCTCGACGGTGCCAACGCGCTCCTTCTCAAGCCCACCGGTTGAGCTAGAGTTGTTGTCGTTGGAAAGCGCAGCGGGACCGTGACGGCGGTGCAGGGCGTGAATGTCGTGGTACTCGCGGTGAACCTGGGCTACCACTGAATGGAAGCAAAACATGTTGTCAGACGCAGCAAATGAGTCACGCATGCCGACGCACCGCGATCCGAATCAACAAAGACGAGCTCGTAGACGATGGCCCCAATGATTGTCGCGGGGATGTTTGTCAGAGCGGCGATGGCGCAGTAGGCCTTGTAGGGACCAACGGCTGAAATGGGCGTGAGACTCGAGTGTGCTGAACGAAGAAAAACACCAACCGTCCTTGCCCCAGATCGTCAGGGCGGCGAGGCGTCCGCCAAGGTCGCGCGCAGCATTAGCGGCAAGACCGTTAGCAGAGAAGCCCCAGATGGCAACGGCACTGAAGTTGAAGTTGACATTAGCTTCGAACCGCAGTGGGAGGGAAGAAACGCACTAGGCCAAGCCAATAACGAACGGCGCAGCACTAGGGGGAATAAGGACATTGCTGGGATCGACGCAACCAAAGATGACGATGGCAAGGAAAAAGTCCTTCATTGTGTGGGTTCAGCATTTGTGCGCGCCAGTGATAAAGAAATACATACACAGACGAACTCGTTCAGGAATGCCTGGCCCAGGTTGGAGCCGGGTAGGAGGTACAGCCCGAAGATGCCGGCTGGGCCGTTGGGTGTGAATTGGATCGCTGCTAGGGCCGCAGGGGGTATAGCCGCCTGGATCTCGAGGAGGGGCGTGCGATACTGAACGTAGATTAAAAGGCATGCGATGTAACCACCTAGAATCTGGGCCGTGATATACCTGACACCCGCGGATAAGTTCCGAGTCGAGAATGGAACAATTTTAAACGCACCGGAGACCCTTGAGAGGCGGGAATCCCTTGAAGAGCATTTGGACAATGGTAATGCAGGGGTTGAAGTGCCCGCCGGACGTCGCGGAACAGATACTGACAGCAAGGACAATTCCAGCCGCATATGCAAACCCAATTTGCAGCAGGGCTGCGAGAAGCGTCAGGACGTCTCTAAGAGGAAGAAAGAACAGACTAACAAGACAAGCCCGCCTGTTTTGTGAGATTGCCGATGACGAAGACCGCTTGAGAACCGACGCCGGCGTAAACGCTGACTGAGGTTAGGCCTTGAGGTATTTACATTGACCGAAAAGTACCCACTACATGAACACGCCCATCTGTCGCAACATTTAGGATGGAAATGGGCTACCATAAAGAAGCACACATACCGCCTCTGCGAAGCATTCGACAAACCAGTGGAGCTTTCCATGGCGTAACCGCTCCCAACCAGCAAAAGTAGAGGTCCGCTTGTGCAGGTCGCCCATGTAGACGATACCATTCGTGTTGGCATCCGAGAAGGTTGCGGCCATTTTGTTCTTTGCGGGTGGAAAGTGGGGAACGCCACCGTGGGGCTTCCTTCAGCATCTTTTATAATGTCACTCCCTTACAGCGTGCAACCGAAAGAGGCGAAAGGAGCAAAGATTTGATATATTGATTCGCCGCATGATCCACGCTGGCATGGATCATGTTTTCACATCGGCTAAACGGACAAAGGATCCGAAGCCCAAGGCAAGGCAAGTTCCAAGACGTTCTGGAGACCAGCAGGTTGGAATATCTGAAGTCAAGGTTAGGAAAAAACCGCAAGAAGTCGGCAGGAAGGCGCACTTGAAGCATCGGTCTTGTTTCTACCCCGAGACAACTCTGCGCATGCGTTGATCTGTGACGCCGTCTCCAGATGTCAGCACCCCACAACTCCGCACCGAAAATCTGGGGTATATGGCTCAACGTTTATAAGTTAGGGAGGTTTTCAGGGTCTACGATCGCAGAGGCGGATTTTCGGTTCACCCGATTTTTATTTTTGAAAGTACTGTACGCCTTGGGATGGTCCGCCCTTCCTGTGCCTGACTCTGACTGGCGAGGCAACGGCACATGTTCAGCTTTTACTCCGTATAGAATGTTGAGATACCATTCTGATGAGATCTCAAGATCAGTCGCCGACACTGATGGATACGACGTACACGTCCCGTAGGAGCGGTCGCGCTAAAGTTTACTAAAAGGTGTCAGTGAACGTAGTGTCCGAGAGTGTCCGTCGATAAATTTCTGAACCCACCTACCACCTGGGCACGTCGGTGATTTCTTACCGATGTCACTTGGATGTCACCGAACATTAGCTTTGTCGATCGTTGGTGCCGCGGCTGCAGTTGCGAAATATTCTGAGAGGAAAGGAGAACCTTTGCTGCGGGGGAGGAGGTGTATTAACCCTAAAAGGAACATACGGGTGCGGTGTGCGGTTCTGCCAATCCGCAATTTGAAGTAAGTCGATACCCCTGCACCGGAGTCAGGACTCAGCTAGGCTTTTCCGAGTCCATCACAATAAAAGTGCACCTGAAATTCTCTCAATTAGGCACCTGCTATAAAACCCCGAGCCCACCCCGTTCCATGTTGAATTGCGGGTGTTCGTCTTTAATGAAAACAGAAAACTGCTTTGTGGACACAGGTAGAAGTGCCGTATGGGTTTTGAGTTGCTCCACACGCAGGGCTGGGCTTGGAATCCTGCGCCATTGCTTGCGCGGCTCACGACTCGGAAACATCAACCAAAACAACTCTGATTCGGAATCGGACAGGTCTCTCGAAATCAGGGTTGCGAGGTTGTTCGCTGCGTGTTCCGCGATGTTTACCTGAATCAGAATGGGCAGAGCAGAAGTTTCTGGCGGTTCGTTGCCCACCTTCAACGGGCGAGCGGACACAGTGAGGTCCAAACGCACCTCAGTCAGCATGCTGTCGGATGAAAAATCCCGCTGACTGACAGAGAACCGAGCTTCAAGGCGCTGGAGTGGCCTTCGTCTAGTATGTGTTCCATCATCCGTGGGCGCAATGTGGTCGTAAAAGAAGAGGCTGCCGCCGGCCGAGTTGTCGTGCATCAACCTTTCCCACCCTACTTTGAGGGCTTAACATCAATTGATCAACTTGAAGTTCACAGCATGATTAGTTCGGTTTGAAAACCCTGTGGATTAAAAGGCAAAAAAACCTTGAACTGAGGATTTTCGCGAGCTCCAATCTGGAGCATTTGGATGTCCGAGTGAATTAAGTCGTTGTTAGTGAGTTAAACATCTGTTCGCGAAAGAGGTCTCAGAGTCTTTGATCCCATGTCGAGCTCTATGTCTCCTTCAGCTCCCCCTCCACCAACTGCAAATTCTATTTGGTGCGACTGAGCGTCAGCGAATTTTTCCGAGTCCGAGAAATCGAAATGCAGGCGGAGATGGATCAGGATGTTGGATATTCCCACCAACACAGGGGTGCAATCGACTGCGACAAATTGAAGGTTTGATCCACATTGGTAGCTTATGGCATGGAAAAGGCCCCATGTGCTGAATAAAAATAATTAAACGCAGCACAGGTGGGCAGAGGGGAAGCACGGACCATAAGAGGGCGGCGCTGTCGACGAAGATTCTTATGATGCTCTAAATTGTGAGGGGATCATTGAGAAACAGAACCGACCAAGAATCGATAGAACTGCATACAGCGAGACTTCTCATCCCCAGGTCCCTGAGAGTTCGAGTGGTTTCCCATAATTTGTACCACACGAATCCTACATCTTCAGTCAGGTTTCAAAATCATGGAAGAAAAGAACGGGCATACCGGTTGTGTATGCGGTCGTACTACGAAATGGGCGATTTTAGTCGACAGGATACGTTCGATGCGGAGTCTGCCTACCTCAAACTGAAGAAACATATTCCTGTTGTCCAGCGTCGAAACACCGACTCGAAGATGTTATCGGTCGAGTTATATGTCGACAGCTGATAAACCAAACCCATTCCAAACGCTGCGAGAAAATCAGATTCTGCTGCATTTAATTTGGTCTGGAGTTATTTACTGAGGGAACCCATGAGCGTGAGGATTGGGAAGATGGTAATTCGGGTACAGTGGCCCCAAATCACCCACATGCGATGAATCTAAAGTTGACTGATTCGTTTGCTTCATGGTATGTAAGAAACACAAACTCACGAGGAACGAGTCACCAATGAATATGGCCGCGACGAGGAAGGCGTATTTGGCGACCTCAGTAGCGTGGGACAAGTCAGCATAGAAGATTCGGGGACCCAAAGTGTCATCCAAGTTCTGGAAGGCGAGGAAGAGGCGTGCGACATTGAGAATCCAGTGCTGGATGAACATGGATTACGTCTTCAGAAATATTGAATTTCAAGGTGAAACGTACCGCAGTAACAGTCCCGAAAAGGGCAAGAGTCAATAGCGCAACATCGCGTTTTCCACACTTTACTTTTGACAGCTTAGCCGAGCTTTTATTAGCTCGGCTAAGCCAAAAAAGCCGAAAAGTCGCAAGACCGCAAGCTATGTCAAAAAAACCAAAAGACGCCAAAAAAAACTTTTTTGTGAGCCATCCCATTGAAGTCTAGACATCATTTCTGCCAATTTTTCTTTTTACCACAAGAGAAAAAGACCCGAAAGTCGCAAGACAATTGTGATCTTGCTGATGAACAGCAGGGACAATCATCGGGGAAGAGGCGGCGGTCCTCCCCCTGCCTTGTTCTTGTCGTTTTCGCGTCACCGTGAGATAAACGGTGGATATCGCAAGGACCACATAGGCACCGTACAGAAGGGTTTCAAGAACCGTAGTAATGAGATTTGCGCTAAGGAGCGGCACGGAAGACATGGAAGATCTTAAGACTCCAGCATCGAACCACGCCTATATGACTTGGACAACCATCTGCGAGGCGATGCTACACGGCTTGTACAGCCATCTGCGATATGACCGGTCGAAAGTAGCCCATGTCCGCAAGGTGCGGGACCTGGTGTCACGGAAATTTGAAGATAGAAGCTCTAGACTCAAGTGGTGCTGAGGTAAGGCCAATAATGGTTAATCAGCCGTGGACCCAGGTTATTAAATAATACATTGAATCGTTAAGAGTTAGCCCAAATACCCATCTAGAGACCGACTGCAGTCAAAAGCTTATTAAAGTCAGGCGTGCCCAGGCCAGTGACAGGGTCCCATCCTGCCTCTGCGGAGAAACCCCTGCACAGAGTGGGTCGGCAAGGTATCCTGACATTAGAGGAATGAAAACGTACTCGGTGTTGCAACCTGGGTTGGAACCTGATTGTATACGACAATAAGACCTTAGTATTGATAGAAGTTGCGGATATATACGCACCAGAGGTGATGTCATTGAATGCTGCCCGACCAGTTTCGCTGTACAAGAAAGGGTTAAGGAAGCCTAGGACTGGCTTCCCTGCAGCGATCAGGCGATCGTTGACAAGGGCGAAAATACTGGCCGAAATCGGGGTCGCACAGCTTGTGCCATCAACGGTCCAGAACTAGTTTCAAGTCAACTCTCGTCCATGGTTTGTAGATGTGACGACTTACACTACCCTCTGTAAAGTATCCATTAGCTCGATCGCCACTTGAGATAGAGGTATGACCTACCCCAAGCAATTTCAACGTTCTCAGCTGTCGCGGCGATATCCGGGAACCCACGCCCACTAGCGTTATAAAGCCCACTGTACTGGGTACCAATAGAGGACAGGTACGATGCCACGTCTGCGGCTTGGTAGTCCGGTGTTGTGAAATAATTGCTAAAACCGCCACCGGAGAGGCCGGCAGCGCTTTGAGGAGCACCAGCCGTACCACCGACGGAGGTGACACTGGGCAAACTCATCAAGGAGAAACGAGGCAGAGTGAGGATTCAACGCACAAGGGACAGACAGACGGCGCGGTGGGAACGAACGTTGTGCAACTGGTTGATTGAATGCCACTGACTCCACCGTCACCGCTTGCAAAGAAAACAGATGTGCCTGGAGAGTGGATGAGAGAGGAAAATCAAATATGTCGGAGCACGCACCGACAGCGCCAAGCTGCATGTAGGCGTTGCAGATGTTGCTATACCAAGGATCAGAAATTGTCGGCGATCATGAAATTTTAGAAATTCACATAGCCAGGGACGCAGGCAGATCTTCTTCGTTGAATCCGTAACTGGTTGTGAGAACCGTGGGACGAACACCGTCGGGTTCGGTGAGGAGGAAGTTCACGATATCCTGCAAAACTCGCTATGTTGAGAATGTTCAAAGCGGACTGATGAAGGTGCCCACGACGAAGCCATCGACGTCGTCGTTGTTGTTTTCCCCAACAGAGAGGAAAGTGACAGGCACCCCGCCTGCAAGCCCGACAGTCATGTCAACGTCCAAATTGGCCTCGACGCCCCCGTTGCTATCAAGGGCAGATGGATTGGTTGCAAAGTAAGAAAGACGTTATGCGAACGACTTACGAAAGAGTTTGGTCGTTAGTTCCGTCGTCCAGAGTCTGGAGCGCGAATGTGGCATTACCGAGATCCGGACGCAGAGCAGCCAAAAATCGCTGGAGAATGTGTCAGAAGGTTGTTCTTGAAATGAATGGGTGATGCAAACCTGGAGATCGGCTTGGTTGGCGTATTGCTGAGGAAAGGTCAGAGAATGGGACGAGCCAAAAGTCAGACTACACACCTCGATGTAGCCAGCAACCACCAGGTTGTTGCTCGCGGAGTTATTGGCCGGTGCGGTCGGGATGTTGAACTCCGCGATCAAACATGCCTATGTGAAGTATCAGTAACACCATATGTATTTTGGTGGCCCGGGTTATCTACCGGATTGGCCACCGAGGCACAGGAGGCAGGCACAGTAGCGCGCTCCTTCAGCTCGCGTTTACTGTTGATCGCAGTGACCCTAGGTACTCCCTTCAGCGGCGGAATGAAGGCGACCGTCGGGTGGAAGAATTGAATCTCCCCCTTGAGTGACTCGGGGATGGAATACGAGAGTGTTCTGATGGACTCTTTGCCGCTGGCGACGTGCTTGAAAGTGGCGAACTGCGCAGACAGCAGGTCGTTCGCTTTGCTAATGGGGAGCGAGATCTGCAGCAAGTCGCCTGCGGGAGATATGGCCTTTGCGACGAGATCGTTCTCCTTGAGCCACCCAGTCACAGCGGAGAGCGTGTCCGCCGTGGGTTTGACATAGTCGACGACCTAGAAAAAAAATGAGGAGCGCCTCAAGAGAATATCCACGAGGACGCATACCTCATCAGGGGTGAGGTGCTGGCCGTAGAGAGCGTTGGCCGGATCAGAGACAGCGTAGGTATTCGCCTCCAGTCCTTTGATGTCCGTGTTGGTGAGCGCTATGCGGAGGGTAATCTCTTTGGAGAGAGGAGGAGAGCCTGCGTGCGCGAAACCAGCCGGGACCACGTGACGGCTCTCATGCACACTCATCGCCCGTCGACCGAGAGGGTTAGCGGCGGCGAGCGCCAAAAGAGTCCCAAGGTAGAGGAGCGAGACGGAGATCATTGGAGGGATCTGGGAGGTCCTGTTGATGTTGCCAACGCATCGAGTATTTAATAGGCTTAGACGTGCTGTGGTGGTTCTTTGTGAACAAGAACCTCAAGTCAAATCTATTTTGGCCGTGTGGTGATTGATGTTCGTGACGGGAGATTCTGATCGAGATAAGCATGAACCACACACACCTTTGCACAATTGGAAGTCAGTCATTGAGAGCCCAAATGCAAAGGGGTAGTGTCGCCTCACCAGCATACTCTGCGAAGAGCAATTTACATGGTCGCTCGTCCCGTGGGTACGTCATCCACGGTCCATTTGCGTTCAAGCACCCAACTTTTATTAATAAGGAAATCCAACACCGCCAATCACTGAATCAGAGCCAATCAGCCGTCGATACTTGCAGGTGGGCACAGACAAAATCCATCAGAACCGCTCAGAATGGCAAATACTTGCGACGTACTCCCTTGTCACTTGTGACCCCTCGGAGGTATAACATATGGTTGCTTTTTCTTGGCGTCTTCTTGTCTCCATCAGACCAGTGTTGTCGCCACGGGTTGTCGAACAATGCTGACCCACGCTCTGTGTGTAAAATACGGTACTTAAAAACAAAAACTGAACGCAAAAGCAACTTACAGCACGCCATACGTCAGTCAAATTGCCTACGCTAGTCGTCGTGCAGGAGCTTGATGCCTTAAGGCCCTCTCGAAAACACAAAAGGTTACGTTGATACGCCATGCAACACGTCAAAAAATTCGGTAGACTTGACAAGGAAAGAAAGAGAAAGAACTGATAGAGGAGTAAGCAGAATACAAAATACACGGACCGCCCATCTACGTGTGCGCAGGCCTTCGGTGTGCTCTAGTCCGGGCCGTGTGCTGTCTACTTGAAATCTCCGTACTGCCAATTGAAGCAGTCCTGCAACACGCGTCGTCAATAACTGATTTTAGGGTGAAAGTGGAGGATAGTGAAAGAAGGAACATCCGTACCACACAATCCATCTGCTCATCTACAGCCGGAACTTCAACCCCACCCTCAACATCCCAATCCTCATTCAGTAGCTTCTCGATGATGAACTGGATTCCATGCTGCCGCGCGTCGACGGACCACCCGCGCTTGGTGACTGTGTCATACAGGACGCGTTGTCCGAGGTGGCATCTGTGGATATATTAACATTCCTGCTGGCGTCCGTAACATGGTGATTTTTAAACAGAAAGGGATATTGCGGTGAAACATGATAGCGCGGATTAGAAAGGCAAACAAGTGTACCTGGACTCGAGCGCAAACCCGCCAAGCGCGCAGGACGATGCGACACCGGTGCAGGTTCCCATTGGAATGGGCTATGAATAACAAGAGAGAATAGAAACGACAGCGGTCAGTACTGAGCGGAAAGTGAGTCGACAGCTATGCGTACATCGCCGGTGTGGTATACGTGCGTGATATGGTGCAGGGAGGGCTGGGGATGATAATCATATCAGCATGAGGCATTCGCCGCGAAAAGCGCAAGTGTGCGAGTACGTACGGGAGACGGCAGGTGCAGGCGTGTTGCGGCCATTTTCTCGCCGGGGGTCTCAAATGCGACGACGGGGACGCCGAAAGTGGCGCCCAGTAAGGCGGCGAGTGAGCCGCCTAGACTGTGACCTGCCGATGGTGGTAAGAAAGAAAGAAAAAGGTTTGGTTCTGAAGTAAATACCGGTGAGCCAGATGTTGGCGTTGGGGTACATGTACGCGACATCGTTGTATAAATTCTGCCAGACTTTCCATTCAACTAGTCGCCCTTGAAACACAGGAAAAAGACGAACCGTGCCGATGGGGTAAAATAAGCTGTCGTCGATCAGAGCCGCCTCAACGCAGTTCTGGTCGCACTTATCGCCGCCGGCATAGCAGTCGCAGACGGTGTACCAAGTCGGACCAACGCGTGCGCAACAGCAGGAGAACAGTAGATTATCGTTCAGCTTGTCCTTCTTCTTCGTCGGGCCTTCACCGCCAGCAAGCCAAGGTGCAGATGTGCCTTTGACGGAGATAACTACCGTACTATTGTCGTCGTTCACGAAGACGTGACCACGGAAGCCGTCGGCGTCGGGCTCCCAGCCAAAAGGAAGGCTCTGAAAAAATAGTAGGCGAAAGAAATGGCTACATAAATTAACGTACCGCGTTCCACCCGTTCAATGGGTACCACGACTTGTGCCCAGGCTCGCCATAGTATGAATTGGATGTCATCTTTGCGAACTGCAAGAGGGTTTCCCGCTTCGTAACGTCCGGACCAGGCATCTGGACGCTATTCCATGCGAAGGCCGGGGTCTGCGCATGTCTCATCGAGAAAAGACGCGCGTCAGCGAAAGCCGCGGCAGAGGGTGGCCGGTGGGTCTGTATGTTCTTAGTGGCAATTTCATAGTATTCCCCGATGAATGAAGAGGGAATATTTGAAAACACGCTGCGCGATCCCTGGGCCACGGCATGCTCGTGTCGCAATTGGAATCGCATTGAAGCTGGAGTGGCATCGGGACCTTTACCCCACAAGAACGCGGCCAAGACGAGTCTAAGGGTAGTCGGGAGAGCGTTGAGCATCGCTTCGCCACCAAAGACGAGGATTATCGGAGAGTTGGATAGAGAGTCGGTGAAGGATCCTGAGAGTGGTGGTTCAGGTGAAAGAGGCAAGCACGTGGTGCTGCGTAATGTTTCCGAAAGAGGCAATTTGAGATTTGGCACTTCCTTGCGATCCAAACTTGAACATGGTACGACAAGTTGAAGCGAAGATTGGGAAGAGTAAACATGGGTTAGACCAACTGGAAGAGAAAGGGATGAACCTCGAGTCTTGGCTTTGACTGCATGTTGTCTTAAAAAATTCCGTGAGCTTTCACAGGATTAATGTGGATATAAAAATCGTTCTTTCAATCAACTTTCAACGGAGAAATCTCGAATCAAAAATCCGCCGCGACGTTCACTGAAGCCACCGCCTAGAGGCGAAATTTGAACTTGGAACTTGAGAGAAGTTCGCAAGCCGATGGTCCGCCGAAGCGGTTGATCGCGGATCATGTTCCGAAACGGGTCACCTTTTCACCACTTGCCCTCCATTTCGAACTGACCCATGGCCCGCTATTCTGAGCTATGTCAGCACCGTATCCACTCCTCCAAGCCGAGATGACTCACTCTGGCACAAGTCAACTCCCAAGACGCCGACGTGGTCTTCCAATCCTGCGACGGAGTCCTCTTTGGAATTCACCGGCCCAACCTTCAGACAAACACTGAAGGCTTCCCCCCACCGGAAATTGCAACCCGCGACGAGGTCGTCCCGCTCTCTGAATCCGCTTCCACTCTGGAGCTACTCTTCCAGTTCATATACCCGCGTCGCCATCCTGCGCTGGATGAGATTGCCTTTACTGACTTGGGGGCGTTGGCCGAGGCGGCGGAAAAATACCAAGTCTTCTCTGCAATGAATATATGTCGGATACGCATGAAGTTAGCTGACAGTAGTCCCAATCGATGCCGATTATTCACGTGTCGTTTCCAGAGACGTTCTCCCAGACCATGCTCCCGAGATCCTCACCTACGCCGCCAAACACGACTATCCTTTCCTGGTATACGAAGCGGCCCCATATACATTCGATGTCCCTCTCTCCACGGTTGTTGCCATGCTCCCCGCGCACCTTGTCCTCCCATGGGTCTGACATCTCTCTACCCACTACGTAATGATCCCGCTCACATTTTTTATTTTGATCCAGATAAAATACATTGACGCCCACAACGACGTCCTCCATGCCGCGATCTCCACGATGCAGCTGACGCACTCCAGCCCTCAAATCGGGCAGTGCCGCTCCTGGAAGGCCGAGCGGCCTGCTACTGCGCAGCAGTTCGGGCATGCGCTACAATCGCTGCGCCGCCTCGAGACAATCTTTGGCGCTGAACATGGCCAGAGCGGGAAGTCGGTCTGCTGCGTGTACGCGAAGTCGCTGTGGCGCGAGGAGATAGAGGACGCGCTGGCACAGATTCCGCCGTTCATGAGCTTCGTATGATACGTTTCATTGGCATCATAAAGGTTTCTTCTCGGTGGTTGTTTTCACGCGCTGTAGGGTCGAAAATCGCTTGTTGCGTTCAAATTGTCCGGCCAACTTGCTTTGTCAATCACAGTTTCCGTTTCTTTGTGCTTCCCTATACTTTTGAATTCAGCCATTCATTTATTCAGGCAACTGACAAGACAGTTCGGAACAGCCTTTTGGTCGGCACGGCAGCGATATGAGACGAGACGACTGTTCACTGTGTCACTAATTCGAAGGTCTGTAAAATTTAGGCGATGCCATGTACATCGTGATCAAGTCGAATAGCCTCGAATACGGGCGGCGGACGATGCGACCACTTACTAGTTTATGCGAGTCGCCTGAACATGCGGCGGAGACGCGCTGCGTCCGATACGCGACAGACGCGTGCGCCGATCGGCAGGCAAAGGAAGAAGCAGGCAGATGCCTCGCAATTGTCGAAAAGTAAACTGATCGTAACACTGCTTCCCGATGGTTGACATCAAATGTTCGTCGAATGTGGTGCATATGCGGCAGCACCTCGCCGCCAAATATTAGAATTATGTACGTGAAATTATCGAACGAATTAATGAATTGTTTGTTGGTCGAAGAAGGAAAAGGCCGAAAGGGGTCATCTACGAAAGCAAACGTGGCGCACGCGAAGGGGCGTGGTGGGGCACAAGTCAGTCGTTACGTATGATCCAAGAAACATGCAGGCAAAGCAGTCATAATGTCAGTTCAGTTAGGCATCAAGCGCCAACGTCGGTGGGAAGTACGAAAGAAGTCAGGGTCATAGTCCACCCAACGTCCAAGGGTATCTGTGTCTGTTCAAGTGCGTGCGGTCAGACCGCGCCCTTCTCCCGGATGTCGACATCGGCCCACGCAGACACGTCGTCAGATGCGGAAGATAATGATTTAACATCGCTGGTGGGTGTCGGTTGCGTCGGGCGGAAGCGCGCGACACCGCGTTGGCGGGCGACGACAAGACCGTGCACGATGGTGAATACGACACACTCTGCGAGTCCTACGCCAAGGATGTGCAGGGCAAGGCGGCCAGGGTGTCCGTCCGGGTTCATGAATGTGTAGGCTGGTTCGTGTCAGAGAAAAACTGATCTTGTGACGAAAGAACAAGAGAATAAACACACCGTAGAAGCCCTGCGTGGCGTAAGTGATATAGATGATACCAACGTAGCCGGAGAGTAAGAGTATCCCGAAGGGAAGGAGAATCCAGGCTGACGCCGGAGTGTTGGTCAGGAGGATCTCAAAGAGCGCGAACACAGAGTTGAGGAGATGGACAGAGATAGCGTTCCAAGCTACCGGGGTTCAGTCAAATCAAATCGAAATAAAAAGCTATCGGCGACCTACCGTCAAAGCGGTTGTCGAACGTCGACGCGTCTGCAATGACGCCCCAAAACACGATCGAGACCAGAATCGCTAGGAATGGCTCAACACCCAGAGCGGAAGGAGCGCAGTGCAAGTCCACTCACGGAAAGCGGTAATAGTGGACAGCAGCGCCATATGCAAGAATCGCCATGGCTTGGCCCAGCGCTGTAGTGGGTACGCTTTCTGCCCCCGGCGCGCGTAAAGCGCGGTTTGGATGCCAGCAGCGAAGAGATAACCACAGAGCCCGCAGTAGGTTAAGTGTGTGAAATATGAAAAGAACCTGGATACCGGGACAATGTGCACCATGTTAACCCCGTCGCATCCATGAAATTGGTTTACACACGCACCCCGCCGCATCCTTCGTGACCACGATGCCCCAAACGATAGTGAACCCCAGCGTCACAAAGGTATAGCACGCCATCGAGAGACGGATTGCTGCTAGTACTCCAGGAGAAAAAAAGGACGACGTGACGAGATTGTGCCGAGGGTCAAATGGGTCCAGCTGGAGAATGGCCGAAAGGGACTGCATGGCGAACTAGCGACAATGAGGAAGAAGAGGAAAGGAAAGGAAAGGATAGTCGATGCTAGATCGACGGCCTACGCACAGCGGGGTGGTGGAGAGAAGAGACAGGGCAGCGTTTAAATGTCAAACCAATTTGGAACGGGAGCAAACTCATGACTACCAACATTGATCGCCGTATTGCCGAGCTAGCCGACTTGGTTCATTTGACGAGCACACGACCACTCGACACCGATTAGATTCTGAAGTAAGCAATGCTGGAGGCGAGTTAATCGAGCTGAATTGAGGATATTGATTTATCCCCTCTTCTCAAATCTTCTCGTAAAATAAATTCAAGCTCGGGATTCCAACGCGGTCGAATGGAGAGATTGGCGGATGGGGTCTTGCATCATGCGGATGTAAAACGCAGAAACCCACAGGGAGTCGGTCGAACGCGGCCTACCCATGTATTTGACGACGAGACATGAGGCGGGGGTGTAACTCGAATATTAAACCGCCGCAACGACCGGGCGGCGTTTCGACTAAATCACCTGTCTCCGTAAATGCAGGGGCTCACCGTCCACCGGCAGTCCGTCGAACGCGGAAAACCCGCATATTTGACGACGAGACATGAGGCGGCGGTGTAGCTCGAGTATTAAACCGCCGCAACGAGCGGGCAGTGTTCCGCCTAAACCGCCTGTCTCCGTAAATACAAGAGGGATCCCAAATTGAGCGAATCGCTGAGCTGGAAGCCAAATATCACTCTCGCACTTCCTGCAACTCCAACACGAAGGTTTTACTGACTCACTTTCAAACTGAGGGCAGTCACCAGAAAAAAAAATTGTTCGGTCCAGTCCGCTCGGACCGCTCCATTATCGGACTGCTCGGAGTGGGGTGGGCGGTATACGGAAACCTGAGTATTGAAAGGCTAGAATGGTGATCGCCAGCCATGCGACTTTTCGGTGAAATAGGTACTTTATATTTCGGGGTCGGACCAAGGCCATGTGCATCTACATTTCAAGTGAACCTTCGGCTTAAGCAAGCCTTATGTATACTTTTTCACGGTCAGTCGTCTTCGGTTTGTGCCCAACCGAAGATCGAGAAGCGTATATAGTCCACAACAGTCTTTTTTTTCGAATTTTAGTTATAGTATATACTAGTCGTAACTTTCATGCTCAAGAGAGGAATGGTCCATCGCCATTAAAACAAGCAACGATTTCCCGCTGCGTCGGAGTGTATCCAGATGGATTGCCATGTCAGGCGGACGCTCCTTACACTTTTCGAGAATTACAGACCTAGTCAATCTACTAAGCGGGAGAAGAACCTCTCTGGAAATGTAGTCTCCACGGCGAGTTGCGATTCATATTCCTGCCGGATTAACCGTCGGTCTCGGTTTGGAATTATGGCAATCGGGATCCGCCGGGAATACTTCGGCGGCGGGGAGTTGAAAAGATTTAGCGGAGCCGATTCTGCGATGAATGGTGCCGCGCCGGAATGAGTACGGCATGATGATTTCGAAGGTGCCGAGTCCAACCCAGTAGTTAGAAAACGCTAAAAGAGGCCGGACACCGGGCCGATGCACTAGAAGTTGCAATTCCCACACAACTTGAAGGATCGGGCCGATCAAATGAGCTCGCATCACACCATAATGACTTCAAAAGACTGCAAGAAGAGGCGTTCGCGGATAACCAACCCCCTGGAGGGTGCGGTATGCAATACGAGGTGTGCGAGGCGACGAGATGTCTTCCGCAGGCATGGGCGTCATTCTCTGGGTTTTCGTCAAATCTGGGCGTTTGCTTGGAAAACGATTCGTAAAGCGGAGGTTGGGTTTCTGATACCGTTTCGGCCTCGGACTTCGGAAGGTCTTGCGGCCGTGATTCATTTATAAGGCATCTTATCTGTGGCTTCCTCTCCCTAGGAGATATGGCTTTGCACAAATTCCTTCTCGCGTTTGTCTTCTTCAACGCAGTCTCGGTGTCAGGCCAGGACCCATTTCAAACCGTGTTCGAGAGCCAGCCCGAAATTGAACCCACGTTCCAGTTCCACCACCCCATCAGGCGCGTCGCCGTCGTCGGAGCAGGACCTTCGGGACTTCAAGCTACCGCGCGGCTCATCGAACACAACTTTACGGTCCGCCTGTTTGACCGTGCGCCGCATCCGGGGGGGAACTGGCAATACAGTGAGGAAAAAGCTGTTAGGGAGCCTTATCCGTCAGTCGTATTTATCCCTTGAACATTTTTTACCTGACTTGGACTCACTACCATCGATCTAGCGATAGGCCCGCGGGTGATTATTACGCTGATATCCCCTCCCGAATACCGACGAGACGATATTATAAGGAGGGCGATGATGGGCTGACGCTGGATTATAGGTGGAGGGAACATTGGCGCCCTCGGCCGGTTTGGTATAACCTCTTCACGAATTCGCCCAAAGTGAGTGCTGATTAATTCTTGCTTCGACCTTCAGCGTATTGATCTGACCAGGTGAGCACGGAGCTCCCGGACGTTTCATACGACCCCGACGTCCCATGGGTGCTGGACCGCGCTACGATCCAGCGGCACGTCCGCTCTTACGCGTCGCATCACTGCCTCAACTCGAACGACCACTGCCCCCCGAAGGCGGACCCGTCCACACCGCCAGTAACCTCGTGTTCCACTCGCGTGGAGAGGATCGAGAAAGATGAGGAGGCTCACACGTGGGTGCTCACCCTCCGCCGATTCGAGCGATTGCGCGAGTCCAACCGTATTCTGGAAGAATGGTGGACAGAGAGCTTCGATGCGGTGTTCCTCGCGGCAGGCCAATGGGCGTCGACGCACGTCCCTGACATCGCCGGTATCGTTGATTGGAGCAAGGCGAAAGTAGGGGAGGAGCACAGCGTGTATCATTCGCAGACGTACAGCCACCCTGAGCGGTATGCGGGCAAGGTGAGATGAAGGCCCAGTGAAATTCATTGTTGTGTTATGCTGAGATGTCGGTTTGAAGCGTGTGCTGGTTGTCGGCGCATCTGTCTCTGCTTCTGAGATTGCGCGCGACATTAGTCCTTACACGGAGCGAATTATTGCGAGTGTTCGGGTAAGTGTCCATTCTTCATAAGTTAAAATGCTTCTCATGATTGTCTTTCTCGTAGCCCCCGAAAGAACTTACAGTTCGCAGGAAACTTGCCCTCTCTCGATTCCCCAATGGAACGAAAATCGTGCCAGAGATCGCGTCCTTCGAGCCGCTCAAAGCGCATACCAATGGCATCCGCGATGGAAAGATCCATCTCATAAATGGCACCGTTCTGCAAGGTATCGACGAAGTATGTGATACACCACTCCCTCGATTCATTCATTCCGGTGGTAACTGTGCATCGCTAGATTATATTTGCTACGGGATATCGAAGCTCTCCCTTGTATCCTCATAACTTGTGAGTAGATATGCATATTACTAAGCGTGTTCAAATCGCAGCTCGCAGAACAACGCGAGCTCCCCAAGATACCTTATGGACCGGCCATTGGGCACAAGATCCCACGATAGCATATTCCGTAGGTAATTATTTGCATACACGTCCTCTCTTTAAACGATGTTGTTGAATTCTTGCGTTCTAGGACGGACCTGGACTTTAGGGCGATACCAAGCCTACGGAATTGCGAAGGTGTGGGCTGGGAAGGCGCAGCTCCCTCCGCTTGACAAGACGGAGGACGGGGAAACCAAACCCCCATCTATGGAGTGGTTCGGTGAAGGTCTTTACTTCGAGTTTGTCCTTTTGCGTCCGCTCAGATTTTTTCGCGCAGACATATTCCGGCGCTACATTACATGGCTCAACGACGCCTCGCTGAAGTATGGCGGACGATTCGTCGAGCCTCCACCTATTGAGTACATACCTTTATCAAGTTAGATCCTTTCCTGCTCAGACCCTCTGTCCGTAGGAACCTGGAGGCTCTGAAATATTACTCTGTGGTTCATTTCCTCACCGCGAACGTGACGGCGCTGGAAGACATTGGTCTGAGCTCCATTTCCATGCTCTCAGGACAATTTAAGGTTCAAGACCCGTGGACTGCGTTGGTCGATGAAGATGACGATTGGTAGTTTTTCTGAGCCAGATACATTGTTCGTTTTATTTCTCCGTATTATCGGTAGTTGATGGGGAATTTCTTCCTTTGGCTTTGATATCTAGCAAGGAATATCGGTTTGCGTCGCTCACTAGACACAGTAAACGGCTCGGCAATGCGAAGTTGAAAACCGACTGGAGCGATGCTGACAATGCTGTTTGCAGAGATTTTGAACTCCGTGTTTATTAACAATAGTAGTTACAGTGGATGACACTAACTTCATCACCTCGTTACGATCATACCGTCGTGCCCCAATCTGCTACACGGCTCAGGCGAGGCGTCCCCGCAGCTGCAGGGGCCGAAAATTTAGTCTCAACAAACACCTTCTCAACACCACCCAGTCGTTTATCAAAGGAGGCATAAAGCGCCGGGAACTCCTCCAGCGCGACGCGGTGAGTCACGACACTAGGAGCTCAGATCATCAGTACATGGGTCGGGTAAATAACAGGAAGTAGGACGCACAAGGTGGGGTCAAACTTCCCGTTCTCTATCATCTCGAGTAACTCGTGCCAATATTTGTGCACAGGTGCTTGCCCATGGCCAATCAGCCGGATGCCCTTCTCCATAAGCGCGCCAATATTGAAATGGTTGGTGTATCCCGAGTAGGCGGCGATGATCCCACAGCTGCCCATTTTCTTGGTGGACGTTATCATCTCGTTGACGGTTTCTGAAACGTCCGTCTCGAGCATGAGCGTCTTTTCGACCTTGTGAAGGAGCGATTTCGGTTCGTGGAAGGTTCCTGAGATGAGAGAAGGCGAGTATAATCAATATCAGCGGTACCGAATGAAGGGCTGGAGGCGTACCACAATCGATGGCGATGTCTAGCCCACCGGGGACAAGCTCCTGGATGCGCTTCACGATGTCTGTGTGCTCACTAAAATCAATCGTCTCGATCCCGGAGTTCTCCCGCGCAAATAGCAATCGCGCGGGGACCTTGTCGATTCCAATCACATGGGACGCGCCCTTCATTAGTGCAAACCGCGCCGCACATTGGCCAATCGGGCCAAGTCCCTACAAAGACCAATCATCAGAAAGCATCTCCACGACGGAACTCAGGCACCCACCCAAATGCCAACGACATCGCCAGATTTCACACCCACATCCACGACAGCGTGATAACTTGTCGGCAGGATGTCCGAGAGGTACAGTGCCTTCTCGTCCGGGACAGAATCAGGGATCGGGAGGAGATTCACGTTTCCTTTCGGGACGCGAACATATTCTGCTTGCCCGCCCGGGAAGCCGCCGGTAAAGTGCGCATATCCGAAGAAACCCGCGTCGCGGTGGCCATACATTGCGTTCTGGAGCCTGCCAAAGTGCAAGTCAATATTTAAGAACGAAAGACGGACAAGTGAAATCGATGACCCTGAGCTATTCGTACGGTCGCACATGGAGGACAGCTTTTGTTTACAGTACGAGCATTCTCCACAAGCAATTTGGAAAGACGCGACGACGCGTTGGCCTTGGTGGATGTTCTTCACGTTGGAGCCCACACGGTCGACAATTCCCATGAACTGAATAGACTGGTTGAATTTTGAATGCGTAAATAAGTAGGCAACTCACCTCATGACCCAGGATATCGCCTTGTTGCAGCTGGAGTATTTCACCGTGATATCTGGAAGGTTGATTATAAGCATACAGTACTTGGGGAGCGAAAAAAAAAATCGCACAGATGGAGGTCAGACCCGCAAATTGTTGTTCCTGTAACCTTGAGAATCACATCGTCGGGCTCAGTGATGTCTGGGATTGGCGCGTCGATCAGGCGAACATCGCTCGCGCCAAACCACGCAAGGGCCTTCATAGTGGAGCCATCTTCTCTGGCTTTATATTCGGTGGACACTGTGGTCGGCGCGTCGCCTAAGCGCTGAAGGCATACTTGTTAGACTTTGTGGATGGAGGCTCACAGAAAGTGGTACCTCTGCTACTTTGTTGGATGTGGCTTGCATTCAGTAATTGGGAGGTGAAGGAGGAGGATGTACACAAGCCCTTAAATAGGTCCCGTCTAAATCTTTGAGCCAACGGATGATCCAGGTATGATGTCGGTGGGAACGTCCAACGTCATCTTCTCCTAATGTGTCGCTGCGCGGCATCCACGGCGGCAGAGAACAGAAGATGGTTTGTGACTCTTGAGTTTTGTACTTGCCGTTGAAGAGCAGTGACCACCGACTCGGAACTCCGGAAGAACTTGGTAAGA
Source organism: Mycena alexandri (assembly GCA_029233265.1). Taxonomy (NCBI): domain Eukaryota; kingdom Fungi; phylum Basidiomycota; class Agaricomycetes; order Agaricales; family Mycenaceae; genus Mycena; species Mycena alexandri. The sequence goes on from JARJCM010000098.1 coordinate 85,538, forward strand.
GTCAAGTGAGAGTCGAGACCGTGACTACTAGTAGCGCAGCAAGCCGCAAGAAACGACCGCAGATTAAATTCGAGCACGGAGGTCAGGACTAAATTCGACATTTGAGCTGTGGCATACTGCGCCGCAAGTTGTCGCACTGGAGAAGGAGATGGCGGTACCGGCTGACGAAAGATCGGAAAGACTGGACGATCCGCTGATGCACACGATGACCCGCTGATGTATGTCGAATATACCCACGGTTGAGGGTCCAGTTTTCAAGTTCAGTACACCGATAAGAAACAATAGGGGCAGTCAGAGTAGACAATTAATCCACGATTCATGCGAACGATTCACGAGCGATTCTGGAATTAATAAAGCGTGGGAGAATCGCCGTAAATCGTGAATCGCGCTGAATCGGTGAATCGCCTCTGGAGGTGATTCACTGACGATTCACGATTCACGATCCCTTCATTTTGTTAAGTTGACTTCAAATCTTTGTGACTTTCTTGAGCTCTGATTCATGAATTTATTTGTGCCTTTCAACAACAACTTGCGCCGGCCTGTTGTGAGTGAGAAAATGGATGTTGGAATATACCCAACTAAAACAAAGGTAAGGAGACTATAATTTGAGATTCAGGCAATTATTGCATGCATAAGGCAGATTTCACCTCAGGGCAGGTAAATATTCACCGATGAATCGTTCTCCGGAATCGCCACAGAATCGGAGCGGTCAAGATTGAGCACGATTCTCTCACGATTCAAGGCGATTATGGGGCATTTTTAATTCGAGAATCGGTGCTGAATCGGAGCGTGAATCGCGCTTGAATCGCGCCTGAATCAGCTACTCTGACTGCCCCTAATCGGGCGTTTGGAGCTCAATTTCTTTATATACTGATGTAAACTCGCTAGAATCATATGGCGTTCAAAGTGCACATTTAATAAAAATCACTACTTTTCGACTTTTTTCAGCTTTTATCCCTCTTTTGACTCTAAATGTGTATATCCCTCTCTCTCTGAGTGGTCCTGAGTGGCGTCAAAGGGGAAGATGAAATTTTGCACCTTTTATCTCTCCCTACTTTAGGGTGTGCTTGGCATCCCGATACTTTTTCACACGGAACCTCATTCCGATACATACTTTCTGAACCGAAATCTTATCCCGAGATTTTTTGAACCAATTTTTTTTTATCCCTCTCTTTTGCCAAGGTTGAATGATTATACATCCCAATACTTGCTGACCTTCCTCCCCTCTCTCCTTCGTGGTTCGGACGCATCACGTCACAATCACGTGCAGAGTGACTCAGGCCGCCATCACCGGCAGGAATGGGCTGCTTTGGTCTTCAATGGCAAACATTAAATTCAGATACTCACGGATATCACCTAAATACGCTCCTTTTTACACCTACCACCCTTGATGATACACTGTATTGAGTTTAATTTTGTTGCTCAGTTTGAGTCACTCTGCACGTGATTGTGACGTTGCGCATCCAAACCACGAAGGAGAAAGAGAAGGAAGATCAGAAGGTATCGGGATGTATAATCTTTCAACCCAGGCAAAAGAGAGGGATAAAACATTTTGGTTCAAAAAGTATCGGGATAAAATTTCGGTTCAGAAAGTATCGGGATGAAGTTCTGTGTGAAAAAGTATCGGGATGCCAAGCACACCTTAAAGTAGAGAGAAATAAAAGGTGCAAAATTCCATCTCCCTCTTTTACGTCACTCAGGACCACTCAAAGAGAGGGAAATGCACATTTAGAGTTAAAAGAAGGATAAAAGTTGCAAAAAGTCGAAAAATAGTGATTTCTATTAAATGTGCACTTTGAACGCCATAGAATCACCCTCATAAACTTACAATTATCAGAATGTTGATTCTGTTCAAAAAGAGCCTGAGAGCGGTGCGGCTTTGGGGGGGAACGAGGCAGGCGGTCAGCGAACCCGAGTTCATGGACTGTGATCCAGAAAGTACAGAACCTGCGGATGTGATCAAGCTCGAATCAGCAACCTCTGCACAGACACGACAAGACGATTAATTAATTGACCGACCGATAGAAAGAGAGGTGTGGAACCGTAGGTAGTATGATGATTCACCCAATTAAAAGTCAGCAACAGCCGTCAGAAAAGCCGACACTCGAGCCGGAAAAAAATTGCCAGGAGAAATTGATGGACTCCAAGTTTGGCAAATAGGGGCAGCATGTTCGTGACACAGCGGCCAGCAAGTTACATCACCACCTCACGAGCATGGCTAAATCTTATGCATCTCTCGCGACTGGACTAGTCCTGTACGGTCTCCTTTGGCTCGCCAAGCGCCTCTACACACGGCTCACCTCGCCGATGCGCTATATCGTGGGCCCTCACCCCCGAGGAATTGCTCGCGGGGTATCTAGAAACTTTCTCATCCCGTACGGCCACTGAGCTCTTAGCAGGATGTGGGACACCACATGGACGCATGGCGAGCTCAGTTTGGTCCGACGTTCAAATATCCTGGAATGTTCGGCGTGAGTTTGAGTTCGCCTCCCATGAAACTGGTTAAAGCCGGACTGAACGGAACAGACCAACTTGCATACCTCAGATGTCCTCGCCCTGCAGCATATTCTCAAAAACGCCGATATATATCAACGTCCCGCTCGGATTCGAAAGATTCTAGGCAACGGGCTACTGGGGGCTGGTATGTTCAGATTGCACGAAAGGCAGGAATCCCATTGACATCTTCACAAGGCCTTCTCACAATCGAGGGCAAAGAGCACCGTAATCTGGTGAATGCTGTCCTCTTTCCCCTCAGTATTCGAACACTGACATCTGAAAACCTAGCGCAAAATCATGGTAGTCTTGCCTTTTCTGTACTCATAATGTGCTCATAATGCCGCCCAGAATCCCGCCTTCGGTGCTCCTCAGATGCGCGAACTCGGTGAGATATTTATGGAGAAATCTGCCCAGGTACCCCTTTTACGTCCTACACTCCGGAGCGTTGATCATGGGCTGAAGTTACGGGACAACTGGCTGGACGACCTCTCCTGCGGTTCATCACGCGTCGACGTACTTGTCGGATTAAGGAGCATGTCCCTCGATGTGATTGCTCTTGCAGGTGCGCACTTTCCCCCTTTCCCAACCCGACCGCCCCACATATCAACTCCACTATGTGAAGGTTTCAACTACGATTCCAACTCCCTCGACCGGACGCTCCCGCGCAGCGAGTTGGACGAAGCATTTACGGCGTACTTCCAACCCACTGCGACTTATGGTGACCGAATCCTTCGAATGGTTCAGCTAATGTTCCCAATTATACTTCACGTTGTGCGGCAATTACTTATTCCGCAGCGTATTTATCGCTGACCTAAACCCAGCCGCTGCGCATGAATGTAGTGGTACAACGCGCGAGAGCGTCGTTGGACCGTATTTCCCATCAGCTTCTCCAGGAAGGCAAGACAGCAATCGAAAAGTCGGCAGACGAGAAGACGTACAACACCAGTCGCAAGGATTTATTGTCTCTGTTGCTGAAGGTGAACATGGGAGACGATATTCCGGCGAACCAGCGAATCAGCGATAACGTGGTCCTTGCTCGTAAGTATCATAAGCCTGTTCGACTGGCCTTGACACAATTTGGTTGCCTCTAGAAATTCCGACCTTCCTAGTCGCAGGAAACGAAACCACGAGGTGCTGGTGGTTCTTCTATTCTCCGTTCCCCTCGATCTCACTTTTTAATAGCGTAGGAACGGCATGGGCACTCTACGCACTCGCCCTGAACCCCATTGTTCAGCAGAAACTGCGCGCCGAGCTCTACTCTGTGGCAACGGACAGCCCATCCGTCGAAGAGTTGAATGAATTGCCCTACCTGAAGAATGTGGTCAAAGAGATCCTGCGCTTACATCCCTCCATAGGATTTACGGTTCGTGAGGCGCAGCGTGACGACGTCGTCCCATTGCGCCACCCGTGCACGGATCGCAAGGGAAGAGTCTTGAACAGTGTTGCGTTCGTCGAACCTCTGCTTGTGGTCACTGCTCTAACCGATTGGGCAGAATTGCCAGGGGTCAGCTTATACATATACCGATTTTGGGTGTGCATCGTGACAAGGCATTGTGGGGCGCAGATGCCGAAGAGTTCAGGTGAGAGAGCTGTGGTGATCGGGTCATAAGTTCATGTTTGACTTCTGGGCAGACCTGAGCGTTGGGACGCGCTGCCTGAAAGCGTCAAGGAGATTCCGGGAATATATGCACATCTGCTGACTTTCCTCGGCGGACCGCACAGTTGCATCGGGGCTAAATTCTCCATATTCGAGTGCGTAAAAAAATGGTCTGGGAAACTAACCCAAGACTAAATGGGCACAGGATAAAGGCTCTTCTGTTCACGCTCGTGCGAGCGGTTGAGTTCGACATGGCCGTTCCCAAGGAGGATATAGGGCGCACGATGGCGCCTGTGGGGAGCCCATTCCTGTGGAGTGAGAGGGAAAAAGGAGCCCAGATGCCTTTGTTGCTGAGATCGCTGAAGAGCTTATGAATTCTCGTGTTTGACTTTTCGTACAATACTGCAACACGCCTGTATAACATGCCGAACTACCACGTCAGCTCGTCCTGCACCAGAGCTTCCCAGAAAGATTTATCGTCTGCGAGCATTGAGTTGAGGAACATGAACTCCACGTCCACGAGAGGTGTCGGGCAAGAATGTAGTGATCCACTTATCTCTGGGATGTTCATCTGTGCCTGGGAAAAGTCTATCGGAGGGGCTGTCCCCTGCGAGATACATAATTCAGGCCTCTCGCGCTTATTCCATTTGGCCAGTATGAATTCCACGAGCAGCGCGCATCTATGGGCAGCATGGCCAGGCCCACATGCTGCGAGGCGCAGATTGGTTACGGTCTTCGTGAGGATGAGGTCGGCGGCGCCAAGCAGCGATCCGGGACCCTCGCGTAGCACCAGGAATTTGACGCCGATGAGATATCCCGCTGCGAGCGCGACCATGTTAAAGTAGTTGTCGGGCGCGGTGCATAGCTGGTGCGTCGGGGCGGAGAGGAAGGCGACAAGGAGGCCCTCGCTGGTCTGGAGCATGTCACGAGCCCACATGAAGAAGAGGGCTTCACCGGCGCCTCCAGAAATGAAGTGGCCATGCCATGGCTGTCCCCGAGGTATCTGCGGCAACGTACTCCGTGCTTCCCAGAAGGCGTGGTACAGGACGAGAAGGCGCGCGATGCCATCTGAGATGTGAAGCGCTTGAAAGTAGAATTGTTCCTGCTCGAGAACAACTGCTGCATGGTTGAGTAGAGGAGCAAGGTAGAAGAGCGACGCTTACCGGCCATGGGCATGAGGTGACGACTGCCCCGCCTCATCTGCTGGAGTACGCTGCACGTCACTTGATAAGTATTCTGCAACACATAGGTTATCCCAACACACCTCTTGATGTCCTGCACCCATTCTACTTTGTCTAGCTCTGAACCGAGGCAGATCGCAGAACATTCTTCATATAAATCAAACTGTCGGGCGGTGAGCCCAAGTCGCAGATTTCTAAGGTCGGTGCGCGCATCTAAGACAATTGGGAATTGAATCAGTAGGCGGTCATCATCAGATCGACGCGACAAAGGCTCAGATCGAGTCCCAAGACACAGCCTGGGGAAATGAATTCAGTGTCCACATAACAACTCCAACTAAAGACAACGAGACCCACATGGATTCTGCATTCGTGAGGGCAATCCACTGAAGATACTATGAGAGAAATTCGGACGTTGAAAGACGGTGTGCTCACCAAAAGTGCTTGCTCGTAAGCCTCCGATATACTGGCTCTATCTGGAAAGTTGCGCAAGTCTTTGACCACCGTGGAAGCATAGTTGAGGCGCAGGTTCATTGCTATGCGGACAGCGGCAGAAATCAGAGACCGCGCAGTCCACCCATAGATCTCTGGCGTCGCGCCAAAAGGTCTCCACAACGACATTACAAGGAGGCACTGGACAGCTTCTACAGACTCTGGCGCCCCGGGACTGAATATCATTCTCGCAATAGAGTCGTAGGCGAGCGTTTGCAGACGCAGCCGTACAGCTTTGCCGACCTCACCCTCAAGATGTCTTGCCGCCACAGCGGAACAGGCTATGTCGACAAGTGGGTTTTTGGAATTCCTGATAGGCCGGAAGTTTAACCATGGCGTATACTGAATATTGAACCTTGACCGAATTTGAGAGAATATTGAAAAGGACAATAAGGAAAACGCACAGGTCAAGTAAATAATCGATACGACCCTCTGGCAAAATCGTTGATAGTGAGAGATCGTTGTTTACAAATTCGTTAGGCGCGGTATTGTCGACTGGGATCGTTGTGAGGCGCTGAATTCCGAGCATCGGCGCCGACCAATCGAGATCTTGGGCTTCGGGGACGAACGACCATAATCGCAGGGTGGTTGTATCTAACTGAAAACCGCGTGTACTCTCGATCCCACTGGCAGGTGCTTGAATGGACTCACAGATGTCCGAATGGTTGGAGACGATCGTTGGGGTCGAACTGGATGTTCAGGCGAAACTGACTGCTGAGTCGAGACTGGAGCTTGGTCACTTTCATAGGAACATGCAATCGACAGCACTTTGCAGCGATGGCATTGAACAGGACTGCTGTTGGGGTCTGTTGCTATCGCGTGAGCAATATGAGATGAAGAAGCCAGAACTAACGAAGAATTTCGCATCTCGTCTTATGCTTTCTGCAAGAGGCACACGCTGCGATACTTTTTGCGCGTCTCGTGGGTCGGTGCATGGGTGCAGGATTCGGGTTTCGTACCCCGGCGACGCGTTTATAGAGTATATGTCAAAAAGGATGTGTCCGCGGACTCTGTGATCCGACGGTCTCCGTCGGATTTGGAAAGCGGTCTTGCGGCATGATTTAAAATTGGTTTAAAAGTATGTAGGGATGGATATCCCGTCCTGAGGTTGTGGCAATATTAACGAGAATTAGCGCAGCGCTCCCTGCCTAATGCCCTGCGACAGACTTCACCTGGGACGGCCAGAGCAATACAAAAACCAGTGAAGAGTCTGGCAAGGCCATGCATGACCCTACACCTGCCATGATTTCTACCTCTCGGCCAAGGAGCGGCAGCTCGGAAGCGGTGGCTTGTGGGTCGCGCTTGTTGAAAAGGGGAAGTAGCGGCCCACCGGGGATTTAAGTCAGTCCCGCCGAGGCAGTGAAAGTCTTCCGGGTACAACGAGGGAAAACGTCGCGTTCAAAATTATGGAGTCCTAAGGGTAAAACGGGGCAAGGCTTTCTCGTTAGCTTACTCCACGACGGCACCATAAAGAGATCTCCCACCAATTCAACGCTGCGAGCGGAAACTCTTCGCTGTATTGTGGTGGCGTACTGGGACAATAATCTAAAGTACCAAAGTCAATGACACTCTACCAATGACCCTTTCGTACCTGCAGTTTGGAAGCTAACCGAGTTTACACCACAACACCAGTAGGACTCCCATCATGGGCATATCGCCAGTCGAGCGAACAATTCCAGCGGGTTGTGGATTGAGAACCAGGGGAAGGCTTCTTCAACAATATCTGTGGTGTTCAACGGGGGCCATGAAGCAGGGGATATGGAGGAAGAGAGGAATTCGGGCCTCCGCGAAGTGGCTTGCCATTGGAAAGTTAAACGGTGCAAGGCGTTCGTGGCTGTGTTAATAAGATAAGATTAGATAAAGAACAAAGAAAAAGATGCGCTCACCTTTTTTCCGGGCAGGACTCCATTTATGAACCACGATCCCACCGATCCCACCTCCCATACCTTCATATAAGACAATCAAACTGGAAAGAAGAACGAAAACAATATATTCGATAGCAAATGCGGAGGGTGTACAGACTACTTATGTGTGCGTGGCGTGCAGTGCTACAATCGTGAGAAAAATGCGTTATGTGGAAATGGGTCGTCGACTCGGTCGTGCGATGGGCGTGTGCTTCGTCAAGTCGCGTGGATGGATGCGTATGGATCATGCAATGATGCTACAGGTGGGCGTGAGGTCGTACAAGGTGGATTGAATGAACTGAGGCCGAGCTCGTGAAAATGGGAGGCTGGCTCAAGGTCCGGGTTCAGGGCAGGTGTTGAAACCTGCTCGCTAGATGATCGAGCGCACTCCAACGACGTCCACGCATCAAAGCGAGACATGTTGAGTCGCTGATCGATCAAGTGGTCCGACCAAGGGAAGAAGGCGAAGTCGAGACTGGCTGCGATGAGGAGACTAGCTCGAGAAATGAACATTGGCGCGAAGGGGCGACGGTGTCATGCTCCGCTCTACGCGGGTCAGTGCGAAAGTGCTCGGACTGCTCGGCCGTCCGCGCTCATGTCGGCGTAGCATCAAGCTCACGACAAGCACGGGCATGCCGAGCGTCGCGCTACCGCCACCGAGGCTGCCGCGCGACCCGGAGCGTGCGCGGCCGGGAATGAAACGAAGGGGAGCCGGAGCTTGTGCCTGTGCCTGCGCAAGGGAAGGTGAAGAGTGAACAACGCCGGTGCTGCCAACAAAAAGCTCGCTTCCGCTGGACATCAGGACCGATGGCGCGCACACGGGTGGCGCGATCACGATTCCGATGCCGGTGGGGGATGCGGGGCGCACGCGGCGGCCGTGCTGTGCGAGCGTGGAACGAAGCCGGGAAGCGAGGAGCGCGTCCTGCCGGTCGAATTCGATTTGTGCGTCGGAATCCGGGGTGGCGGGACGTTCGCGGAGGCGTTGGGTGATGCTGCGCTCGATTAATGCGGCGCAGCGTAGGTCGGCGGCCACTGCCGCTGCCACCGACGAGGTGAGACGCCTCTGTGCTGGCATCGGGCGGGGGGTGGTGCCAGAACCCAATTGCTTTGAGTTCCGGCGCACAGCCTTAGGTGGTGGCTGCGCGCGGCGTGGAGTCTCAACGTGCGAGGTGCGTGCACGAGGACGTTTCCACGGCTGAGGAAGGGATGTGGGTGAGTCCTCCCCATACGAGCCCGCCTCCACGTCGGCGTCATTGCTGGGAAATGGCACACACAGCGACGGCGCAGGGAAAGGAATTGGAATTGAATCCATTGATATCCCCGGTATTGACGAGACGTTGGCGAGCGACAGCGTACACGTCGGTGGCGATTTACGCAAAGAGGACATGCTGGAGGTTCGTAAATGAGCGTGAAGTTTCGTGCGATTGGAAGCGTCGACAAAGAGGGATTTCGGTGCTTTGCGCTCGCTCAAGGGGTAAGGCTGCGGGTACAGTGAAATGGCCATCCTGTAAGAGTCTTATCCAGTGAAGGAACGCGATACAAAGCGGGGGGTGAAGGGGACGAAACCCAGTGGCCAGAGCGATGGGGAGGGAGAGAGGATCCGAACAAGGGCTGCAAGGGTCAGGTTGATCCAGTGATTGGCCGCATCACGATCAGGTGACCGTTGATCCTGTACGGCCCGATTACCGATTCCGCGCCTCGTGTTTTCTCACCTAGAGCTTCCTTTTTAAAATTGGTCAAAAGGCACCCGTCCTAGCTCGTCCTGGGCGCAAAGTCCTGCGAAGAGCGGAGATTGGGTGCGAAATTTTACATCCACCTTTGCTGCAAGCTGGGATTTTCCACCGTCAGCACGTTCAACTCATTCGGCCTTATCAACTCGAGGCAGTTTCAGGTATGTCAACCTGCCAATGATGCACAAAATAGCATGTGAAATGCCGCGAGACCAGCATGCACGCAATCAATTACATAAACAACCGATGAAGGTTTTTTTTTTTTTTGAGGAAGCGTTTGATAGTGGGTGACTTCCCGTAAGGGTTTTTAATTCGAATCGAGTTTCTGAGGGGTTTCCGCCGAGATGCCGACGAGCGATCGGGACCCCATCGTCGTCAGATCTCGCGTAGACCCTGTTCTAAACAGCAATCAATGCAGGATTTAGAAGGGGGGTAGGTACCCCCCTTCTAAACTTAAGTTTCGACGAATAAGACAGATTAGGAATGTACGATGATGGCCGTTGTGGCTGTGGCCCCGGCACTCGTCCTCCTTTTCTCTCCTACGTCTTCGCTGTTTACTCGCGTCCTCAAAACCCCGGCCGCCCGTCCCTTCAAATCTCTCCAAGCCTTCTGCAAGGGTCTAAAGTCAAGCCCACAAGGAGGACCGGCGCAGGATGGAGCGGATTCGCGCCTAGTTTGCGCAGGATTTGCAGTCGCGTCGTGTCGCGCTCCACGCCGGTACGTCTCACTGGTCGATGTCCATCCAGGTGAGCGGGTATAGATGTAAGAAGAGACACGTTGTTTAGGCGTTGTGTACCGTGTTTATTGTAACAGGAAATGCACCGTTACGGGAATCATGCCCGAATATAATTTCTTGTTTTGAGGCCAGCCGACATCACTGGCACCGCCGGAAACTCGAACCAAGTTAATAATCCTTACGGGAAGTCACCCAGTAAGGGAGAAAGTGAGCTCGGGTCGCGCTGCCCTCCTTCACCCCTCCACCTGAACAGGCCGCAGGCACCTATCCGAGCTTCTGGGCCGGCATAGCCGGTCACCCCCAGTGAGAATTAGGGCTCGCCCGGTATCGGGTATTGCCCGGCATCGCCAGGGCTCGCGAAAACCGCTCTCGTCAATTCCGATGCCGCGCGATGCCAGACTATGCCACGCGCTGAACTAATGAGAGTTTGCAATTCCTCGAATCACTGGGTATCGCGCGGTATTGGCTCGCATCGTCAAATAGCAGAAAATATAATATATTCAGATTTAATACTACAGGCGTGCTACACGGTACACCCGTTCCCGCTCCTGTTCCCTGGTACACCCGTTCTCGCTCCTGTTCCTGCACGTCGCACCCATGCGGCCTGCTTTGCGCCCTCCCATTGCCCTTGTGCCGCATGCGCCGAGCCGCCGGCCTCGCGCCACACCACCGCGTCCGTTGTAGGGCCGAGATTGAGAAAAATCGGATGGTCGAGGGGCGTTAGCAAGGTGGAACATGGGTTGAATACATACATCTGGACTGGGATATGGTGTCAGTGAAAGGGAAGACACGGTGATCAAGGAAATACACTTACAATAATAAGCGGTAACGACTCGGAAATGGTGATGTGGCACGTATCAATCGGTGTCAGTTTGTGGCAATACAAGCAAGATAGAGACGTGCCTTATGAAGTACCGAGTATGCACACTGCTCCGGAGACTGATAAAGGGACTGTGTGAGGAAAAGTCGTCACAGTAGTGGACCACGTACCGCCGCGACAACACCGCCAAGTACCTCGTCCGTTTCGTGTCCAGGGGAAGCCATCCACCACATGGAATAGCTTGAATAGGCGATGGATGTACCATTGAGCGAGGAACGTGGGAGGAGGCAAAGAGGCGGGGAGGCGGGAAGATGGTGGTGGGAGGAAAGAGAGAGGATGCGCTGGCAATGTACGTCATGCGCGTGTCATTCCGGGCCGAGGCTGGCCAGAAAAAACGACTTTGACTTGGGAACGGACTCCGTGGCTTTACAGAAAAATACTCAAGGAAAACATTCAGAATAGTCTGACGTCATGGTGAGTTCGTCTGCAATTTGCGATGCGACGTGATCCTGAACGATACTCGCGAGCCCAGGCGATGCCGGGCAATACCCGGCGATACCGGGCGAGCCCTAATTCTCACTGGGGGTCACCCCTTACCAGCTCAATTTTGAGGTCTTGGACTTGGAACCAGACCAGACTATGAATACAACCCTCTTGAGGAAATGTGTCTTCCGCATTCGCGCCTATAGCGCGTTATGTGGGACTTCGGCATTTCCGTCGGCTCAGGCTCCCCGGCGATCGAAAGTCAATCACCGTTCCGCCATCACTGCCAACTTTCATTCGACCCCCACTAAAACCCCGACTGTCTTCGGTCAATCTTTGGCTAACGTCCGCTCGTTCTTCAGAGTCTTCTTCCAAGTTTTCTTGACAACCGGCATTTTGAGAGCCTTCTTCTCAAATTTGAACTCATTCGTCATCGCGCAGTCCACGGCAAGCCTATTGTTTATTATCTTCAGCCACCGGTTCCGGATCTCTGGCAGCGATGCAGGTCTCTTCCTCTGGATAACGCGTTCGTTTCGTAGGCGCCAAATTAGGTGGGCAGATTCCGTGATTAGGATCTTATACAGTCGTGTCACTCCGGGGTCGCCGAGCTTTACAGCTCCCCCCGCCATGATTTGGGCCATTGTAGGTCGCATGTCCTTCCCTGCTTTCAATTGCCACATCTCATTGGCAATATCCCAGATCTCCTTCTGGCCTGGTACACTGCACTCCGTCAGGATGTGCTCCATGGACTCATGCACACCGCATTGTGTGCATCTTCCCCTTTGAGAGTGGTTCGGTAGACTATCCCAGTACGCGCTGACCTTATACCCGTCGTGTATCAGCATCCACAAGAAGAATCTGATGCTTCTTGAGACGTCTTTATGGTGTGTCGACTTCCAAATTGCGCGGGATTCGGGAGTAGCGCCGTCCGGTCCAGCGGCCGCTTCTCTGGCGCGGTCCAGGTTCTGCACCGTCGCTCGGCGCGCCATAAGCCCTTGGTATGCTGGCTTCTCCATCTTGAGCTTCCTGATGATCTTGTATGCCTTCGCCTGTGTCATCGCCTGGAGTTTTGCTCCCGGCAGCACTACATCGTTGCTGACCTCTGTATTCATGATATAGGTGTCTGTCGGCTTCCCTCTGCAGCCAATCTGTTTGCCGCCTCGTTGCCCGCAATTCCTGAGTGTCCCTTCACCCAGGTGAATGTCGTCGGTGCCTTTCGTGTACGTATCAGGGCGGCAGTTAGTTCAAACAGCTGACCATTCTTAACAGTGTGGAAGCCTTCATCCTGCCACTTCGGCAAGTTTTTGGTAAGCCCGTCTATTGCGTACTTGGAATCACTGAAGATTCGAAGGGGTGCATTTGCAGGGACCTCCTCCACTGCTTCCTTCATGGCCAGCAGCTCTCCGACTTGGTTGGACGGACCCAACTCTTCTGGCACCCGGATGGCCATGTTCCTCGGGTCATCTTCGCTGAAGAAATCCCCAGCGCCGGCAACCGTGGGTGCGGAGCCGTTGTTCAACGCTGATCCGTCCGTGTACACCTCCACGGCTGGTCCTTGCTGTCTCGCAAACCTCGTATCAGGTGCAATCTCTTGGGGGTTTGTATACCCCTCCGTGAATATTCTAAAGGTGTCCGCGATGGTTCCGTCTGTTGTGATGCGTGAGTCAAATTGCCTTGGGTGCTCGTCGTCCTGCATGGGGATCTGATTACCTTCATAGTCCTCAGGCTGGGGCACTCTCGGGTCCCACTTTTCCTCAAGTGAGTTCAGTAACTCTTGCGCCTTCCTGAAGCACAGGTTCGGATGTTCACAATTTGTTACCGCTTTCGTTATCAGGCATGCGTTGCAGTCGCAGTCTTCCCGGTTGATGTGCCGGCACGCCCCTGCCTTGCGCGAGAGCTCCCTAGTGTCTCTGACCGTCTTAATGTGATGTTTCTCTCTCAGGCATTTGACAATGTGCACATTTGTATTGAAAAGGGTCTTATCCCCACCCGAGAATTTGTGGTACCAGATTAACATGTCATCCTGTATCTCCCGGGACACTGCCATGGCCTGCATCGAGACATTGTAGCTTACGTCCTACTGCCATCATCCCGGCAAGGTCTTTACTATTGAGCTCTTCAGCTGATTGGTACGGCAACCATGATTGAAGGTATGAGTTCAGCCTCATCGCTTCAGCAACGTTTAGGCTCGTTCTGACCGCCCCTTTTGCCAGGATCTCGTCTGCCACAAAACACCAGAGTGGTCTCTTAGGGCCGAGGCTTAGGTATGTTTTTAGCCACGTTACAGTGATCGCTTCGTTACGTGCTATGATATCAAGGAGGTTCTTTCCCCCCATCTCGGCCGGTGCGTACACCGTTTCTTTATTTACTGCGACACCTCTCTTCTCTGCCCACAGGAAACTGCGTACTCTTTTTTCAAGTCTAGCTTCGACATCGGCCGGCATTCCTTGCACCGTTGCAAGGTATTGAGTCATACCTCCAACAACCATCATGACGATGAGGCGGTGGCCTTCCATTGAGGGATGTCCTAACTCCCACTGGTCTAGTGTGGCGTCAATTTTTTCTAATGTGCGTGACCACATCTCTACTTGATCAACGCCGTTACCGACCCATGCACCCAGTGTACGGATCGGCTCGCCTTCCATCGCGATCTTAATATGGCCTGGGATCGGAGTTCCCCCTATCCCGTTGACAAATCTCGCCACTCGAACACGATCCCTGTGGTCGATTCGGCTGATGGGGATCATCTCTGTCTTCCCTACATTAAACTTTGCACCTGCAGCGATACACCATTCATTCAGCACCTCCATCAAAGTGCCAAAGTCGTCCGACGCATCCAGGTATATGAGCGTGTCATCGGCAAATAGGGTGGTTATCAATTTCTCTCGCCTTCCTTTTATTCTGAAGCCTTTTAGGGTTGACTTGTGCAGGGATTCGGCTAGGGGCTTGATGGCGAGGTCGAATAGCAGGCATGATAAGGGATCTCCTTGCCTAACCCCTCTCGTTACTCGGAACGGGCGTGGGCTCATCTCTCCATTAATTATCACATATGTTTCGGTGTCGCTATACAATGCTTTAATTGTGTTAATAAATTCTTTTGAAATGTTATAGCTCTCGAGTGCGCGCCACAGATAGTTGTGTATCACCTTGTCGTACGCCTTCTCTTGGTCGAGAGCAACAATGATGCCGTCTCTGTCAATACTGACTTCAGCGAGTTCTATGACCCGTTTCGTCAACCAGATTTGGTCCCTGATCTGGCGCCCCGGTACAAAACCTGCTTGGTCTGGGTGGATAAGGTCGGGGGCAATTTTTGCGAGTTCGATTGAGAGGGCCTTCGTGAAGACTTTATAATCCGTATTTAGTAGCGAGATGGGCCTGTAGTTCGCAATCTCAGCTTTGTCATTTTTCTTATACAACGGGCACATCCAGCTCTTGGAAAAACCCGTGCCTTGTACCATCCCGTATTTCTCAATGTCATTGTACACTTGGTGCATAGCGCCTAGAATGTTGAACGCAGGCTTGCCTATTTTTCTGTAGCTCTCGTATCGCTGGTCTAGAATCTTCCAAACCTCATATGTTATGCTATCCATGCCCGGAGCTTTCGAGTCCACCGATCTTCTCAGCGCATCTCGAACGTCATCTAGGGTCAGTCGTGATTTAAGCGCGTGATATTGTTCGGGCGTCACCTTGGTCTCGATCCTATCGAGAACTTTCTTCATTGTGTCCTCTCTGTCTCTCTGTCTTACCCCCATCCTTTCCGACTGGAGCTTGTCGTGGTAGTCTCGGGCCATCCCCGCCATCTTCTTCAAATTGGTTTCGTATTGGGGCAGAGCTTCTGGATCCGAGTTCTTCTTGAGTCTGCTGATCGGCTCTCGGGGTTTATGGGGTTTATTTATTGCGGTCCAGTATGGCCCGATAACTTCGCCGTGCAGTCGATTGTTCACTTGAGCTGTGAGGCGGGTTTTGTGATGCTGTTTCCTTTCAAGCGCGGTAAGTTTCTCCTGCCACACTGCGCATGACAGGATTTTTTCTTCTTCCGTTAGGGTCTTGTCTTTTGGGTTCTGGGCCAAGTCAATTTTATTTTTCAGCTCGTCTATCTCTTCAACAATCTTTGGGACTACGATCTTAGCCCTTTGTCGTGCTTTCTCGCTGATCTTGATTTTGAATCCCGCCCAGAGCGTCTGAGCATTACGGTTCGGGTTCTGCTGGCCGATCGCCTCTTCTTGCGCCGCTGTCTCAAGATCTTTCTGGAGCTCTAGCCCTTCCTCATAGATAAATTTCGTGAGGACAGGGTCTCGTATGATATGTGCTGGCCATCTCCACCTGCCGGGACCAATAGTCGGTGCGTCTTCTGTAGTGGCCCTTACCGACACCATTCTGTGGTCCGTATTGATCCCCACAGCTTGTATATCCCATTCATAGGTGTCGTTGAAGAAGTCCCTCCTCACGTATATTCTGTCGATCCTAGACTGTGACCCGCCCAGCGCGATGGGTTGGAGGAACGTGTAGGCTCTGGTTGTGGGGTATGTTTCTCGCCAGCCGTCTACTAGTCTCAGGTACGTTTTCAGTTTGTCGAAGGCATCTACTGCATTTGCGCTATCTTCGTGCGCGGGTAGACGGTCGATTGTGTCTTCGACAAAATTTGTGTCCCCTCCTAGGTAATGTGGTCGTCTAACTGCGGGGTGCGCCACATACCAAGCCTTTATTTTTCTCCAGAATGCTGCGTTCTCAGAGGGGGCATTCGGCGCGTAGACCCCAAGGATGGAAAGGGGTTCGCCATCGACATTTTTCATCTCCAGGGTCATTGCGCGCCCTGGGACGATCTCTGTGACTTTAATGCCCTGGGTTTCAACCATGTTTTTATTCAGAACGAACGCGAGCCCAGCTCGCGCTGCCGGCGCTATCTCATCCGGCGTGAATTCGACGCGTATTGCTCTCCCAAACAGGTTGTCGACATCCGCTTTGTGGTTGTCGTCAAGGTGAGCTTCCCCTACTATTAGCACTCCAATTTTCTGCTCTCTAACGAGCTGCCAGATATGGTACCATTTGTTGTCGTCGTGCAATACGTTCGGGTTTCCCCGTCCTTTGATATTGAGCGCTGATATCTTTATTGAAGCTTTTGTGTCTTTCTTCCAAGTCGGTCCGACTCTTCTCGGTAATGCTGGTCCCGGGTAAGTACGTTGCTGTGAGCGGTTCGCAGAACGGCTTCCTCCCGCAGCGGGAGCCTGTGGCGGTCGTATGTTTGGGGCTGGTGGTATAGCTTGCGGTGGTTGTATATTCGGGGCCTGTGGTACTGGTTGGGCGGCCGGTATCCCAGGCCTGGGTCCGTCCTGGTTGGCAGGATCTATGGGTGGTGGTGTCGCTATAGCACTCAAGAATGGTCCGTTACCATTCAAGAACGGGTTTACGTGCCTGTTACGATGTGTGTTATCATTTCTAGTGGGGGTGGACATATCCCCATGGCCTTCGCTGGCCTGACACTCGTTCATGCAACGAGCGTTGACGCCTGTGGTGTCTCCCCCTGCAGGGGTTGGGTGCTGATTTTCAGCCCCACGCGCACACTGCGCATCAGTGCCTGTGGCACCCCCTGGTGCGCCCAGAGTTGCTTCGAGCCGCCCTTCATTGGCTCACTGGGGAGGTACTTCCCCGAGGGGTTTGTAGCCGTCCCGATTTGCCTCCGAGCGACTCTCAGCCCTATCCCCTCCATCGCGGTGGTGTTCATTGAAAGCACGGCCGGTGGCAGAGCCGCTACTTTCTCCAGCCACCGCGTGCCGTCCCTCGTCGATTTCTGATTCACCTGGGAAATTTGGAAGTATGTTAAAACAATTGTAGTTGGTAGCGGAAAAAGAGACCCGCCGGCGACCCTCGCGAGGGGTCACCGGTGGCTTGCCTCGTATTTTGGGGTTGCAGGGTACCGCCTGACACGCTTCGGAGAGCGCGTCATTTGGTACCCTGCATGCCAGGACTGCTGGCCGGCAGACCCCGACTAAAAAGCCCTGCTGTTGCGGCGGAGCAGCTCCAGAGCAGGATGAGCGCACCCGAGGATGCACCCTGTCTGCTCTTTCACCGCTCCGCTTGTCCCTCACCCGTTTCCTGTCCGGTCTTTGCAGACCGTCAGTAAATGTGGCGGGTTCGGGTTGCGTACGCGGGCGTAAGCGCGCACGACTTCTTCCAAGCCCCGACTTGGGTATACTGTATACACCGCCGCTTTTACTTGTCCTCAGTTTCCCCTCTCGCTAGACATGGTATGCAACACAATGAATAAATATTCGCACAGTAAAGAACGACAGGCGTGTATATAATGAGCGGGGGGGGGGGGGGGGGTTCAGACGTGTAAGGACCGTGGGCGGAGGTACGACCATCCGTGAGGACATTGAGTTAAGTATGCAAATAGGAAGGGTATAGTATATGGCGATTACCATCGACCGCGGCCACGGCCGCGCGCGCGCTAGGTGCGACCGTACCCGCGTCCGCCCCCGTGAGGGTACGGGTTGTTGTTGTTGTGCATGCTGAACCCTCCTCGGGTGCCGTCTGTCCCGACATTGCACTTGAGGCGGTGCAAGGGGTGGTTGGAGGGTAGGTCGGCGAGCTGAGCCGGTGGCCCCCACCATCCGATGTTGTCCTCGTTGTATGGGCACAGCTGAGTCAGTTAGAATAACAAGTTACATCGTGGGACAGGCGCCAAGAACTTAATGCATCATGACAGGGCGGTTCTGGGCACAGCCACCTCCTGCCGCCCGCGCGCTCGATCAAGCCTGTCGGAGTTTAAAATTCCTCGGAATCGCTGGGCCGCTGGCGATCACCCCGGTTTGCCATCACCCCGAACTGGACACGTAATATTTTTAATTCAAGAAATAGGGGCTCCTAAACAGTACCCACGGGGCGCGTCGCCCCGTAGAACCATTGGCACATACAAGATAACTATATTATCACAACAAGAAGCCTACCCTCACGGCCACGGTCCAGCTTGTAGCAGCAGCGCGTTTACCGGCGGTGCACCCGCTTTTTTTTTGATGCAATGCGACCGGGATGGTCACCAACATCGATCCTGCATTTGCAGCCAGCCTTGCCGCCAATATCCTGGATTACGATAAGCATGGTCGCCGACTCGAAGAATAAAACCTTAATTCACCGTTCCATCGCCCACGTCACGTCTTCGACTGCAGCCGCCCAATTACCGTCTCCTCCTGCATCCTTCCACCATTGCAAGCAAATCAACACGTTAAGAAAACCGTTCACTCCTGGTCTCTCCATCACCTCCCATGGTCCATCCTCGGCTCGCTTAAGCGCCTGATCCGGCCCCACGCGCCACTCTGGGTTAATTCCTTTCCACCAGGTCATCCATCGACTGGCGAAAGCAGCGACATCCACTATATGCGGCTCTCCTTTCCTCGCACATTTCACCCAGTGCCCCACCTCATCTGGCCGGCCACTCGGCGCAAACCCCTTTGCCTGCGCAACGTTAGCAACCATCTATCAGCAACATTTCTGCAACCTACCGATGATTTAAAACCCGTCGATTCCTCCAATTGCCACCACAGCCCCGTCAACTTCACCCACCCTTTGCCCCACGCCTCCGTCCCGCTCTCCAACAATGTCTTCCCCTCCACGACCCATTTTGGCGCCCTCAAAATCGTCACTTCATCGCCTTTACCCCACTAACCCTGCCCTTGCCCGCGATACATGTCTTCGTCCTGCATCTCTGCGTCCTCCGCCCCCACACCTTGTGCGTTAGCGGGTGCTGAATCAACTTGCATCGCATTTTGCTGCGCTTGCGCTTGAGCCTTTCCTCGCGTCATCAGCACATCTGCCCGCTCCACCTCCTCATCGCTCTCGTCTCGTCCGCACTGTCGCTCTCCTCTCCGCCTCGACGCCCTCGTGTCGCGCGCTTTCTCTTCCTTCCTCCTGCTCCCGCCGGTTTTTTCTTGGCCTTGGGCTTGCCGACCGCCCGCGGCTTCTCCGCCCCTACTGCGACTCCTTCCTCCGCGACCAATCCCAGCGCCTTCTCGCGCCGCGCATCGTTGTTCTCCCACTGCAGCGCCATGCCTGACATCCCTTCAAGCGCCGTAATCCGCGCCTCCCTTTGAACTGGACTCATCGCCTCCAAAGACTCCCGTAGCGGTGTCATCATGATGGACAGCCTTCCCATCCGGCCCGCCAGGCTGCGATCTGCCGGAGGGGGTGTTACTGGGCGCCTCGTAGTGGGATCCAGCAAGACTAGAGGCATCTCGCTGTCGCGTACATTTGTGGGCGCTCCGACGGCGGTGCCGGCGGGGTCGACCGCTCCATTCAGTATCGTCGGGTCGGTGGGCGTGTCGATGGGTGGGACAGGGAGAGGGAGAGGGGCGAAAATCTGAGGAACCGGGTTTGGTGCGTTCGTCGCATCAGCTCCTGCCGTTTTGGGATCCACACCTACTTAGTAATCAGCTGGTTTTCCTTTTTAGGGAATTCAAATAAAATAAAATAGATTTACCAGCCGCAGTAATGAACCGTACAAATTCATTCAAGATCCTCTCATATCCGGCTGGACTCCATTGAGTTAGGTCTTGTTCCTTTTCTGGCACGAACACCTTTGTTTTCCCGGCATGCACGCTCAACACGTCAAATTTGCCCTCCACCGCCCGGCCAGCGATGAGTGCAATATAGTATCCGGTGTACGCGCGCAGCGCCTCCAGCAGCGGCGTCACCGTTGCTGTAAAACATTGCCTCGCCCTAAATGAATTCTGTTAGTGACGTTCTATTCGCTGAGCCGAGCGCCGACAATACCCACTCCTCCTGGTCTTCCTCGTCCACGCTGGGCAGTCCCTCCTCCGCCTCCTGCCACATTTCCGCCAGCTGGTTGTGCTCCGTCTCCGCCTCCTCCCGCATTCTCGCCTTCACATCCTCCGGTTCTCCCTCAAACAACGCGCCGCCAACACCTCATCTCGCGCGACGTCTGGATACGTTTCTTTGAACTTCTCGGCCACTTTTTCCTTGAAATCATTGTGCTGCATGTAATATTGGTAGTCGCTTATCCGCTTCGGGCACAGCTCTTTCGGGTGTCGCAGACGAGCTAGCCACTCGGTGTACGGATTGCGCGTGAACCCGGCGCCGCCCCGCTGATGATTGAACCACGTTTTGATTTTCTGTTGACGGTTAGTCTCGCCTCTACTCATCTGATTCAGCACACAGACCCAACTTACCGCCTTGACCAGTTTAATCTTTTCCGCCTTCTTGTCCATCTCCTCCAGCAACAACGCCTCCTGCAACACTCCGTCCTCGGGATCCGGATCCTGGTTCAATTCGAGGCGCCATGGAAATAGCTCCATATAGATCTTGAACATCGGGGGCCAAAACTCGCGGGTTTTCTTTTGTTTAGACTTTTTGAAGTACTCGGGGAGCTGCGAGATGAGAAATGCCTCGTGTTGCCCATGGAAGTCGCCCTTATTGCCTGGCTTTTGCTTCGGCTGGGAGGTTTTTTTGTTTTTTTTATCTGCTGCAACCTTGGGCATGGTGGACGATGGACAAGCGACGAGGAAGTACGAAAACGGGGCAACACTGGTTCTGAAACATCCGTGATTTGATTACCTACATGCAATGTCTTCCCAGTAACCCTATTAGGTTTGTTTAAACAATGGGCTTCTCAAAGTCGAACAGATTTTAAATTTTGATTATGCCTACGGTTCGATCAGTGTTTAAACAGGGCGTTGAACAGATTTGAACAGCCCAAAAAGTGAGATCGTGAAGGGACTTGAACACACATCATACCAACCGGTGGATTACATGAGCTTGGCTGAGGAGGAGGGGTTACCATTACACCACAAGGGCAATGGCCAGCATCACTTACCTAGTAATCAGGCCACTTCCACACCCACCTCTGATAAGACACACCTGAGACACGCTGACTTCTGATACAGTTTTCTCAACTAGGCTCAAACTTTTTCACTTGGCTCTCTGCAGCAAAAGTCTCCCCAAAATACACAATTTCAGCCAGTTTTTCACTCAAGAACTTGTAATATTCAACGAGGGTGATAGCCTTTCCAACTGGTTGCGAAACTTGATCTGCTGAAGTTGAAGGTGATTTACTGTAATGTACTTACAGGTGATTTAATTGAAGCTGTTGGAGTTTTCAGCAAAAATTTAGAGTGCACCGTGAATATCACGCTGCACAATACTGTGAGCTATGAGTGTGAACGGATACCCATCCTTTGCTGACGTTTTCTGCACAGTCTGAGGGTGTTAAATAGGCATTTGTCACAGGCTGAGGTATTGTCCTCCTGGTGCAACGGCCAAACATCTAGGCGTCCTTGCACCTCATGTAATGGGACGTTATGAGCTCCCATGTTCGATTCCCCCACCGGCTTTTTGTCAGTTCAAGTCGGTTTAAACACCTTGTTTAAACGCGATTAAACAATCTGTTTAATCTCCTTTAATCTGTGTTGAACCTGAACCGTTTAACCGTTGTTCAACACAATCTACCGCGTCTCCGGCTATCCCCACTGCCTTCCACTGCCTTGCAGTGTTCAACAGATCAAAGTTTAAAATCTGTTTAGCGTTACAAAGTCCATTGTTTAAACAAGACTAATTTAGATTTACGTCTTCCGCTGCATTCCGCTTGTGTTCGCGTTGTGATACTGACTGCGGTTCCGTGAGTTGTCTGACCAGGTGTGGTATAGTCAGGCAAAAGCAGGAAATTAGTTCGTCCTCTAGAGGGAAATTTCTCTGTCGCGGAGATTCGTCTGCTACTGTAGTACACACAATGTTATGTATTTTAAAATGGTGGTGGTGGTGGTACAGTTCCTTCCGTACGGAATGAACAGTCTCGCTAGGTTCCTCGTTGGGGGGCTAGCCTTCCAGGAAAGCTTTGATCGGAGGGTTTTCTACACTTGCGCGAAGGGCAACGCTCCGCAAGATGAACACCGTTCCGTGTCGAGATGCCTGGGCTATATGGTTCTTTTTCTTATCTCCTTGCCTCGTATGGGTTGGGCGAGCAGTATCTTCAGAACTGTTGAACACAACGCGTACGGGTTATAGCGTAGTCCTTCGTAACCCGGCTTTTTCTCTACACTGTGGTGGTACGGCCAAGGAGTGTCAATTCCGTGGGCGTGCGTGTGGCGAAGTGGTGAGAACGAATCGTGGAGTGGTTATAATCGAATCGGATAAGCCTTCCACGACGATGGGGGTGGTACTCCACGCATGGATCTGCGTTCGAGGTCCAAGCCAACGGTTACATGCTGCTAAGTTGGGCTCCTGGCCGTTTGGAAGTTTTGCCGCGCGTTCTACAACCACGCGAGCTATCAACGCCAATGTTTTCTATAATTCCTTCTGGCTCGTTCTATTAAGCCGGAAGTACTACGGACAAGCCTCCTTGATTGAAGCTTCGGTCCAAATTGACCTTGGTTGGTCCCACGGAGGCGGCGCAACCTGAGCGAGTATGTATTTGACTAGATTCTCACCCCGTATGATCGAGGGGGAGTAGCTTAGGTATGAGCAGTGGGAGGTAATAAGATGCATTCTTCTACGGACGTCCCTGCTTTTATACTAATTTCTTTCCGACCGCCGTGCGCGACCTTATTCCTCATTCGTCCACAGACCCCTTTCAACACTGCCCTCCTTGGCTCGCGGCGGGGATCTCCATGCTTTCCTGTGCGCTTGAAGGAGATACCTAACTCACGGACTGTAACGTTGCTGCCCGTGCGCCCAATTTCCGTACTCCGTAGCTCGCACCTCCTTCCGTAGCTTTGATATGTGCCGCGTGGCGACACTTTCCGTACTCCGTGCAGTACTCTGCGTCGGCGATGTTTACCGTTCCGTGTTCGGCGTATGCATCATGTCGATTTGTTAATTTTCGTGAGGACCGTGGCGATTTGGGGATTTTTGCAGTGGTAGGCCTGGTGGCGTAACTGGTAACACGCACATTTACTGTGTTTTCCTCGTAATATTGGAATGCGAGGCCCTCGTTCGATTCGAGGTCAGGTCGTGTACACCAGTCCTGGTGACTTTTTCCCACAGGAGAGAATCAACCGTGTGTCAACTCCTTTTCTTCGGCGTTCGTAGAGTAGACCTGGTGGCGTAACTGGTAACGCGCGCATTTACAGTCGACTTCTCCGCGATATTACAGTTGCGAGACCCTCGTTCGATTCGAGGTCAGGTCGTGTACACTTTTTCCCACGCAACCGTGGGTCGACTCCTTTTCTTTGATGTTTTGTAGTGTAGACCTGGTGGCATAATGGTAACGCGCACATTCGCAGTCGACTTTTCCTCATAATATTAAAATGCGAGTCCCTCGTTCGATTTGAGGTCAGGTCGTGTTTGACATTCCTTCCTTTTTCTGTGCGTGCTCCGTAGTGCGTGTTTGCCTTTTTCAGCCACGGAGGGAGCGTATCACAAAGTGATAGCTCACAGCGTTCAAATAATATTTTTTTCGTCGCTTTCGTTCAAATATAATGTCAAGAAAAAAGCACTGTTTAGCCAACTACAAACTATGAGGGGAGCACTATACGACGACCAGCACGAATATACATTTTACAACAGTATCATACTACATCTTCACCCACGCCTCCACCAACGCCGAATCCGGGTCGCCGATGATGTCCTTGTCAGGAATATTGAGCTTGCGCGCGATGGCGAGGGCGTTGAGGCTGCAAAAGTAATAAGCGGCATGTCGTGGAAGAAGCAAAAGGGGAAGAGGCAAGACAAAACACACTCACTGTGACGCGTAGGTATGATAAACCCCTTTTACACCCCAATGTAAATCCACCGGCGGCCCATCCCCCATTTTTGAAAACGCTGCGGCGCCCGTGCCGAAGCCGTTGCCAGCGGTCGTAGACTCGGTCTTGCACGTAGGACGGGACCCAGAATTCGCGTATGCTGCAAGAGGCGGCTTCGGCTTCGGAGCGGGCTGACACGAAGCCGGGATACTGGTATTCGCCTGAACGCCAGGGAGAGGGGTTGGTTTTCCGGAAACAGCGTCCTGGACGAACTTGCGCTGGGCGGCACCGAAGGATGCCGTGTTGGTTGAGGACACAGCGGTGGAGAC
The DNA here is from genome assembly GCA_029233265.1 of Mycena alexandri. Classification (NCBI taxonomy): domain Eukaryota; kingdom Fungi; phylum Basidiomycota; class Agaricomycetes; order Agaricales; family Mycenaceae; genus Mycena; species Mycena alexandri. The sequence continues at coordinate 109,992 of JARJCM010000098.1, forward strand.
GGAGGCAGTGGGCGAGAGAAACTGGGCTTCAGCCGCTGCGACGGGGCATATGAAACTGTGTTCTGCCGCGCACATCGCCGCCCACTGCACTTTGCGTCCTCAAAGCAAGGGACCTTGACGCGGTAACCACCGCGGTACCCTTCGACCTGCTGGGTAGCCAGTTTTCTACCAAATAAATCAGTGCTCCGTTCAAAACTCCGCACCAGAGGAAACGAAACTTACGCTTCGGTATAAGTGCCAACGACGAAGCTGCGCTCAACGACGTAGAAGTTGGTTTCGGCGGAGTCTGAGTGGAGTTTGGTGTCGACGTTGGGGCTCGGGTAGTACGGCATTGTGCAGCAGGGTCGAGTACCGGGAGGGTTGGGGATGCGGCGGGACATGGCGCTAGACTGGAGGGCAAGACGAAGAGACCATTATTACTATAACAGCGGATAAGGCCAAGGATGGAAGCAGAAAGCGAGGCGCCTGCAGGCACTTTGAGGTTTCCTTAATGGGACTTTACATAAACTGTCATACATTTGCTTTTCTTCCGTCCCGCCGCCAGCAAACCTCCAGCAAACCTCCAGCTCCTGAGCCCCAGGCGGCGTTCCCGTTGCCTGGGGCGCATCTCTCTCTTCTTTCACAATGTATTTCTCTCCCTCGCTCTTGCATGTTGTCTTGGACTTGGCAGCCAATCCTCCGCGTCCACTTCGTTTACTAACATCCACCCCACTACACTGGCACTCATACGTCTGGCAGTCGACTTCCGCGGCCATCCGACTACTTCCGCTGTACTTATATTCGCCTGCCCTTTTTTTTTCCGTTCCAAACTTCCTTGTTTCCTGCCCATGTAGGTGGCAACCACTCACCCGGAGATTCTCGCTTACAGGCCTTTTCCAGGCCTAACCAGCTAGAAATCCCCGGACGCCTCGTGCTCTCCATTGCACAGGCCAACCAATACCGCACGTACGTCATCTTCAGCGACACCGTCGGCAGTGTTGAGCGGAAGTGGAACCGTCAGAGTTACAGGTCCGCGACCGAGGTTTGGTGTGCGGTACATTCCGTTAGCGTCGATGTCCTTGAGCAATCTTGGTACTTTAACCAGCCTAAAATACTCTCCGACTACCAGCGGCGCCTCCAGGCCCTCCGCATCCTGGCCTACGCGCTCGAAGCGCAAGGGGACACGTCGCGTGAATTCTCCTTTTGCTTCCTGCGGTCTCGCCTCACTGACGCTTTCGACAGGTTTCCGTCCAACTTCTTGATTGCCTTCAGGCATTGCTCCGCACAAGTTTCCACTCATCGCTAACTTGCGCCACCTCGAGTCTTGTTCTGACAAAAATGTGCCTATATACGTACAGTAACACACCCGCCATCTTCCGAATAAAATACGCGTCCTCAGTTTCATTTCCAAACCAGCCCACATCTATCTCCCTGAACTAAAGCACCCCAACAATGCCCGTCGTACTTTCGAGGCAGTCCTCTCTCACCGCAGACCACTCTTTCTCAAAGCGACGCCTGCCCCCCGGCCGCTTCTGCGGCGAGCGCGAAAAATTCCTCATGCGCCAGCTCAGCAAGTTCTACCAGGCAGTCGACTACGGCACCGTTCACAACTATTGGCCTCGCCTGTTCCGCGAGTACTGGAAGCAGTTTCCGTGGCGCCTCCCGTTTGACAGGGACCCGCACTGTGGCATGATCATCGACACCGAACCGTTGAGCCCTCAAGACCTGGACGCGCACACGGTAGTTCAGCTTCAGACGCAGGCCGTACGTCGCTTTCTCTCTTTTGTTCCCTGCCAGATTCTTGCGCTAACACCCCCGATAGAAACTGCGGGCTTGGTTCCAGAAAAAGCACCTCATGCGCGCTCGTCTAGGCGCCTGAGTCCTGTACAAAACCTCAATAAAGTGAGCCGCTTTCTTACTGTTGTTTTTCCTCGCTTGCTCAACGGTTTATTCAGATACGTCGCCACCTGTTGTACCCCAAGTCTCACACCTCGTCCCGTCGTATATTGTCTCAGCGTCCCCGTCTTGTTGTACTCAGTTTGAAATACATTGTGCTTCTTTCTTGATTTCAGTCGTGACAATGTACCGAGGATAGAATTTAGTCAGAGCGTTCAGACCCACCCCTTCTCGTCTTCATTCAAACTACCATGGCTAGTCGCGATTTCGAATATATCCGCTCCCCATCCTGGTGGAAGGATTTCCATGACCAGAAAAGGCGCCGAAAAGAACAAGCGAACACACAACACTTGGAACTGGTACCGGGCCAACAGCAAGGTCCTATTTACACTTTCGTGCCGGGTCGTAGCGCTCCGCTGGTCAGCGTCGTTCAGAACGACGGCACTATCCGCACCGAACGTCCCCCCGACAGCAATCACATCCCAGTCCAATCCCAGGTTATGGGTAATGGTCCTCCGCACACGCCGCTCGTGGGTGGCCCCGGGCCGTCGAAGAAAGCGAGGGCTATTATGGCGCGAGTGAGTGGTCGCAAGAAGCTTGATTCCGAGGCGCTGTTGGTGGCAAGGATCGCAGAGGTACGTACCGCACTCCTTTCGGCGGCGCCTCAACTCACAACACCTCAGCACAGAGCAAAAGACATAGGATTGCAGCGTCGACAAAGCCGAGAAAGAGCGCGTAAAACCAGGTATTCATCTACTTCCAGCCACTTCGCAATCGTTCAGAGAGCTGACCAGCGCAACGAAGGTGTCCGCGTTAAATAAAAAAGTCAGGGCTTCGAGTAGTTGATGTGAATGAATATAACCCCTGTCCAGTTGCCTATGCTAGCCTGAGTCCGTGTGTAGAGGAGCTTGAATGAGAATGAGCAATATCTGTCGCAAACTCGGGCACCAGCGCAAGATTGTCGCGAACTCGCCGTGACGTTTCACTTGCCACACCCAACCACTTACCCCTTGCGCTTGAAAATTTGGGACAGGGCTCTTAAGCATGAATGAGCGCGATTCACAATTTTTTACTGTCCGGTGCGGTGGTACGCATAACTCACCGCTAGGGCATGCAGTGGATCCGGGATTTTTTCCATAAATGCCTCTGAAGTCAACACGAGGACCTGAATAATATGGAATTTTAGGAGACGGGAAGTGTAGAGCAAAAAAATTACTGAGTGATAGAAGTTGCGAACTGATGCGGCACGCAAAAGCAGCAAAGTCGAATCAGAATCCGCTAGTGATTTGGCCTCTTGCGCTCGACCTTTTTGGTGCATCGCCAACTGACCGACACCCTCCGGGCTTCTTCTCTTCCTACTTCATCCCCGTTTGATCCATAACATTGTCAATAACCCAGGCCCCAACTTTGAGCCATTTGTGCCTCCCAGAGTGCCATAAAAAGTGGTCTCGCCATTCCATCACGAACTCGTTCTCACGATTGGATCGTGAACTCATCGCCCTATTTGGGTCTCGCGTCACCCTCATCTCACCTAGGAGGGCTCGTGCGCCAAGAATGGGTCGCACTCCTTTAGACCCTGCCACCAAAATTGCCAATCGCAGGGCGGTGTGAGCTATCACTTTGTGATACGCTCCCTCCGTGGCTGAAAAAGGCAAATACGCACTACGGAGCACGCACAGAAAAAGGAAGCAAAAACGACCTGACCCCGAATCAAACGAGGGACTTGCAATTATGCAATATTGTGAGGAAACCGACAATGCGCGCGTTACCATCACGCCACCAGGTCTACGCTACAAGACGTCAAGGAAAAGGTGTCGACCCACGGTTGATTCTCTCCTGTGGGAAAAAGTGTACACGACCTGACCTCGAATCAAACGAGGGTCTCGCAACTGTCATATTGCGCAGAGGTTGAACTACAAATGCGCGCGTTACCAGTTATGCCACCAGGTCTACTCTACGAACACCAAAGAAAAGGAGTCAACACACAATTGATTCTCTCCCGTGGGAAAAAGTCACCAGGACTGGTGTACACGACCTGACCTCGAATCGAACGAGGGTCTCACATTTCAATATTACGAGGAACACACAGTAAATGCGCGCGTTACCAGTTACGCCACCAGGCCTACCACTGCAAAATTCCCTAAATCGCCACGGTCCTCACGGAAATTAACAAATCGACATGATGCATATGCAAAACACGGAACGGTAAACATCGCCAACGCGGGGTACTGCACGGAGTACGGAAAGTGTCGCCATGCGGTACATATCAAAGCTACGGAAGGAGGTGCGAGCTACGGAGTACGGAAATTGGGCGCACGGGCAGCAACATTACAGTCCGTGGGTTAGATATCTCCTTCAAGCACACGGGAAAGCATGGAGATCCCCGCCGCGAGCCAAGGAGGGCAGTGTTGAAAGGGGTCCGTGGACGAATGAGGAATAAGGTCGCGCACGGCGGTCGGAAAGAAATTAGTATAAAAGCAGGGACGTCCGTAGAAGAATGCATCTTATTACCTCCCACTGCTCATACCTAAGCTACTCCCCCTCGATCATACGGGGTGAGAATCTAGTCAAATACATACTCGCTCAGGTTGCGCCGCCTCCGTGGGACCAACCAAGGTCAATTTGGACCGAAGCTTCAATCAAGGAGGCTTGTCCGTAGTACTTCCGGCTTAATAGAACGAGCCAGAAGGAATTATAGAAAACATTGGCGTTGATAGCTCGCGTGGTTGTAGAACGCGCGGCAAAACTTCCAAACGGCCAGCAGGCCAACTTAGCAGCGTGTAACCGTTGGCTTGGGCCTCGAACGCAGATCCGTGCGCGGAGTACCACCCCCATCGTCACGGAAGGCTTATCCAATTCGATTATAACCACTTCACGATTCATTCTCACCACTTCGCCACACACACACACGCCCACGGAATTGACACTCCTTGGCCGTACCACCACGGCGTAGAGAAAAAGCCGGGTTACGAAGGACTACGCTATAACCCGTACGTGTTGTGTTCAACAGTTCTGAAGATACTGCTTGCCCAACCTATACGAGGCAAGGGGATAAGAAAAGGAACCATATAGCCCAGGCATCTCGACACGGAACGGTGTTCATCTTGCGGAGCGTTGCCCTTCGCGCAAGTGTAGAAAACCCTCTGATCGAAGCTTTCCTGGAAGGCTAGCCCCCCAACGAGGAAATAAATCCTCGAGGAACCTAGCGAGACTGTTCATTCCGTACGGAAGGAACTGTACCACCACCACCACCATTTTAAAATACATAACATTGCGTGTACTACAGTAGCAGACGAATCTCCGCGACAGAGAAATTTCCCTCTAGAGGACGAACTAATTTCGTGCTTTTGCCTGACTATACCACACCCGGTCAGACAACTCACGGAACCGCAGTCCGTATCACAGCGGCCCTGCGAAGATACGCAGAAAAGTAGGTTTGAGGCTTTGTGGTACTACAATATTCTCTGACTTTGTGTGGTCTCACCCAGAAAGCGCAATTCCTTGCGCAAAGCCGCGCGCCTGCGAATGCAAAGGTATCCTTCCACGCAGTGGCCTCTCTCTATACAGGTCCCGACCCATCGTCATAGACTGCGCGCCAATCGCCCGGAGGAAGATGTTGAGGACTCGCGCTTGAAAGCGCGAGCATCGGCCCAAAAGTATCGAGAAATGTTAGTCAACGTCTGGCACTGTTCTTGTCAATGTTGTCCTCATTGACGCTGCACCAGGCATCGGGACAAAACTCGAGCCGCAGAGGCTGCACGACGCACAAGGTATTGATTGCCAGAACTCTCTTTGCGTAAATATCTAACTGCCGCTCCTTTCGCCAGGCCATACAAGTCCAAGGGCGGTGCCAACCCACAGCGTTGCGCAATAGACGACGCATCCAAGCCCAAGATTTGCCGACTAGACAGTGTCTCGAAGGACAAGGCCAAGTACAGAGCCAACGATGGCCCCGCCACGGGTCACGACGTCGGCGCCCTGCTAGGTGGGCAAGAGGACACTGCCTGCGCAAGCGTTACGCTCCCAGGTCGGTTTTTCTTGACAGACTAGACTACTTCGACACTGTTGTAACCTCCTGCTGTAGGAGTGCTCCCGAGCTTTCTTCTGCCCTCGCCTCCGTCACCTCTGCCTCCCTCGTCTCCGCCGCGCCCAGCCTCGCCGCCGCTGCGCCCGCGGGCCGCGCTCGCCGGAAAAAAGAAATCCAAAGCCACTTGGCCAAGTGGACATCCGCGTTACGATCCCAACGCACTCGTCACCGCTAACCAGAAACGGTGCTGCGCACTCCGTCGCTGCGGCCTTGAGGACGACAACGGCTCGGATTCGGACGCCGACCTTCCGCCGGGACTATGCGGTGTGATAATACGTTCTGCCAGCGCATCCACAAGCACGAGTCCCAGAAAAGAAAGGACTGGAAGCGATTCCACCTCGAGAACCCTGATTGCTGATAGATTAGGGACGGCGGCTCTGTATATCTTATTTCTTGTATTTCTTGAATCGCCAACTGTATTTTTTGTATTTCTTGAATCACAACTGTATTTCTTGTATTGGTTCACAAAGACTGTTCCATCATTTACTCAGAGACTTTTGGTTCGATCTCATTCTTGCAGAACACGGACAATTCCTGATTTACGTATGTATGTACGTGGTGGTAGATCCAAAAGGCGCTCCTCCGCGTGTCAAATTTCATCCGTTGGCGAGACAAAAGCAACTTGTTTTTTACAAGCCGTCACGGTCGCCAGAAGGAGACTGCCTCGCGTGCGGCAACGCAGCAGTTTTTCGGCTGTTTTGGCGTTGAATTTCAGAATATTGCATATCGGAACCAAAGTGAGACCTTGCTGCGCCAGAAGGGCGTCAAAATTGCCCACGCCCAGTGGGTCGATGATGCCTCCATCGAATGGGACGGTGTTTTCGCGAGCAGTGCTCCGATTTTGATGACTGAAGCCATTTGACCGTCAGAGAAGGAAAACAATGGAGAAGCACAATGGAAAAATGCATCACTGGCAGGGGTAGTCAACGGAGTGAACACAGAGCACATGAGAGGCGGCAGTGAACACATCGTCTATATTCAACGACCGTTCACCCGTTTGAAGCTCGACGGCAGGAGACGCCATTGGTAAAAGCGTACGACAAATGCGGCAATATTTTGTTGATGTGATGAGGATCTGGTAGCGCGGGAATGTTTGGCCTTTTTGTTTACTGCCGACATCATGTCGTTCCGAGCACGTTGCCGCAAACTTGCTGAGGAGCCAGCTACTGAAAACAACCAAGTCTTCCTCAGTCCCCCGGAGGCAGCCGTTGATGCTCCCCTCACGACCTATGTCGACTGCATGAGCTCAGACAAGCGCCGTGTCCATCGACAAGAGGTTCCATTAGCACCCCCCAAGCCCGGTCAAACACGCGATTAGGGATGCCTGGGCGGTGCAGCCCGAGCTACCGGCGTCCCATTTACGTTCGAACGGTATCAAATCGATTTGGATGATCCACTCGCCGACAATGATGAAGACGGGCCCAAGGGTGTTAAACCCATTAAACCCTCGGTACGCTCAGTGTCTTCACGTTTGAATCGAATCCTGATGTCCTGCCAACTCAGGATAAGTCACTGAGCGAGTGGCGACCAAAGGTGGACACTTATGCCGCCGAATTTGCGCGCTTGTTCGGTCGGGGACGCGCGAACATAGATCTGTGCCCAGGGTGCAGGAGGACCGGACCGACTGTACAATGCCGGGATTGTTACGGTGGTGCAATTCACTGCACGACCTGCATTGTCTCACGCCACGTGGAAAATCTGTTGCATCGTGTATACGTGCGTCCTTGTCAACTATCATACATTTTATTATTATTTAAATGCGGTCTCAGCGTTGGGATGAGCCAGGGCTGTTCGAGAAGACCTCTTTGGCCGCTCTTGGGTTGCGTGTCCAGCTGGGGCATAACGTCGGCGACCGATGTCTTGGCCCCAAAGCTGGGCATACAGAATTTGTTGTCCTACACACTAATGGCATTCACACTGTCAAGGTCGATATCTGCGGCTGCGAAAATGCCCTGGAGGCCGGGTCTCACGAAATACAACTCCTTCACGCTCGATGGTTCCCTGCGATGCACGAAAATCCTCGAACTTGTGCCACCATCGACGTCCTCGATCAATTCCACGAGGAAACTCTCCAATCCAAAACTACGATGTACGACGCTTATTGCGTACTGGAGAAGCTCACCAACAACGTCGGTATCAAGCCTTTGGATCGCTACCACGAGTGGATTCGCATGTGTCGCGAAGACTCGTATCTACTGCTGCTGATCCAAGCGGGGCGATTGGTGGCGTACGACCCCACCGGCGCGGCGGGGACAAAACCGGGGGAATGCGCGGTCGAGTGCTGACTATTATTCCCAGACATAAATATACCTTGTGCTTGGCGTTCGACACGTGTTTTAGGCTTAAACATCGACTCGTGTCCAGCGAGCTGAAGGACCCAGGCCTCGGGACGGGTTTCGCGTACATGGTAGAAAATGAGCCATACCGGGCGTATTTACGCACTGTGACAAATCAAAAGGAGGTAAGCAATGGATTAAAAACCCCCGGTGCTGCAGAGGCACTGATATTGGTGTAGATGAATACATGTAGCGGGCTCGCTGCGCTAGATTACGCCAACACGAAGTTCTCACGCGGATATAGCACAACGGGCGTGGGCATGGGGGTTTGCGCGCGGCACGAGTTTGTGCAGCCGAACAGCGTCGGGGATCTGCAGCACGGGGAAAGGTAACATTCTGTTTTGTCTACTGAAACCGGCGTCTCTGACTGAGCGCGGTGCGCGGTTATCAGATTCTCGAATATGGACTGGATCTTCGGCTCCGTCCTGCGACACAAGCACCCCCGGCTCCCGAAGTTGATATCATATGACATCGTCTGCATCTGGTCGAAATTGCTGAAAGATCGCATGAAGAACATGCCCCCGCTTGTACGCCTGGACCTCGTTATGAAGCTGTTTCGCTTCGTTATCCCCAAACTCCACATTCACGGGCACAAACTTCTGTGCCGACTTCTCTTCTCCCTAAACCTCACCCGCAGCAGCGGACAGCTCGACGGTGAAGGAATCGAGTGACCGTGGGCGAGCATTGGCGCGCTGGAATCAAGCACGCGGGAGATGGGACCGGGAACTCGGCACGAGGTCCTGGATTCGCACTGGTCGGCGTGGAACTGGCAGAAGCTGGTGCGAATTGGTACGCGAGCATTGCGGTCGGCGTAACATTTTCGCTGACGTGTCTTTGGTTTAGCGGCTACCCTGCGTCGGCGGATGGATATCGCGAAGGAAGAGCTCGGACGGCAGAAGGAGGCATTAGAGCTGTTTTCTCGGGAGCAGGCGGAGTATGTGCCTGCCTGGAAGGTGCGGGTGGACACGCTCGAGGAGGGGCAACTCAAGCTTGGGGCTGACTCCGTGGTGAAGGATGAAGCGGAGTTGGGTGATAATCCCTACGCAGTGAAGTTCAAAGGTACGTTCGACGTTGAGGTGACCTCGGAATGCTTACAATGGTGCTTTAGGGAAAACGGAGGCGCAGGTCAGGCTTGAGTTCAGCCAGGAAGAAGCTGCGGACGCGATGCGCGGGGTGCCATCCTTGCACGACGTGACTCCAAGTAAATTCCTTTCATTCGGTTTGGATATCGAAAACGAGCAGTAAGTTGTTTTCTTATGCTCCAGAACGTAGGTGTCTAATTTTCTGCTTTCTAGGCGTCGAGTGCGTGTGCAGGCGGAGCTGAAAAAGGCCCAAACGACCGGAATGCAGATCGATCTGGTCACCATGCGAACGTCACTCGGTCGCCGGATTGTACGATTTCGAAAGCTGCAACAAACATATACGCCAGCCGCTCTTCAAGCGCTAGGGGAGATGTCGATACCCGAAGATGCTCCCATAGAGACGATGCCCCTGCTGCTACCCTCTGCGCTGACAGTCGCGCAGCGAGCGACTCCCATAGCGGGCTTGGAGGTCAGGGAGGAGAGCATGCGCGACGCGCAGTGCGGCTGAGGAATCAGCTGCAGATTAAATCCCATTTCCTTGTCTACAAGGGACTCCACGCCCGCCACCAGGGTGCAAACATCCGCTCCCGGACCATCGTAACGCGAAATGAAAGCAAAATCCGCTTGCATTCCAAGAAGTATCAAATGGCGTGGGAGGCACTTCGGCAGCTGAGCCCGGGCGGGCTTCCATCGGAAGTCGGGTGGGAGCTGCTGAAGACGACAGACATTCGGTGCTTGGAGGATGAGGAGGATTTGGAGAAAAAAGCGCGGAAAATGGAAAGGGAGAGGGAGCAGAGACTGAAACGGAAGCGTGAATTGCGGGATCATGGGCAGCTGCCAGCAGAGAAAGACTCCGGCGACGAGATGGATGTGGATTCGGTACCGGCGACGCGTGGGGCGGAGAACCGTTGCCAAATATCGTGGATTTGGACCGTGGCGGGGATTAGCGGACCCGACGCAAATTTGGAAGATGGTGAGTATTTCTGTCGCTCGGACTTTTCTATCAACGTCAAAACTGATGGTCCGTTTAAAGCCTTACGGATAGAATGGTCTAAGGCCTACGCTCGAATGTGCCGATGGGAGGAGGAGGTGGAGATCCTCGCCGCTGAGTACCAACGCGTCCTGGTGACGTTTGAGCATGAGGCGGCGCGATGGGACGAACGCGCCAATCGAGTCCCTATGGGCCTCGCCGTGGAGCACCTAGAAGGGGCGGTGGCCTTTGCTAGAAGGCAGGCGGCGATCTTCCGTGATCTGAGGGCGCGGGCGGAGGAGACGTGGACAGAGGAAAAATTAGTGCGGGGGAAGAAACGCCCTCGGACTCGCCCGGTGATGGGTGATTCTGAGGCAATGGACCAAGAGGAGGAGGAGGAGGAGCGGGAATGGGAGCGTGCTGAGGCAGATGAGGAGCTGGAGCTGGTGCAGGGGGATGCTGCAAGTGACGAGGAGTTTTTACTGGACGGGGAGGGTGAGAATGATTAAGCGGGGCGGGGGTAGCGCGATGGTGGGCGGGAACCGAGCTGGACGAGGAATAGCGGCGAGGGTGGCAGAAACAGCGAGCAGGAGCAGCGGGGCGGGTGAAGGGCAGCGCGGCGCGCCTGTCCCGAGCGAGGCGGGAATGTGTGCGCGCCAGGCGCGCGCGACAACAAGCGGATGCAGCGGGCTGGGCAGGGCGAGGAGGAGCAGGGCGGCAGAGCCAACAGAGCGGGTGAGCGGGACGAGCAGCGCAGGGCGGGGCGGGCATGCGCTGAGCGCGCTGGGCGAGCGGGGCTGGGCGGGGCGGGGCGGGCGCTGAGCGAGCGGGGTGGGGCGGGGCAGGCGCTGAGCGCACAGGGCAGGGCGGGGCAGGTGCTGAGTGTGCTGGGCGAGCGGGACAAGCAGCGCAGGGAAAGCAGCGGGCTGCTGGTGCCTGGCAGCGTGGCAGGGCAGGGCGGGCGGCGGGAAGCGAGCGGAAATTGTATAATCACAGAGAAAATGAATATTTGCTTCCAGGCACGTGATAGACCGGCACTCAAAATGGTCCCACAGACGCCGGAAGTGATGGCAGCAGCGCGCTCCGCATTGTGGGAGACGGCAACGAACAGGCCGCGGTGGTGCCGATTGTTGGTGGGATGCCGTGCGGCAGGGAATTACTGCAAACAGATACCCGCAATATAACGCATTACGCTGTAGGCGGCTACAGGTCATTTAACCTGTTATTCGGAGCACATGAGGTGATGGGCAGTTGAAGGAGGGGTGCTCCGAGCCTTTGCAGAGGACGCACTCCTTTGCGAGACCTGTAGGCGACCTGGACTGGAAGCCGAACTTCTTCGCAACAAAGTTGAGCTTGTGCAAGATTTGCGCGAGGCGTTCGTGCTCTTGTTCGCTTCCAATGGGCTCCATATACGTGACGAGCACCGGTGTTTCCTTGTGGGGCACGTACTCACAGTGAATGGTGTTGAGCGCGTCAAAGATGCGCTGATCCGCAGGTCCGCCGCGGGACGCGGTCTGCTGGTCAACGGTGAGGTAGGCTTCACGGCTTTTGAAGGCGGTGCGTATGATCCCCACGCGGCCGGCGGCCTCGATCTCCTGCTTGGTCCCGCGTCCCTTGATGTTATGGTGGGAGAGGGTCCAGATACGCACGCCGGCGTTGGCCATGCGGTTGTGCACCCAGCCGCCAGCGGTGGGGTCGAGCCTGAAGACGTGTTGCGCGCAGATAGCGTTGGCGCCGGCGTCGCTCTCGACCGTCACCAGGAACGTCGATGGCCCACCAAATTTGTTGCCATTGATGTTGGCCCCCTCGAGGCCGGCCGATACTGGGGCCTCGACCGTGATGACACCGTCGGGGGCAAGTGTGCGGAACGCCCCAAGGAATTTGTCCTCCAATGGGTCTTCAAAGTCAACCTGGTTGAATAGTTGGTTGCCGCCGTTGGCAATGGTGAGGTATATTTGGTGGTGGGGGCTGGCCTTCCACGCCACGAGGTGGGTGTCCGCGATGGACTCCTCCAGTTGGGTGTTGGTGCGCACATGGGGGCAGAGGCGGATGTCGAGTTGCTGAAAATGGGTGCGGCCATCGGCGTCCACCGGTGGGGCCGGCTGCGGCGCGTGCGCCTGTAGGTGCGGGTTACGCATCGCGGCCGGGGGGGTGTGGGCGGCCAAGGTGTCCTCATCAGGGAGTACAAAGGTTGCAGGGGCGGGGACGTTGAAGATGGGGATGACAGGTGGGGCCTGGGCCTGTGCGGCGCCAGCACCGACGACGGGTGCACCAGCAGCGGGGGGGGGAGGCGGCTGCTGCTGGTGTTGCACAGGGGGCAGCGGCTGGTTGTGTTGCGTGGGGGGCGGCAGCTGGTTGTGTTGCGTGGCGGGTGGCGGCTGCTGGTGGGGCGCGGGGGGCATATTGACGTTGTCGTCGCTCATGTTCGAGGGGGCGGGGCTATGCAGGGGCGGTGAGAGCGCTGACGCAGACGGCGTGGGTGTGGTTTGGCGGAAAAAACGGGTGCAGGATTTGGTCTTCCTCGTCAGCGGAAGGGTCGTCTGATGGGCTAAAGTATTCGGCAGTGGTGGTTTCTAGCGCCGGGGAGTTGTCAAAGATGAGAGCGTCGAGAGGGACCGACGACCGGGCATGGTAGGTCTTGCGTTTGGCGGGGGATTGGAAAGGGGAGGTGTTGTGGTCGGCAGGAAGTTGGATGCTGCCGTTCGAGGTTCTGCGAACCTTTCTTATGAAATGTGTGCTCGGGAAACAGACCAAAATGCTATATAATGCTAAAGACGACGAGCAGAATGCTTCGCTGGCTAAGCCTAATCCGAAGAATGGCTACACCAACTAACAACTACTAACCAAATCTAACACCTTCACACCCCTTTCAAGGTCTATATTCGCCGACGAGTTGTGATTGCTTGTCCAAGATTACACTAATGTACTTCCAAGGACGAGGACCAGAGTTCGAGAGCAAGTTTGTTTGTATGAGTTGCGTGCTTAGCACAAGTTTGGCTCAAATAAGAGTTGAACAGAGTTCTGAACGCCTTAGTCGCAGTTTGTTAGATTTTAAAGCCTCACAGCTATGTAGCGTCAGATTCTCTTTGTCTGGGTCAAGTCTGTGTTCTCTTTGTCTGAAACTCGCTATGTCTGGTAACTTTCTTTGTCTGGAACTCGCTTTGTCTGAAACTCTCTTTGTCTGGTAACACGGTGAGGTTGTGGGTTTTATGGGTTGACTTATAGTCCGAAATCCGATTCCAAAACGAAACTTGTTATTATCAAACTAAACTCGTTATGTGAGCTAGCCTTAGCTGAACAAGCCCTAGAATTCCCCTGGTACGCGGTGCTTTATTGCTACCTGCTCTTTTAGGGAGGATCCAGTGCCTATCCTACTAAATCTACCCTCCTTTTATATCTACTCAAAATGTATTACATGTGCGCTATTATGCTACTGCGGGTATCTATCCGAGAATTATTAAGTACAGTAGCGTCAGCTCAATACAGTTGTGCAGGCTCAAACATTATCCCAACCCCTAATAAGCTATTTAGTTGCGGGACATGTTGTCAGATCGGTTCCTAATTCGATCGCCCGGTTGGTAAGCTCTTTTCCTTGAGCCTTGGGCCAGTAACTGGTAATGTCCGCAGTGGTCGAAGCCTTATCCTGAGATGCTCAGAGCCCGGGCTTCTTGTGGACACCCCGAACCCCCAATTTGGTAAGTTGGTTCGCAAGTTAGACTCGCATCATCAATATTGTGCTTATTTATAAGTGACACTTGATCGGTGTATTGCCAAGACCTTTGGCCGTTTAGCCGCCTTAGCTGGTATTGAATACCTTGTCTAAGGCATGGTCTGGTCAGGTGACGTAACGCGTCGCGTCTCGGTTGTAAACATTATTCAACAACTCGAAAGGTCCGTCTAAGGAGAAATTCCCTTAGACCAATAATCAACAAAGTGCGTCTTAGCCTATCCCTTAGTAAAATAGAACCCCAAAGTGGCTTCTGAACCAATATTCAGCTTTGCCCAAGCGGTACCCGTCGTCAATCCCTTATTCAGTATGTGCAGTTTTCTGATAAGTGAGCCGCAAACGGGTTGCGGCTTATAGCCTTGGTATGTCTTTTGACTAACCGTGCGGGATACACGTTAGTCCTTATTTGGATCATGCGTGTGGTTAAAATACCGAAAAACGCATATTTCAGCGTGTTTCGATTCACGGCTTATCATCTCCCCCAAATTTTTAATATTGACTGCCCCCAGTCAACCAGTTGCTCTGTTTATTATTTAGCTCGGTATTTCCTAGCCATTTCCCTGTTCGATCTATTCGACTTGAGCTTGGATACATGTCTAAGCCATTATTTGGCCAAGCATACTGATTTGTATCACCACGCCAAGTCACATGTATGTTTATCCGACGACTCTGCACCCGCGGAAGCAAAATAGGCGCCCACACCAAAACTTTGCTCGGGGTCTTGATTAAGCGGTTTCTGACCGTTTAAGTCAAGCTAAGCCCCTGTCCCGTGCGTCCATTAAATTCTCCATTGAATTTGCTCCCCGTTGACACCCAAGTTCGTTTTCCAAGAGCCCCTCCTAGGCCCTCACCGTGCAAAATAGCCTAGCCGCTTAGCCGCGTCCTCAGCTAAAAGCGTGACTTAGCACTATTTTTGGTATGTTTAAACTTTATTCGAAGGCGGGAATCTCTCGCTTAGAGTCTTCTCAGTGCCTGGCTGCGCATTGAGTCATGACTCAAAACCGCAGCGCCCCGTCTCTCTTCCTTCAACCACCACCATCTCCCGTTTCCCCCCAACTCCGTTCTCGTTTTCTACTGCCCAACAACCGTCTGTTTCTACTCCAATGGCTTCTGCTGCCGTCCACCCCATCTGGTCGGCTCTCAACCACAAGTCGGCATCTGGCCTCACTAGTTATCTGCTGGAACCCCAGAAAATCGCTTCCGCGACTAAACCAGAGCTTTGGCAGGCTGTCGCCACTGCTTTCCCCGTTCTTGTAAGTCTCGTTCCTCTCCCAAGCTCTTAGTCTGGTTTCATTGGCTAAACGGCACCCTCTTGTGTTCTTAGCGCTACCTCCGACAGCAGGCAGAGCAGTTCAATGTTCCACCCTCCTTTATTCGTTTCATGCACCCTCTTTGCTATATCCTGCAGAAACTCGATGTGGTCCCGTTTACTTGGTGGGAGCTCACGCCGATGGAGGTACGCCTTGCTGTCCCCCCTTTTCTTTTATCTTTTTAGCTAAGCCTTGCTTTTGCAGGACCCCGACCTCAAACCGCTGGACAAAGGGTTCGAAATCCCCTTCGTCGCCCCACCCACGCTCCAGTCTTTCCCCGATGAGGTGACCTTCGCCCAGGCGTACAGTATCTCGGCCCAACACCCCTTGGACGGGGTCGACTTCGTGTCCCCCGAAAACCGACCTGGCGGCAAGGCGGATGTGTCGAAGAGGGCACCGGGTGCTGTGCACCTCGGTCCTCCTTCGTCCACGCCGAGTCCTGCCAAGGTTGGTCCTCCCTTGTCGACTCGCGCGTCCACGCCGACGCCCAAGCCCAAATCCAAGGCTAAGGCCAAGGGTATCGTGGCTACTCCGGCTCCGACTCCCGGCGCGGGTTTGTCGATGTCGCTGCGCACGCGCACTGCGGCCGCTTCTCCAAGTCCTGAGGGACCGGCGGCCTCGAGCCTCAAGCGCGGGCGATCTCCAGAAGGCTTAGCTCACGTGCCCACAGTACGTTTCCCTTAGTCTTTTATTTCATATCTCTTGTGCTTTTCTGACTCCACTTCCTTAGCCTGTCCCCGTCGCCAAGGTCCCAGCCAAGAAGAGGGCCCGCGTTAAAGTGGTAAGTCCCTTTCCTGTGTTCAATTCTTCTTCTTTTTGCTAACGGTATTCAGGAGGAGGCCGAGCCCGAGTCGGACCATGACGATGACCGGGTCCGCGTTAAGCATATGCCCAACCGTCCGGCCGGTTCCGTCGTTCCCGAATACGACTACAAGGCCAACAAGCCCTCGGTGGTCAACGCCTTGGCCAAGGCCCTCGCTTCTGCCTTGCAGCTCAAAAACCGCATCTCTAGTGGTGAGTATTTTTGTCCTCGCTCTTTTTCGTTATCCCAGGACTTATCTGTCCCTTAGCCAAGATCCAGGCAGACGGCACTGGCTTCAATGTCACCGCCAACGCCCCCACCGAACACGGTCTCCTCTATGTCATCCGGACCAAGCCCAAGAAGCCCGTCACGCATTTCTTCTCTCACATCTCGCGCCAAATCAAGTCAAAGGCCAAGAAGGAGGACCTCGACAGGGAGCCCAAGTACATGCCCCTCCCCAAGATCCCATCCGAGCCTGTACTTGAGGTGGACTTGGCGGACGCCGGCTTGGTCAGTCCCACTGCGCCCTCATTCTATTCTCATTTGCTAACATTTTCTTAGCCCCCTTCTTCTTGCGTTATGTGTATTTTGCGCAATGTTGGTTGCACGCGCATTGGTTTTGGCGCGTCTTGCGTCCAGTGCCAGCTCGCCGAACCGAGGCTTTGCGACCACGCCAAATCGATCGAAGAGCTCATTATTTTCCACTCCGAGATCGCGCGCAACTACGCGATGGCGTCCGACGGTAAGTGTTTGCTTAGCCGTTAATTTTCCTTAGCCACTAAATTTTATTTTAGTTACTGAGGTGATCCTCTCCGAGTTCGTAGCTTTGGCCAAGCGCGCCCAGTCGGCGGGGATCCTCTATCGCGAGGCCTCCAACGACTTGCGCGTCCGTTTTTGCTGGTTCATCGCGCACGCCCTCAAGTGCATCCGACTCATGGGCACCGACAAGTTTTTCGAACGCTTCGCCGGGGCTGGGGCTCCCGACGCCGTCCAACGGCACGTCAAGTTGCTCATCGAGCAGTTCAACCGGTCTGAACGTCCCGACGCGACCCGAGGCGACACCGTTCCCGTCGACTTCACCCAGCTCGACGCGGATAGGTTTTTCTCAATGAACTTCAACGCGCTCGAGCGCGACGAGTTCTTTTGCTTGGACCCCGAGGACCCTTTTGGCTTGATTACGGTCGGTATCAACGACACCACCGTCCCAACGGTCTATCTGGATCCTTTGCCCACCGTTACCCAACGACCCGGCCAACTTCGTTACCCACCCAACAACGATGGCCCGTCCTTGTCCAAGATCAACAACGTTCCTTCCGACACGGAAGTCGAGCCGGAGGATGAAGACGGCGAAGTTGGGACGGAGGGCGGCGACGAGGAGGCGGTGGAAGGTGACGGGGCCAAGGCCGAGGGCGAGGGTGATGTCGAGATGGTCGATGCAGGCAGCGAGGTTCTCGAGGAGGACAGGGTGGAAGCCCCCCAGTCTTCCAAGAAACCGTCGTCGCGTCGCTCTCTGGTCACTCCAGAGACCCAGCCTCGTCCTGTCAAGAAGTCCACCCGCGGAAAGTCCAGCCGTCGCCGTAGTGGCCGTTAAATTTTCTTTTTCTTTTTATCATGATCTATCCCCGCCGTGCGTACTTATCCTTAGCCATTCAGTAGCCACTTTCACATATCTTTTTGTAGATATAAAGTGTTCCATTACTGTCTTAGCTTTGCATAGTACTATTTTCTTTTACTGTAGTCTCCTTGCTTTGCATGAATCGAATCGCCCCAACTTGGGCCAAATTTTGCTCGACTCCATTTCTTTGTCCAAAGTGTGACTTTCTTGGCTAAGCTCAAAGTTTGAATTTCTTGGCTAAGCTTCTTTTGCTCAGATTTACCAAGTCCAGCTTTTCCAGCTTATAAAAATGTCAACCGTGAGACCCAGCGGAACAGGCCGGTAGACCCGCCCGATCATTGGTCCGATCAAAAGACTGCTCATCTTTATGAGAGGCTTTTAGTCGTTTCAAGTTGCATGGCTGAGGTACTTTATACCCTGTTCCTGTCATGATTATAAACAACGGCTAAGACTTAGCCTGATCGTTTTGAGCTGGTAATGGACCGTAGGGTGGTGTATTCTTACCCTCCCTCCTTGCATGTTCCATACTTTAGCCGTCATTTCGTTACCCTCCTTAGACATGTCTGTGGAGCAACTCACTGCCTCCGCAGCCCCTGACTGATTACATATCTTAGAGCCCCTGTTTTTATGGATTATTTTCCCTATTTAAACAGTTGCACCAGAGTCTTCATGCTTAGCCTGGCTATGCCTCTTAGCGTCTCTTTCGTTAACCGCCTCGAAGAGTTTGCTTCGTTCATGCTCGAAGATATGAAGGCCATTTTATTCCTCCATTCTTCTTGCCCTTTTGCTGACTGCAGCCCTTAGCCGAAGAAAGTGTGCAACCTTTGCTTAGCCAGGGGACACCCTTGCATTTTCTTTGCCTGGGGCCGAGCCTGCGAAAGCTGTGAGGAGAGATTCTCGTCCGACTGCAGTTATCGCAACGTGAACGAGTGGGAAGACTTCCGTCGTTCATCGGACTTCAATCCCGATGGTATGTGGTTATATTTTTGCTTAGCCTAGACTTTTTGCTTATCCGGAGTTTTTGTCCTAGCCGGGAAGTTCGGTCGAGACCTAGTCCCCTTGGACCGTTTGTTCGACTATATCCACCCAGCCTTCTCCATCAATAACAGTGTCTACAACAAGCGTCTGTTGCTTCTCAAGGAGAAGTTAAACTTGATGACTAGCTTGCCCGAGGTTCTCGATCTTCACAACAAGTGGGCCGAAGACGATTTTGACTACGCCGCTATCTTCTTTGTTCGCCGTCGTATGGAGGAGTTAAATGATGGTCTTGGATCGTTTACGTTCCTTAATAGTTAGACCTAAACCAATAGATCTGATAGTTTATCCTTAACCTGACTTCAATCGCGAGCCAATCGCCAAGGGACTATCCGTTATCATTTATCCAGGTTAAACTGCCTGAGCCAAGTTAATTAGGCCCCGCCCGCTCATTTATTTTAACCTCAACTGTCCTCCCAGAGAGTTTCAGCAACTAAGCAATCCCTTGTTATTCCGGTGTTATAGGCGCGTCCATAGCGACCATGATCTATTGAAGCTTAATCCGGTATACTGGGCTTAGCCCAGCTACCTGAAAGAAACTCTGCCTTCGTGTCATACCGTTCAAGGTTGACCTCGATGGAAATATAGCCGGATGTGGACAACATCCATCCAGCACAACAAAGTTATCGACTGCTTAGCTGTAGTTCGCTTGGTCTTTCCAAACCAAGTTACGTGCTTATTCTCTTGACCGGCGCTCTACCACACAAGTTGATCGATTTTTCGGCAAGGTCTGAGACATTGCTCAGTTCCCCCTCTTCTGCCCTTTAACCACTACCGACATGCTCTCACTTTGGGAAGAACATACCATTTATTTGCTGGAGGACTTGGTGGTAAGTACCAGCCCTAATCCCAGACTTTGCTATATATTTAATTCACCCGACTGTTCAGCCGTACTTCCGATGTTCCGAGTGCATCATCCAAGACTGCGAGTGTACTTTCACGTCTTGGGGCAGAGCCTGCAAGAGCTGCGATGACCGATTGCATGATACCTGCTTATTCCAGGATTATCAGGTTTTCACCGCGCATCTCGAGGAACATGGAGTTCAGGATTCAGGTACGTTAGCTTAGCCTCCGGAGAGGTAAGTCTGACTTCGCACCTCAGATAGACGATTCGGCAGGGACTTGTTCGACGTTGCCGAGCTTGTCCCTTTCTTCCCAACCGTATTCAACTGTATCAAGGCCCGTAGCCTCGAACTTCGTACCACCCAGTTTCATCTCAAACTCTCCACCATGACCAACGTAGCTAGCTTGCATCTTTTGGAGGCTATTTGGACGGACCAGAGATATTCTGCCGCCGCTAAACGCTTAGTCGCTCAGCGCATTGAGACTTTATTATCTGTCGGGCGCTTAGCCAGCCGCATTACTTCTAGCAATGTATTCTTTGAACCACCTGCTAATCCCAACTAAAGGTACCTGTTAGACCACATATAGTCCCCCTAAATGTGGTCCAACAAAACCCCCTCCCCCGCTATGTCCCCGCTATGGGCACACTATGGTGACTTGGGGGGGACCCAGGAGGACCAGGGGGGGACCAGAGGGACGGTCACCCTGTGGGAGGGGGGACAGGTAGTTTTCTGGCGGTGTGAGGGGACAAGGCCGACTTGGGGTGCTCACCAACACCAGGTGTTGGCGGTGGGGGGACAGGGGGACCAGAGGGGGGACAGGTAGTTTTCTGGCGGTGTGAGGGGACAAGGCCGACTTGGGGTGCTCACTGACACCAGGTGTGGCGGTGGGGGGGACAGGGGGGACATGGGCAAGGACTCGTGGTGTAGGGACAAGGGGGACATGTTTGAGGTGTGGGGACAGGATCACTCTAGGGGGACGTCGCCACGGCGTATCGACGGTGCGGGGACACAAAACGGCCTTGGACATGATCGACTAGGGGGACAAGGGGACAGGATCATCCTCTGAGACTATGAAGATTGTGTGTAGCTCCTCTGCCAATTTTGAATCCTCTTCTTCTCCTCCAACATCATCATCATCATCCTCCTCATCCTCTGAAGCCCCTACTGCCTCCATCTCTCTTGCTAGGGCCTGTGCTTGGATTTCCTCCTCCTGTCTCCCAGTTTCCACCACTCCCTCCATTCCTGAAGGCTCTGGAATCACCTGTCGAAGACGAACCCCAGGCTCAAGAGTCCCAGTAAACCCTGATCCTGCCTGCTTCGCCAGCTTTTGAAACCGCTCCATGTGAACTAGGTCATACCGCTCCCGACAGAATCGATACCGACGGATACACCATGCAAGCCCCGGGTCTGACTCCTGAAGCTCATTTTCTTTGGCAGTGAGGAAGGCCTTCTCATCACGAATGCTAGTGATAACCCGTCGAATCTTGATGTTGCATCGTCGAATCTCCTCTCGAGCTCGTTGGATCTTGAAGTACTTATCAAGGAGTAGACGGGCTGCTGGTGTCGACCAGGGACGAACCTCCCCCAGCTCAGCCGGCTTTCGGAGTAAGTCAAAGTCAGCAAGGAAGGCATACTCGATGACCTCGGACCAGCTGAGCTGACGACCAGCAGGCACAATAGACTTGGCTGCAGTATTATAGGAATTTTTGAATGGCCTGTGACCGGACTTGAAGGGCCTTGGCAATATGCTTCCGAAGCTTATACCCTGTTCAGATTTAGTAAAAGAATTTCATAACTAGCACTAAGTAACTCACCAGTCTGAGACAAGTTCATCTTTGTCAGCTCAAACATTCTTTGGACTACCAGCCGCTCTAACTTCAGCAACGCCAGACGGTACCTCTTGGTGCTGACGAGATGAGCCGCTTCTGCCCACTCAGGTGATGTGTCAAGCCACCGCTCCTTTACGCCCATTCTAACCTCGGTCTCCTGTACCTCTATCCAGGCTTTATCAAAGTTTTCCTGCGCATGTCGTCGAACAGTCGCCGAGGCAGTGGAGTCCTTGCACTTCGTAAGCTCGAGTTTCAGACTGTTTAACGGGACGTGTCGCGAAGGTGGGGGGACGTAGGGGGACATTCCAAAGGGGACGTAGCGGGACAGTCACAGCAGGGGGGACAAGACAGGGAAGGCACATGAGCAACGGAAACACGGCAAGACGGACATAAGAACATACCGTCGATCTGCCAAATTGACGAGCCGTTGATAGTATTCCATATGGAGGGTATCCTCCTCAGAATCAGCCATAAGGCTCTTCAAAAAGGTGAATTCTGCCTCCAATCGCCTTGGAAACTCAGCGACGTCGTCAATCCCGGCACCCTTCATCCCTAGGTACAACGCCGGCTCGCCCTCCAGGATCTCTAAGGCCTGCCAGTAATTGTCGACCAAAAACTTACCTATAAATGAATTTAGCAGAATTCGATCCAGGTAAAGCTCTGCTTACTCAAGTTGGCGTAAGTCTCGTTGGTATCGAAGTGCTTAAAGTAGGATGCCAGGATTTGTCTCCTATGGAAGACGCTGGCGTACCGAATGGAGGCCGCCATGGCGTTGGACTTGGAGAAAAACCGTTCACAGCCCTCAAGGTCCTCTAGCCCTAGTCCGAGCACTTAGGTGGCGAGGTATATGAGCTGGCAGAGTCGGTTGTGGGCATGGCCGTGAAATGCGCCAACCAGGAACATGAACTTTTTCAAGAGGGCTTTGGCTCCGAGAGGACTGTTGAATAGAGTCCCGGCGAATCCGCAGCCTACATCATATCCCGACCCAACAGCTCCGTCGAAGTCTTCCAAGAGCTCGGCGCAGGCAGCCAGGGCGTATTTAGATCTGCAGGTTTGTCAGCAAGTGTTGACTGTTGGTAGGAAGAACAACTTACAGCTCCCCACTCCGAACCATGTCTTCGACCAACAGTACGAACCTGTGCCGACACAGACAAATAAAGATTCCCGTCTCATCATAAATCCCCCACATCTGCTTCAAAGAATCCTCTCCAAGGTTCTTCCACCGCTCTTCGCACCCGGCCGCCGCTCCTGCTGGTGCCTCCAGAGTGGGCTGTGCCGCTGGGGTGCTTTCACTGGGGACGGATGTCTCGGGTCCGTTTTTGTCGGCTCCATTGGGCTCCTGCAGGAATAGTCAGAACATAAACTGTCCCCTCAAGGTGTCCCCTTTAGCTCACGCTAAAACATACACTTTGTGTCGCCTTCCTTTTTTCCTCCTCCCTGCTCTTCTTCTTCCTTGCCTCCCAGACTTTCCGCCACTCGTCGAGTTTATCCTTGGACCAAAGGTCGACTTTCTCCCGTGGGATGAAGTAGTCCTTCCCCACATTCGCCGCCCGGGGGTCGAATCGTTCCTTCGATTGGCCGGGACGAGGTTCCCATCGTTGTCAAAATCCTTTGGCTCCCGACGAAGGACCCGCTTCAAGGAGTCATTCCCGTCCATGGTCACCAGCATAGAGAACTCGAGCTCTTCCTCTCCCTCAAGCTTGTACATGCACCCTGGATAACAATTCTTCCGACGCCAGTTCAACTCGTCTCGACTCAACGCCTTCATCACGCGGGAATCTGCCTTCTCCAACAACGCACAATAGGCATCATAGCCTATGGAGAATTGTTGGGCACTGTAGGGCTTGAAGGCGGTGCCGTGCAGTTCGGCGATTGTTTTCATCCATCCCTGGATAGACAGAGAAGGAGTTCGGAGGCGAGTGACCCGGAAAAGTTCGAGCAGCCGGATGCTGAACACGAGCTTCGGGTTCCACGGCGCGCAGGGAATAAGGCCTCGGGCGACCAGAGAGCAGTTTGTAAATTTATTGTTGAAGCAGATAGGGACACAAGCAGTGTATGTACCTGCCAAATTTCGGATTAGTGTGGTTACTGGACATAAAATTCATACACACGGAATACGTCGACGACAATGATCAAAAACTCCTTCTGAACCTCTTTCGGATCCGGGTGCGGGGGCTCCTTGTCCAATGAACCCCGGATCGCCAAGCTCCAGGAGACATAGGAGTTTGTCATAGCCTCTAGCTGGCCCTCGAAGAGGTTTGCCAGCTGCTCCACTCTTCTGCGGCGGTTCCGTGTGTCGGGATATCGCCTGTCATTCAAATTTATTGGTCAGAAAGGGAAGGAGACAGAAGGAACAGAAAGACATGTGTGTTACTTTTTCTTCTGAGCTTGCTCCCGCTCTCGACGCATAACCTCCTCCAGCGTATCACGGAATTCCCCTCCGGCCCCACTCTCCATGAGTCCATCTCCATTCAAGGCATCTTGGAGGTCGTCCAGCCCAGCAGGACCCAAATCGTCCCAGTCATCTTCAGCCTGGACTGGTGGCACAGGATCTGGAATATCTCGAAGCTTGTTGAACGCCAAGCGACCTTCAGCCGGGAGGGCTGAATCGGCAGTGGGTTAAACATAGGGAGCCGGGAGTTTCGCTCCAACGCACCGTTGTACTGTTCTGTCAAAGTCTTCTGGGCTTCGTCGCAAAGCTTCGCTGAGAGGTTGGGTGTTATTGTCCTTATGCGTGACCGGGAGCCGCCGCTCTGGGTTTGTACAGGAACACTGACGCGAACCTGTCGCGGTCTGACCATGACACCGCGTTTCTTCTTGTCTTTGGGCATTGTGATGGGGGACGGTGAGTTGTTGATCTGCCACGTGATGTCCCTTTAGCAAAGCTGTGAGACAGTTAAGGGGACTGCGGTGTGGTAGACACCGACTTGAACGTGCGAGCGTGCAGTCCCTTTAGCATGGCTGCGGTGTCGGGACACGGTTAAGGGGACCGCGGTGTGGTAGACACCGGCTTGGCGTGCGATCAATCACATCAACCATTGATTGACACACCCATTTTCTCTCGCACTACACCACCACCAACCCTCCAACTATGCCCTCGTTCCCAGGTAAGCCACCCATTCTTTTACCCAACCTCCTCTTCTCTGTGCTTGTAATTCTCCCCTTCCACCCAACCCACTCAATAAACCTATGTCACGGTGGCACTCGAGCCCGGGAACATAGTGGCATAGGTGGAAGTGAGTGGCATAGGTAGTGGAAGCGGCATTTTCAAGTGGCGTTTTCAGATATTGCTTAGTTGTACCATGATTCTCCCTGCTTCTCCCTTGTGCTTTGCTCATTTTTTTTTTGCCTCTCCATGCTTAATTTTTTTTCTTCTGCCAGGGTTTCACACGGTCTACAACGCGTTATTCCACGATTTTCGCGTGGTAAGTTTTTCAGTTCTTTGAAACCCTGTAATATTGAGCCATTCTGGCCCTTAGACGCGCTTTTTCGTCCTGGGAGGGCGAGGCCATCACCGCCTCCCCAGGATTTCAGATCTCGGGCGCTGTTGTGTCCGCTCTCGATGCGGAACAGGACGAAGACCTCACGGAACCCGACACAGTCGATGAGGCCCTTGTGTCGGCAGTAGAAACACTCACATTCATTGAAAACCCCGACGTCTGCAGCCAGAGCACCCCACCCCCCACCTCCGGCTCAAACCTCTGGCCCTCGTAAGGCTCAAGACAAGGCAGGCTCTAAAGCCCGCCGAAATGCAGCCCGTAAGGCTGCCAAGGTCAACGAACAGATCAATCTGCTGCCCCCCGCTCGTCGACCGAAGCATGTCACAAATGCCGCCCCCGTCAAGACCAGATTTCAGTTGATGAAGCACCGCGTCGCGTCAACCGGGTGGATAGGCCTCCGGGATAACGGCCAGTCCGAGCAAGAGAGGGCGGCCAACTTCGAAGAGCCAGGGTGGACACCATCGCACCAGATTCATGACTTCTTTGGGGATCAACGGAGATTTAAAGGTTTCCAATATGTCAAGTACCTTGGGCCGTGCGTTTCGACATAGACTCCTTCTTGAGGCTACTCTGACCCCAATCTAATCCCAGTAAAACCCGGCCCCTTCTCGATGCTGCCAGGCGGGCGTTCACCATTTTTGCCGGCCACCCCGACGATCCTAATTGGAAACGAGATGTCCACGACCCCGCGGTGGAGGCGATGAAGGAGGCCAGGTCGAAATGCAAGGTCTCGGAGGTGAGACGGCATCACCGTCGAGGCTACTCCCCCCCGCTCAGCGCCGGCGACTCGTACGGGGGTGGCCAGATACAGCCCGGTGCCCTTGTCAACGGGGTCATAAACACCGCAGTCCTCTGCGCATTAATGAGCAACATTGCCTTTATCCGGTTGGCGGGTTTTGCCACAGGTATGTCCTGTCCCTCCTACTGTCCCCCTAAGCATCCCCCTTCTCACAAAGGAACAGGTGTCTTTGCCAACTGGGCGCCCAACCTCTTCAGCTACTACACGGTCCATATGCGGAAATTCTTCAAGAGGTATTCTCATCTCAAGCGGCCTTTCCTCAACAGTATATGGACCGCCTGTACCTTCAACCTGGGCCCTCAAACCTGTTGCATTGGTCACCGCGACTTCGGTAATCTTGCGTTTGGATGGTGCGCCGTTACTGCCCTGGGTAATTATGACTACACCAAGGGTGGGCATCTCATCCTGTGGGATTGCAAGATTATCCTGGAATTCCCGCCCGGCTGCACCGTTCTACTTCCCAGCGCCGCCATTTTTCATTACAATATTCCCATTAGCGCAAATGAGTGTCGTTATTCCTTTACGCAGTACACTGCTGGGGGCATTTTTCGGTGGATCGAGCACGGTTTCCAGTCGGAAGAGGCCTATTTCGACAGTCTGTTACTGGAGGAAGTGGGCAGAGAGCGAGCTGAAGCAAGGGAAAGATGGGCGAGGGGGGTCGGGTACTTTTCTACACTAGAGGAATTGCGGGCAATGTAATGCTATATCCTTAAATGCAATCTTGTTCGGATTTTATGTGTCCCCCCCCCGCCATTAGATCGCTCCTTAAAGGGACACTGTCCACTACACAATCCTTTCAAGGGGACAAATGTCCCCCTACTACCATTATGTTGGTCAACGAAGGGGACGTATCGCGAACACGTTTTTGCCTGATCACGAACACGTTTAATCAATGTCGCACAAATGCCTTCGACAATGTTTCCTCAAGCACTACCTTGAATTTCTAAGGAGACAAAAAGTTCTTCCCCAATCTTAGGCAGCCACTGAATAAATTTGGCTTTTTTCGAGGAAGATTAAGTTAGTATTCAATCGACCTCAAGAATGCCTCCAGTTTGACCGTATTTACCCAAGATTTCACTCCATGACCACCACCACTCCAGCACAAACTCTCCCAACCGCCGGCCACAATGCTCAATCTGACTCGTATGGATCCCCTGACTACCTCCAACCGACTCTTCCTCACCTGCAACAACTTCTAGCCGTGAAAATACCGGAAAACCCGAAAAGCCGCCCACCGCCAACTCTCGCACTAGGGATGCCTGTCGGCTCGCATGCGCCAAGTATCGACTCAAGTATGTTCAGAGCGACCTGCCACTGTCTGACAATGACTTCTGGTCCCAGAAACCAGGCCAAATTGAATGAAAAAGCCCGAGAGCGGATGTCGAGGTTCGATCGATGGTTTTCTTCATACTGGGGCCACACTGACTGAAACCTTTCCACATATCACCCTGAAGACTCCGGGGCAAGGCTCTCGACGACTCCGGGCTTGCCAAGACACAGGCCAACATGAGGCGCACACACGATGCTACTTACCGTGTCAAGTGCGCATCCAGCTTTCCTCTGGTGTCCTGTTCTGACCTACGACCTAGGCACAAGAAAGAGATCACCTTCAAGGCCACCCTGAGGCTGCAGGAACTCCATTGGAAGAAGTACCGCGGGCGCCCTCCTCCACCCGCCAAAAAGCTAGACTTTACCGAGCAGTTCCAGTGGTTTGAGGAGGACCGTTGGGCAGAGCGCATGCCCGCCCATCTTCGTGCACGACGTCAGCAGGCAGCTGAGAGGGATCAGAATTGAAACCAATAGCCACAGTAGCCACAGTACCCACAATTGAACAAACACTCCATCCTCACGAAAAAGTGTCCTCCCACCGCGCGAAGGGTGTCCCCCCACCGCACGAAAACTGTCCCCCCACCGCGCGAAAACTGTCCCCCCACCGCGCGAAAACTGTCCCCTCAGCCGTCAAATCAGTCATGTGAATCAACCAAGGTGGCAGTGCAACTTGCATCTTTCTCCTCTGTCCCTCCATGTCCACCCCCGACTATTACTGCTACCCCCCCGTCCATCAGTCCTCTGGCTGGGATGAAACAATTTCGCCTTGTGTATGGCTCGTAACCGACCCTGAGTGTCCGTCGCCCGGTCCTGGGTTGTATACTTCGTGGTGAGTCCTCTACCCCGATCTTGAGACGGCTTACCTTGCAATGACACGGTAAACAGGCCCACCGTATTAGCTCTGACCGCGGGACATCAGGACCCCGTCTACTTCGACCGACAAGAGGATTTGTACCCTGAGTGGCATGTGCACTGCCGCCTCGTCGAGCATAACCACCCAGTTGACCACGAGCCGTCACGTGCCCGCCCACCCTTCAACTATGAACAGTCGCCATCCAGGACTTTACAGTCCCCTGCCAGGAAGATTCCCCACCACATCACCCCTCTGTCTGCAGCCCTGCCCAACTTGCACTTTGCCGTTCGTGGGGGCGAAGTCATGTACGGCAGGCTGGAGCCGGCGCTGCAGCAATACCTTTGCGTGTCCGGCGCTGAGTCTACCACGGAGCTCATTGCCACCGAAAACTATTACAAGGCCATTTTTTTTCTCGCGGGGTGCGAGCAAGGCTGCTGCGGAACAGCTCGCAGCCGCCCGAACAGGCAACGGTGACCCCTTCATCGCCTCAAGCCCGGGAATTCGATGCGGGTCGCTCACCTCGCCTATTAGCCCACCACCCCAAGGCATGTCTCCGCCGAGGGCCACGACTTCCCGCACCCCCGCTACGCCGTCCCGCACTGGTCGCAGCGGCCCAAAACCTATCCCTGCCCCTGTCTTCACCGCGCCCCAGCAGCAGCCCGCCATTCGGCCCCAGCATCACGTCGCACGTCGCGACCCAAACAGCTCCCGCACGCGGATGGCCTCGATTACGGCGGCGATGGAGGAAAAAGATCGGGAGGAGAAACAGAGGCGGTCGTTGGCTTCCAGCGCGAGGCGGGCTGTGATTGCAGAGGCGTTGGCTCCGACTCCCAAGGGGCAACGTGGGGCGGAGGCGGGATTGAGTTCGAAAGGAAAGGGTAAGGCGGTTGAGGAGGAGGAGGGCAAAGAGACGGACTACGACCTTGATGGGGAGTTCCTCGAGATCGCGAAGGACTGGGTTCCGAGCGAGGACCGTTTCGACCCGACCACCGAAAATCGGCCCCGCGACGATGCCTGAGCCGACGTCCTCGACATTGCTTTCAAAATATTCGTAAATGCTGACAATATGTACATACTACTTACCTCTTGAATGCACAACGAGCTGCTTGCCTTGAAATGAGAGGGAGGAAGAGACGATAAAATGAAAGGGGGACACCACGGTGTCCCCCTCTGTCCCCCTTGTGGACGATAAGTGCAAGGGGGACACCGCAGTGGAGGGACAGTCGGCACTTGGGAGATAAGACAAAGGGCCCCATGTCCCTCTACCGTGGTGTCCCCCTTGTCCCGTTCCACTGCGATGTCCCCCTTGTCTGTTCCATTGCGATGTCACGTGTTGGTGATCAACACGTGCCGTTATTTGTGCCACTCAACAAGTTTTTTTGTCCCCTCCCACGACCGCGACCGCAGCTATAATGAGGTGAGTCCCCTCCCCACTTTGCTCAACAGCGTGTTCTACTAACATTTTGTAGAACTAGATCCCGTGCCAAAGCCCCAGCATCCAGAAAGGCAGCACCTAGAAAAGCACCAACCCAAAAAACTGCGCCCAAGAAGAAAGCGCCCGCTGCTGCGAAGAAGAAGCCAGCGTCCAAGGCAGCCAAGCATCCGGTCCCCAGCGAGGAGGAGGACCAGCTCAAGGATGAGTCCGACGGTACGCCTCCCCCGCCGCCTGAGGACCAGCTCGAGGATGAGCCTGACGGTACGCCTCCCCCACCTCGTGACGACGCGCCTCCCCCGCCGCCTGACGCCGCGTCTCCCCCACCACCTGCGGACACACCTCACCCGCCGCCTGACGACGCGCCTCCCCCACCGCCTGACAAGCCCGCCGACGACGACGCGCCTCCTCCACCGCCTGAGGACACGCGTCCCCCGCCGCCTGACGATGTGCCTCCCCCGCCGCGTGACGTTACGCCTCCCCCGCCACGTGACGACACGCCTCCCCCGCTGCGCGACGACACGCCTCCCCTGCTGCCTGATGACATGCGTCCCCCGCCGCGCGACGACACACCTCCCCCGCCGCGTGACGACACACCTAACCCGCCGCCTGACGATGCGCCTCCCCTGCCGCCTGACGACACGCCTGCTCCACCGCCTGAGGACACGCCTCCCCCGCCGCCTGACAAGCCCGCCGACGTGACTCCCCTGCACACCGACAAGCCCGGCGACAAAGGGGACAAAGGAGACAAAGGGGACAAGGGGGACAAGGGGGAGAAAGGGACAAGGGGGACATGGGGGACAAGGTGAAGTCGGGTGGAGGAAAGGCCCCTCCTGTGGTGGTCGCTAACCCGCACGGGGAGGGGCGAGCCCACTTTGATCCTCGACGGGGCTTCTTGGGCGGGTCGCAGCCCCGATGCGCCGCCACAACCTCCTCCAAAAGCGCAGAACAAGGCCGAGCTCTCGGAGGCAGAGAAAGCGACGGCGAAGCTGAAGCGGGAGCTAAAGGCGAAGGAAGCGGAGGAGTATTTAAACGAGGTGGCTGTGTTTGACGAGATCCTGAAGGCAAAGGCGCGGGAGTTGGCGGAACGTTTCGACAAGAAGGTGGACGTCGTGAAGAAGGTGCTTCGGGGTAGGTCGTCCTTTGTGAATGAGCGTAAGGCTACCCTCCACAACGCCAAACTGTGGTGATTTTCGAAGGAAATCAACGCTAGTGAGCCTCTTTTTCGACCTTAATAACTGTCACTAACCTGATGTCCAGATCGCGCACCGGGGCAGAAGATACGACCCCCCGAGCTGCAGAGGTTGTTGAAGGAGGCGCCAGAGTACCAGGACATGACGGAGGAGGAGGAAGCGCTCCTGCTCAACGAGCACGCTGAGTTCAAAGGGGTGAAGAAGTCGGGGACGAGGCTGAACAATGCAGCGGCGTCGCGGGACGTCACCGCCTTCACGAGGCGGATTGAAGGCGAGGTGAGCGATATCCCACCTTCTTGATTGTCTCTTGATTGTCTCCTAATACGTTCTAGGTCCAAGCTCTCCATCGGCGCACGGGGGCTGTTGCGTTCTTCACCATCGGGAGGTCGAGCGTCAACGACACAATCAGGCCCGTGGTCGCCGGCGCCACCCAGGCCTTCGATTACTTCCTCAAGTCCTCCGCACCACATCCGAACAGTTCGCCATCCGGTTCGACAACTGGACCTGCAACAAGGACGAAGTTGGAGTGGACCTCTCGTATCAGACGTTGCGGCGGGAGTGTACCGTGATGATTTCAGATGGCCTGGGTAAGTGTTTGCCAGCTCATCGCTCACTGTCACCGCTCGCTGTCACTGACTTGTCCACAAGAACGTAAGATTAACAAGAAAGTGAATATGCGGTACGAGGATTACGATCGTTTTGTCGTAGAGTACGTAACATCCCTCCCCTCCCCTGAAGCTGTTAATGTTGACTGTCGTCGCAGGCACGGATATGAGCTGCAGGGATGGCCCGACACCATCGACTTCATGTGTCCCTCAAACCTCGGCACCATGGAGCGCCTACGTCCCCTTTACAAGGCGCTGATGGCAGGGTCTTGCCGGTGGGAGCCGATCTCGGTGGAGAGAAAGAAGGAGCTCCAGGAAGCCGTGGCAGTGAAGGGGCCCAAGGCCAAGAAGGATCACGTCGACAAGGGAACGAGTCGGGAGGCGGCGAAGTCGGGTAAGGGGGACACCCGCAAGAGGGACCGCAAGGAAGAGGACAGTGACGATGGCGCCTCGAAGAAGCGCCGTCAAACCAACCTCAGTGGCCTCATGGAGGAGGAGAAGTTGGAGCACAAGCGGAAGATGGGCCGGGAGAAGAAGGCGCGGCAGCGAGAGCGGAAGAGGAAGGAGGAAGAAAAGGCCGCTGGTGGGGGGGGACAGAAGAAGCAGTCGGGGAAGAGGAAGAGGTCGCCGACGGAGGAGGACAAGGAGAGCGAGCCTGTTGCCAAGAAGGCCAAAGCTAAGTCCTCCTCGAAGTCCTCCTCGAGGAAGAAGGTCGTCAGTTGGCCAACCATCAGCGACGCCAACGAGGCCGAGTACACGCCCAGCCGCGCTGCGAAGGAGAAGGCCCTCAAGTGGCTTTCCCGAATGTGCGCCTCCAAACCAACGGAGCCTGAGTCGTCTCCACGCCGACCAACCAGCCGCGATGACGTCCTTCCCTACTCCGCCCAGCCCAACAAGCGCTACGCCCAGATCATGTCGCTCGCTGCCCAGTCGACCAAGCAGCTCCCCAGGTCCCTCACGCGAATTTTCAACGAATACGAGGAGGAGGACGAGGAGGAAGAGGAGAGCGACAAGGGCGAGGGTGCTTCGGGCGGCTCTTCCTAATACCTCCGCCGGTCTTCTTGTGCTCATCGTCAACGGCCCCCTCGATTTTGGACGCATTTTTTTTGTCTCTTTACATATACACGCATGCCTCAAATATCTGTATGTCTGCCTGCTGAATAGGACTCCTCTGTTTGTCTGTGCTACTAGGGGGACATGTCCCCTTTGAATGAGCCCAATCCCTAAGTGATACTGTCCCCTTAGGGAGAGCGTCCCCCTAAACTGTCCCCTTAGTGCACGTGTCCCGTTAGCAAACAATAAGCAAGTGAGACCGTCCCCTTAAGAAAAGGGTCCCGTTAGCGAACAACAAACGCGTTACCTTTCGAAGGAGGGCTAATGTGGGAATATCTGCATTGTGTAGTGGGAACATCCCTGGGTCAGGTAACACCCATTACCATACTGTACAGGTGATGCGGGTTTGTTTAGATGACCAGTCTTTTTTCTATTCTTTTGCTTTTGTGAATCAAATATTATTAGTTTCCTTCGCTGTTCTTGTGAATCCTATGTTATAAGTTTACTTATGTCTGTAGACTAATGACATTTGATTCACAAGAACAAAGTGGGCAATGTCTCCCTGGGATCCCCGCACCGTCGATACGCCGTGGCGACGTCCCCCTAGAGTGATCCTGTACCCACACCTCAAACATGTCCCCCTTGTCCCTACACCATGAGTCCTTGCCCATGTCCCCCCTGTCCCCCCACCGCCACACCTGGTGTCAGTGAGCACCCCAAGTCGGCCTTGTCCCCTCACACCGCCAGAAAACTACCTGTCCCCCCTCTGGTCCCCCTGTCCCCCCACCGCCAACACCTGGTGTTGGTGAGCACCCCAAGTCGGCCTTGTCCCCTCACACCGCCAGAAAACTACCTGTCCCCCCTCCCACAGGGTGACCGTCCCTCTGGTCCCCCCCTGGTCCTCCTGGGTCCCCCCCAAGTCACCATAGTGTGCCCATAGCGGGGACATAGCGGGGGAGGGGGTTTTGTTGGACCACATTTAGGGGGACTATATGTGGTCTAACAGGTACCTTTAGTTGGGATTAGCAGGTGGTTCAAAGAATACATTGCTAGAAGTAATGCGGCTGGCTAAGCGCCCGACAGATAATAAAGTCTCAATGCGCTGAGCGACTAAGCGTTTAGCGGCGGCAGAATATCTCTGGTCCGTCCAAATAGCCTCCAAAAGATGCAAGCTAGCTACGTTGGTCATGGTGGAGAGTTTGAGATGAAACTGGGTGGTACGAAGTTCGAGGCTACGGGCCTTGATACAGTTGAATACGGTTGGGAAGAAAGGGACAAGCTCGGCAACGTCGAACAAGTCCCTGCCGAATCGTCTATCTGAGGTGCGAAGTCAGACTTACCTCTCCGGAGGCTAAGCTAACGTACCTGAATCCTGAACTCCATGTTCCTCGAGATGCGCGGTGAAAACCTGATAATCCTGGAATAAGCAGGTATCATGCAATCGGTCATCGCAGCTCTTGCAGGCTCTGCCCCAAGACGTGAAAGTACACTCGCAGTCTTGGATGATGCACTCGGAACATCGGAAGTACGGCTGAACAGTCGGGTGAATTAAATATATAGCAAAGTCTGGGATTAGGGCTGGTACTTACCACCAAGTCCTCCAGCAAATAAATGGTATGTTCTTCCCAAAGTGAGAGCATGTCGGTAGTGGTTAAAGGGCAGAAGAGGGGGAACTGAGCAATGTCTCAGACCTTGCCGAAAAATCGATCAACTTGTGTGGTAGAGCGCCGGTCAAGAGAATAAGCACGTAACTTGGTTTGGAAAGACCAAGCGAACTACAGCTAAGCAGTCGATAACTTTGTTGTGCTGGATGGATGTTGTCCACATCCGGCTATATTTCCATCGAGGTCAACCTTGAACGGTATGACACGAAGGCAGAGTTTCTTTCAGGTAGCTGGGCTAAGCCCAGTATACCGGATTAAGCTTCAATAGATCATGGTCGCTATGGACGCGCCTATAACACCGGAATAACAAGGGATTGCTTAGTTGCTGAAACTCTCTGGGAGGACAGTTGAGGTTAAAATAAATGAGCGGGCGGGGCCTAATTAACTTGGCTCAGGCAGTTTAACCTGGATAAATGATAACGGATAGTCCCTTGGCGATTGGCTCGCGATTGAAGTCAGGTTAAGGATAAACTATCAGATCTATTGGTTTAGGTCTAACTATTAAGGAACGTAAACGATCCAAGACCATCATTTAACTCCTCCATACGACGGCGAACAAAGAAGATAGCGGCGTAGTCAAAATCGTCTTCGGCCCACTTGTTGTGAAGATCGAGAACCTCGGGCAAGCTAGTCATCAAGTTTAACTTCTCCTTGAGAAGCAACAGACGCTTGTTGTAGACACTGTTATTGATGGAGAAGGCTGGGTGGATATAGTCGAACAAACGGTCCAAGGGGACTAGGTCTCGACCGAACTTCCCGGCTAGGACAAAAACTCCGGATAAGCAAAAAGTCTAGGCTAAGCAAAAATATAACCACATACCATCGGGATTGAAGTCCGATGAACGACGGAAGTCTTCCCACTCGTTCACGTTGCGATAACTGCAGTCGGAC
Organism: Mycena alexandri; assembly: GCA_029233265.1. Classification (NCBI taxonomy): domain Eukaryota; kingdom Fungi; phylum Basidiomycota; class Agaricomycetes; order Agaricales; family Mycenaceae; genus Mycena; species Mycena alexandri. Next base: position 144,824 of record JARJCM010000098.1, read on the forward strand.
GAGAATCTCTCCTCACAGCTTTCGCAGGCTCGGCCCCAGGCAAAGAAAATGCAAGGGTGTCCCCTGGCTAAGCAAAGGTTGCACACTTTCTTCGGCTAAGGGCTGCAGTCAGCAAAAGGGCAAGAAGAATGGAGGAATAAAATGGCCTTCATATCTTCGAGCATGAACGAAGCAAACTCTTCGAGGCGGTTAACGAAAGAGACGCTAAGAGGCATAGCCAGGCTAAGCATGAAGACTCTGGTGCAACTGTTTAAATAGGGAAAATAATCCATAAAAACAGGGGCTCTAAGATATGTAATCAGTCAGGGGCTGCGGAGGCAGTGAGTTGCTCCACAGACATGTCTAAGGAGGTAACGAAATGACGGCTAAAGTATGGAACATGCAAGGAGGGAGGGTAAGAATACACCACCCTACGGTCCATTACCAGCTCAAAACGATCAGGCTAAGTCTTAGCCGTTGTTTATAATCATGACAGGAACAGGGTATAAAGTACCTCAGCCATGCAACTTGAAACGACTAAAAGCCTCTCATAAAGATGAGCAGTCTTTTGATCGGACCAATGATCGGGCGGGTCTACCGGCCTGTTCCGCTGGGTCTCACGGTTGACATTTTTATAAGCTGGAAAAGCTGGACTTGGTAAATCTGAGCAAAAGAAGCTTAGCCAAGAAATTCAAACTTTGAGCTTAGCCAAGAAAGTCACACTTTGGACAAAGAAATGGAGTCGAGCAAAATTTGGCCCAAGTTGGGGCGATTCGATTCATGCAAAGCAAGGAGACTACAGTAAAAGAAAATAGTACTATGCAAAGCTAAGACAGTAATGGAACACTTTATATTTACAAAAAGATATGTGAAAGTGGCTACTGAATGGCTAAGGATAAGTACGCACGGCGGGGATAGATCATGATAAAAAGAAAAAGAAAATTTAACGGCCACTACGGCGACGGCTGGACTTTCCGCGGGTGGACTTCTTGACAGGACGAGGCTGGGTCTCTGGAGTGACCAGAAAGCGACGCGACGACGGTTTCTTGGAAGACTGGGGGGCTTCCACCCCGTCCTCCTCGAGAACCTCGCTGCCTGTGTCGACCATCTCGACATCACCCTCGCCCTCGAGCCCAAGGTGCGCTGGTCCAAGTACCTGGCTGAGTTTTTCCCAATTAATACCATCCCTTAGCCCGGCGTCTCTTTCAAGTGCAAGGACTGCATGGATACTGGCACCATATTATGTGCCTGCGACGCCCTCCTGCGCCAGATACCTGGAACCGGACAGATAGATATCGCCCACATCAAAGGTTACTTCAAGATGCGTAGCTATCTTGAGGAACACGGTGATTCTCCGGCACCTCCTGGTCATTTAAAGCATAACTGACACAGTTTGTTCAGCTAATTCGCCCAACCCTTCGCGTCGCAGACTATTTTACTGCTTGTTCAAGGATTTAGACTCTGCTCTATTCCTGTCAGGGGAACCCCTATTCTACGCCGGTCCGGTCGGCCTGATGCCTCCCGATGGCACCGTGTCTGCGATCAAGCTCGGGATCTTTGCCAATCACTCCGGTCACGTACATCTGTATAGTAGCTTTTATACCCGCAGTCTAGCGTGGGAATCCTCAGAGTTTCTTCTCTTTGGATCTCCCTCGCTAGGTGCGTTACAGTTTCCTGTACTCTAGTATATCTTATTTATATATCTTTGGATCTCCCTCGCTAGGACTCTTGAGTATTCTCGGGCCTCGAGGTTGCCCTTACAGCAGAAGAAACTCTCTAAGGGATTAACTGGTCAAGATTGGGAAATTTGGCGCCACAGACTCGGACCACTACTCTAGTGCTCCTACGTCTCCCTCCTCCAATCTTGACCCCTCCTCCCCTACCCCCGATCCCGTCATGGCGGACTCCGCTGCTGCCAACGCTGACCGCTTGACCCGGATCGAGGACACCCTCGAACGGCTTCTTCGCCTAGTTGATAACCCAATCCCACCACCAGCACGTGTTCCCTCGCCTGCCCCGTCCCTTGCTGCCATGGCTCCGGACCCGGGTCCAGGAATATTTGGTAACATTACCCCTGGTGCAAAATTGGTCCTCCGACCAAATCCCCTGTTTGTCTTTGACGGTGATCGGTCCCAAGGTCGGGCATTCCTTCATGCTGTCCGCTCCTACACCCGCCTCCTCCCTGAGGCCTTCACTGAGGATGGCCACCCCTCAGAGGAGAAGGTTGTCCGGTACACCATGTCCTTTATGGCGAAGGACTCCGCACAGCTTTGGGCGGAGCGTCACTCCAAGAAGGACGAGTTCCCCTTCCCCACCTGGGCTGCCTTCACCGCCGAATTCAAGCTCAGATTTGTCGAGGAGAACGAGCAGGACCATGCCCTGCAAAAACTCGAGTCCCGGTCGTACTTCATGGGTTGCCGCGACGTCTTCCGCTATACCGACGAGTTTGAGGACCTCGTCGACCTTGCTGGCTTTGAAGACCCTCTCATGAAGGTCACCAAGTACCGGACTGGACTCGACCCGGCCATTAACCTCACCATCACCGGGTCGAGCGACCCCCCTGACCTGCGTGACTACGCTGCATGGCGGCTTCGTGCATACCGCCAGTACGAGTCGCTTCTCCGGGCAAAGGCCGCGGGTACTGGTTCAGCTGGGACGTCTGGTCGACACTCAGTTGTTCCAAGTCGCCCCCGGCCCACCCCAGCGCTCGCTGTGGCTGCACCCCCACGCTTCCACCTCCAGTCCCCATGGACGTTGACCGTGCACGGGCCGCCCGCCGCTCTCCTCGTCGCGGAGGCTTCCGGTGCGGGGACCCCAACCACTTTGCCCGTGATTGCACCACCCCTATGGATGTCCGGAACGTTGACGTCCTCGACGAGGTGGTCCAGCAGCTTGGGCCTGACATGCTCGAGGAGCTCATCGCCCGTGTCGCCTCAGCCGAGGTGGCCGCCGAGCATGCAGCAGTTGTGGAGCAGAAGGGTTTTGTCCCCCGCGCAGAGTGAGCGGTGCGCCCGCTGTCGCGTCCCCTAATTGTTTTGCTGTTTTGTGTAATGAGTCTGACAATGCATCTCTTGCACCCATCGAAACGATAGACGCACCCCCGGACCAGTTCCAAAGTGGTCTAAAAATAGCGATGACGTGCGCCCCAAAAAAAAGTACATTGGTGTCCGTACCATATTTTGGAGCGCATGTCATGCTGTGCAACACAGCCACTGGGTGGCTGTCCAACCCACCCCGGACAGCCACAGAGCTGCCTTCTAGCGACAGCGTGGGAACTCCTAGTGTAATTCCGGTCCGAGGGCCGGCGGTTCAATCCCCGGCGCAGACGATTACAACTTCATTGCCCTGAGACCTTCCCTGGGATCGTCTGCGGCGTAAAGCAGCATGGGAGCGCAAACTTCCCAAGCGCTATACGATCTCGGCTACTCCTGGTCCAAACTCCCTACACCTTCCGCTGGAGATCGAGTCCACCGACAATGCCTTAAAGCTCGCGCTTGAGGGCCTTGTTGACTGTGGGGCAACTTCTGACTTCATTGACTCGGAGTATGTCGCGGCGAACAAAATCCCAGTTTGCCGGCTGAATCAGCCCATCCCGGTCTACAATGTCGACGGCTCTCCAAACGAGGCTGGCAGCATCCGCGAAGTCGCAGACATAATCCTGCGATACCGAACTCACTCCGAGCGGGTCATTCTTGCTGTGACCCGACTCGGTAAGCAGAAGCTCATCCTCGGGTTCTCCTGGCTCCGAAAGCATAACCCGGAGATTAACTGGGCAACCCGAGAGGTCAAAATGAGCAGATGCCCCACGGTTTGCACCACCTGCCGTGATGAACTGAGGACAGAGCGCCAGCATGCCAAAACTGCCGCCTCTATCCTCTGGCAGCTTTGTGCGGGTCCCCTGCCCAGGATTGCCGTTGTTGACACTGACAACCGCTCCGGGGAAGAGGATGACTTAGAGTTCGACGAGGAGCTCCCTGAACTTTCCCCAGATACCTCTGATGATTCTGACGATGAGGACGATGATTCCATTGAGGACGGTGACCGCATCTTTTACACCACCTTCTCACCGCCCGAAGACATCCGGGCCACTAGTACTGTCTCACAGCGACTGGCAGAGGCCCATGCCAAGAACTCCACGTCTCCCAGTGACACCATCCCTGAATGGGCACGTGAGTTCGAGGATGTCTTCAACCGGGAATCATTTGACTCGTTGCCTGAACGTCGGACGTGGGACCATGCCATTGAGCTCGTCCTGGACGCTAAGCCAGCCAACTGTAAGGTCTACCCGATCCCACCCCTCAAACAGCGCGAGCTCGACGCGTTCATTGAGGAAGGGTTGGCTACGGGACGAATGTGGCCGTCGAAATCCCCTATGGCGTCTCCAGTCTTCTTCGTCAAGAAGAAGGATGGTGGCCTCAGGTTCGTCCAGGACTATCGAGCGCTCAATGCAATGACTGTGAAAAACCGATACCCCCTTCCGCTGATCAACGACCTCATTAATCGTTTGAAAGGCGCCCGGTTCTTCACAAAGCTCGATGTCCGCTGGGGTTTCAACAATGTCCGCATCCGGGAGGGCGATGAGTGGAAGGCTGCCTTCCGTACTAATCGAGGCCTGTTCAAACCTCTGGTTATGTACTTCGGCCTTACCAACTCCCCCGCAACCTTCCAGACCATGATGAACGATATCTTCCAGGATCTCATCATGTCTGGTGACGTTATGGTGTATCTCGACGACATTCTCATTGCGCACTCGGACCTCACTCGGCACCGCGAAATAGTCCGTGAGGTTCTACGGCGTCTCCGGGAGCATAAGCTGTACTTGCGGCCGGAGAAGTGCGAGTTTGAGAAGTCGTCGATTGAGTACCTAGGAGTAATCATCTCTCACGACCACGTCGAGATGGACCCTGTCAAGGTTGCTGGAGTCCTTGCCTGGCCCACCCCCGAGAACAAGAAGGATGTGCAGCAGTTTGTTGGCTTCACAAACTTCTATCGGAGGTTCATTCGAGATTTCTCAGACATCGCGCCCCCTCTTCGATCTCACTGCGAAGGGCCGTGCATGGCTTTGGACTGAGAAGGAGGCCGCCGCGTTCCAAGGACTCAAGGACGCGGTCACCTCCGACCCAGTACTTATTCTGCCTGACGAATCTCGGATGTATCGGCTTGAGGCAGATAGTTCCGACTTTGCCTCGGGGGCTGTCCTTTCTCAGGAAGGCCCCGACGGGAAGTGGCACCCTGTAGTGTTCTTCTCCAAGAGCTTAAGTCCGGTCCAGCGCAACTACAAGATCAACGACAAGGAGATGCTTGCGATTGTACGGTCTCTTGAGGAGTGGCGGCACTTCCTTGAGGGCGCGCAGCACCCTGTCGAGATCTGGACTGACCACAAGAACTTGGAGTATTTTCGGAAGTCGCAGACTCTCAACCGGCGACAGGCAAGGTGGTCGCTCTACCTGTCTCGGTTCGACTTCACGCTACACCACAAGCCCGGCAAGCTGATGGGTCGACCTGACGCGCTCTCCCGACGCCCCGACCACGGGCAGTCTTCCGATAACCAGGACGTAACTCTCCTGGATCCGAAGCTGTTCCATGTCCGCGCGCTGGAGGGTGTTGTTGTCGAGGGTCCTCAGGTCCCACTCCTTCGAGACATTCGGGAAGCCCTGGCAGGCAACCCGGACCTCGAAGACCCCGTGGCGGTTGCTGCACGTGAGCTTCTCAAAGTCCGAGGTGCTCGCTCATCGCGCTCTGCTGAGTGGCGTGTCGACACTGGTCTACTCTACTTCCGTGGCAAGGTTGTTGTCCCCCGGGACAAGGACCTCCGCCGCCGGATTTTAGAGCAGCACCACGACACCAAGGTCGCTGGGCACGCCGGTCGTTTCAAGACATTGGAGCTTGTTTCCCGGAACTACTGGTGGCCCCAGATGTCCCGTCATGTCGGCCGCTATGTAGCAACCTGCGACCTGTGCTGCCGCACAAAGGCGCTCCGAAGGCTTCCCACCGGCGAACTGCACCCCACGGAGATTCCTGAGGAGCGCTGGAGCACGGTCTCGGTGGACTTTGTGGTCGAGCTTCCGGAGGCTCATGGGTACGATGCGATCATGGTGGTGTGTGATGTTCTTGGTAAACGTGCCCACTTCATCGAGACTACCACCCACATTGATGCGGTTGGGGCTGCCCGATTGTATTACCGGCATGTGTGGAAACACCATGGCACCCCGGAGAAGTACATCTCCGACCAGGGTCCGCAGTTCATCGCTGAGTTCACTCGTGAGCTCTGGCGGCTCATTGGCATTGAGCCCGCTACCTCCACGTCGTACCACCCCCAGACCGAGCGCGTCAACCAGGAGATGGAACAGTTCCTCCGGCTTTTCACCAATTACAAGCAGGACAACTGGGACGATCTCCTTCCAGCTGCTGAATTTGCCTACAACAACCACATCCACTCCTCTACCCAGCAGGTCCCGTTCATGACCGACACCGGACGGCTCCCTCGCATGGGGTTTGAGCCAAACGGGCTGCGTTCAGAGTTGGAGTCAGTAAACGAGTTCCGCAACCGGATTGCCTCTGGGGTTTCCGAAGCCAAGGCCGCACTGGTCAAGGCTAAGGATGAATACAAGCAGTACTATGACCGCCGCCGCACTCCAGCCCCAGAGATCAAGGTTGGTGACCGGGTGTGGCTCGATGCCTCCGACATCCAGACCACCCGCCCCTCACCGAAGTTCTCTCACCGACGCTTGGGCCCCTTCAAGGTGGTCAAGGTTGTTGGTCGGGGTGCGTACAAGCTGGAGCTGCCACCTCGCCTCTCTCAGCTTCACCCTGTGTTCCCTGTGGTGAAGCTGCAGCTTGCTGAGGATGACCCTTTTGAAGGCCGCCCCCGCTACGACGAGCCAGCCCCAGTCCTTCCACAGGCGCCTGGAGACGCTCCAGAGTGGGAAGTCGACAAGATTCTCGAGGCCAAAATCCGTTGGAATTCGCTGTGGTATTGGGTGTCTTGGAAGGGGTACGACCCTTCACATAACCAGTGGGTCAAACACTCCGACCTCTTTGCCCCTGAGGCTGTCGCTGAGTACTACCGCAAATATCCGGCTGCCCCACGGGTTATTGCTGTCACCTCCTTTGACTCCCTACCCTTCCGGGATCCAGCTCTTCATATTCGGTCTATGCGTCGAGGCGCCGCATTCCAAGGGGGGGGGTGATGTCAGGGGAACCCCTATTCTACGCCGGTCCGGTCGGCCTGATGCCTCCCGATGGCACCGTGTCTGTGATCAAGCTCGGGATCTTTGCCAATCACTCCGGTCACGTACATCTGTATAGTAGCTTTTATACCCGCAGTCTAGCGTGGGAATCCTCAGAGTTTATTCTCTTTGGATCTCCCTCGCTAGGTGCGTTACAGTTTCCTGTACTCTAGTATATCTTATTTATATATCTTTGGATCTCCCTCGCTAGGACTCTTGAGTATTCTCCGGCCTCGAGGTTGCCCTTACAATTCCTTCTCTCTAACAAGTCACAGTTCTGCACCGACGACATGTACTGCGCTCTAGTGCCGTTCTTGGAGCCTATTCCACTCCCTCATCTCATCGAGGCGCACGACCGACTTACAACACTCCTCCACTCTCAACATGGTGTTATCCGAGCTTTTCACCTGCCCATTTATTTCCACCAGAAGGACGCGGTGATTACGGAGGGTTTGCACCGTAATCTTGTAGAGCGTGCTGCTGCGACCGTCAGCGAACGTCTTTCGTCCGAGCTGGCTTATTCCCACGATCACAGCGTCCGTCGCCTATTCAACCACACAGGAGCCACTTCATTCCACCAGTCAGATGTCTTTTTCTACGCTCTGGAGGAGTTCCCTATCGTAGATTATGACGACTTGGAGAACCAATAGTTTATTTTTCACTACTTTGCCAATGCCTTGTCCTGAATGCAACTCTTTTGCTCTTGTGACCTTAGTTCGACCTTAGTCTGCACTTGGGTAATCGCTCAGTTGGGTTTCACTATTTTAGCTTTTTAGGGGTGAACCGGATAAGTTCTTGAGCCCCACAGCCGTCCCCTTTGTCTAAAGATCCCAATGCCGTCATTCAGGTCCTATTGCCCTGGCTGAACCCTTAGCCGCTGATTCACAAGCTAAGCCACTGTATTGAGCCAACCGCTTATTCGATCTCCGCCTAAGCCGCTTATTGATTTCTTCATTCTTGGGATTGTCTTAGGAGCTGAATAATAGATTCAGTCGATCGACTTTCGTCTAAAATCGAATTTTCTATAGCCCCCCCCTCCAACTCTTAAATTCCAACTGCCCCCAGTTGCCAGTATAAAAGGGACCCGTTTTCTCCGATGTTATGAGCAGCGGTTTTTGTTGGTACACGCCTTACGTCGTTCTTCGCAAAGACTTCCCATTTATTCACCGCTACACCATGCCGAATCCTCCTGCTGGACCCGCCAATCTTTCTGCTCAGGCGACTCATCCGCCTCCGTTCAAACCGCCGCCCGAGGTTGCAGAGCTTTACGAGACCGCCAATTATAACGTCGGCATCATGCTGAACTTCCCCAAGTTGTCGTTCGAGACTTCGCTTCAGATGTACAAGCAGACTGGTGCTGCCGTGGTGCGTCTTTTGCTTAGCCGCATAAACCCTTGACTAAATGTTAAACTCTAGCTCCCGCTCTGGCCCCACATCGAGCTCATCGCTGGTCACTTCGAAATCACCCGCCTTGTGTTCCAGACGACCAAGAGCTTCAAACAGTTCTGGGGCAATAACCCCGCTGCCTGGCCCAAGGTTATGCGTGAACTTACCGATTTCCGTAACCAGATTTTGCGCATCGTTGCTCAGCGTAAGAACGCCAAGGCCGTCGCCGCTGCCGCAGTCCAGGACAACATTCGCGCTATTCGCGAGGACCATCTTGAGGCTAAGCAGGCCGTTTGTGACTCTAAGAAGCAGCGTGTACGCAGTCCTTTCCTTAGTCCTTGTTTGATATCTCATTCAATTCTTCAGCAGGCCAACACTCGTCGCAAGGTTGTGGTTTCTAAAGCCATTATTGACGACGCCGACGATGGTCCCGACAATGCTCCTGAGGAACCAGACCATCCCGTTTTGGACATGGAGACTTTGCCCCCTCTTCCTGACGAGAACGCCGAGATGGAAGATGCCGAAGACCAGGTAATTCCCGTGTTCTCCTTACTCGTTAATTACTCACGTTCATCTCTCAGGCTTCTGACTCTCCCAAGGAGATCTCCAATGAGCAGTTCCTTGCCGAGATCGAGGCTGAGATGCCCTCGTCTGGCCATGCTGGTTCAAAGGTAGTTTTCACTTGTTCCTTCTCCCCCAAATTTTGAATCTCTTCTGATTATGGCACTCTTCTTAGCGTCAAAACCATAAGAACCAGCAGCGCCCGTCTTCGGTACGTTTGCTTAGTCGGTCATTCCTTAGTCGCTAAACACCCCTTTTTCAGGCGCTTGCCGTCCTTGACCCTATTACAGCTCACCATGGTGTGCATGACGCCGTCAGTCACCTCGCTCGTAAACAGGCCCGCACTGCATCGCTTTCCAGCCAGATTGAAGGTACAGTCCTCTCGTTTTTCTGTTTGACATGCTTGGACCAACTTTTTTGCACCAAGGCATCGAGGACCCTCCCAAGTATTCGCCCGGCGAGATTGTTAATGCCATCCAGAAGGCTACTAGCATCTCCAATTCTGCCAACAAGGAGACGACCAACAACACTGTCCTCAAGCAGGAGGTCGAAACCAGAGCTAACCTCCAAGTCACCGAACACCGCCTTATCCTTCAGTTGAAGCAGTGGCACCAGTACAACGAGGTGTAGCTGTACCTTTAATTAAATGTACCTGACCATGGCAGGGGGGTACATTGCATTAAAGGCACACCTTGGTCACCCAGCCAGCCACTGGCCATAATTAATTGTACCTTTGATGGCCATTTAAATAGGAACAAAAGGATGCCAGGCCCGGGAATTGAACCCAAAACCGGTTCATATCAGTGCGTTTTAAGGCATCAGCATTCTTACCACTAGACCATTCAACCATATGTCAAGTATTAATTCTGATGGCCTACCTAGGGTTTACTATTCAGGTTCTTTTCACTGATAATTTCCAACCTGGGGCAGGTAGACTGCCCTAGGTCTCAGTTATTGTTTGTTCTAGCTTATTGTTTGTTTTTCGATGTTTTAAACTATAAACAATTGACCACCCTAACCCTAACCACGAGACAGATGATGTTTCTAGGGAACCCTGACTCTAACAACCCTTAACCCTAACCTGAACCCAAACCCCTAACCCAAACCCAAACCACTAACCTTAACCTGGCCCTATCTGGGCCATAGTAGTGGTGGTTAATGAGTGGATGGGCACAGTATATCTCCATCAATTTAACTTCACACCATGTCTCTCTTAGTCTACTTGGTTATGGTGCAGCTCGATGTGATGGTTATGTAATATATAGTGTACTATCTTTTGGTTCAAGCCCCGTCATGGCCTCTTTATTGTTTCAAGGGAGCAGGGTACATTAATTTAACTTCACACCATGTCTCTCTTAGTCTACTTGGTTATGGTGCAGCTCGATGTGATGGTTATGTAATATATAGTGTACTATCTTTTGGTTCAAGCCCCGTCATGGCCTCTTTATTGTTTCAAGGGAGCAGGGTACATTTAATTAAGGTACATCTCCACCGCATGGCCAAGAGGTACCTTTAATGCAATGTACCCCCCTGCCACGGTCAGGTACATTTAATTATGGTAACAACCACTGGTGGTACAACGACGAGCTCACCCGCCTCCATGGTATCCTTGAGGAGCGCGGGTTGAAGCCCGTTCCCCAGGTTCCCGTTTAGGTCCTTGGTCAGTTTCACTTGTTGCCCGGCTAAGCCCTTACTAATTTCCCTCAGGTGCTTAGCCGCATTTTCCGCCACCACCAGTATATATACGACTTTCTGGTTGGTCTGCCATTCCCCACCCAGTGCCTTGACTCCAGGCCACCGGCGAACACTCTGATAGCTGTCGTCGGTCTGCCATATCCCCACATCCCATTTTTCAGAGAGTATGCGTAGCTTAGACCCAAATTTGTCCATTCCGAATATATGCCCTAGTTGACACCTTTTCCGAGTTTCATGACAGCCAGAACCTCGGTTCCGCTTCCTGGTAGAACACCTAGGATTCTCTGTATCATATGGCTTCCCTGGTTCCAGGTCGACGTCTTCTGGTTCTTCGTCACTCTCGTATTCGTCAGACATTTCCTCGGCATCTTGCTCCTCCCAATCTGGGGTAAGCTTAACCTTGTGAAACTGCATATCCTTGCCCAGGTATTCATCTAAATCGTCCTCGCGACTAGCGAATTCGTTCAATTTTTCCTTAGTCATGTCTATGAGTTCCTCGATGCCTTCTGGCAATGACAGCTTCCTGCGTGCCTCGTATGGTACCACTCTGAATTGGGCTACTTTCCCATGCAGCATGGCGCCGTTCATCTCGCAGCACAAGTACGATCCTCCCTTAGTCCGACGAACAACTACCATTGGCCCCAAGTATCTTGGTTCCATTTCGGTGTTCAAGGATTTTTCAACCGTGGTATTCCTAACTAATACAAGATCACCAGGGCTAAAATTATAGTCCTTGATCGTTTTCTCGTGGATCCTTTCATAGCGCCTCACAGCAGCTAGTTTCTCAGCATTCACCCGACTTCTCATTTCGTCGATGTGTTGTACGTGCTTAGCCAGGGCTAGTGCCCTATAGCCAATCAGGTTGTTATATCCAGGTCCGGGGAAGGGAAGGATATGGCCGGTCGATGGTGAACGAGGGATTACGGCGACCGAGGTATTCCGGTTGGCTACCGGACACAACGATGACACCGAGGGGGAAGGATGGTCGACCGGAGTAACACAACGCCACAGGACAATAGGGCGAGTGTACTATCCAAGCCACCGGAGTGAGGAGGGGAGTGAGGGGAGGATTCCGGTTACGGGGAGACCGGAGTGTAAAACCCAGAAGCAACTGCAGAGCGCAGAAGCAACTTAATTATTAAACTGAAGAACAGGAGTGTACACCGCCAACTGGCCCGAATCAAGCCACCAGGTAGCGGCACCATTGTTCAGCCATCAAATTCTCCAGCTGTCATCAATCCTTCCTCGGCGTGGCCACCATCTGGAACACAAATCTGTCAAATCGGCTGGCCACCAGAGTCCACCCAGCTGTTGACCATCCCGCAACTTCAGCTTGTATCTATCTTGAGATATTTAATTTATATGCCTTGACTTGGCTCCAACTGGCTTGAAAGGAAGACTTCTGGATGATCTTGTATTAGATGCGTTTGATTTTCTGCGCGCGGAGTCAACTGGTCAACGTTGAGTAAGGTTCAAGTGTATGTTCAAGTTTAAACCTCGAAGAAATTTCACTTCAGCGAAATATTCTGGTCGTACCTACATCATCATGTCCTTGGCTTCAACTTGGTTGTTAATTCTCGAAGTCCTTCGCGTCCCGTGTTCACAGACTCCCCATTGTTTGGAGCACAATGTCGGCTGAAATTCCCAAATAGGCAATACATGGCCCTGGCATTTGTATAAAGTTCCAGCGACCACCGGTCAATGTGCAAAACTGTTCTCTCCACCCTCCTGCATCCCCCACCCCAAGTTCTGCCACCACAATTCTTTCCCGCCGTGTCTCGAATAATATTCCCAGGATGTCAATGTCGAACTCTTGCAAGTCGGTCCAATTTGCCTTCAAAATAGCCGCAAGATATGCCCCCTGCAAAATGGACTCAAACCAGCCATCCAAGCAAGATTTTCATGCTGCTGCCATCACTGTCAAAACCTGGGTCTTCGAGATATTTCTGCTGGATGAATTCAAGTCTCGACAACGAGAACCCTCAGGCAGTCGCCGAATTCTGCTTCAGGTGTCGCACTATATATTTAGTACTACTACTTTGCTACTGCTTGTAATTATTACCGTGTGAAATATTTTTCGATCCACCCTTTCTTGGCTCGAGTCTGATCACTGAAAGAAGAAAAATTGAGGCCCGCAGATGCCTCGGACTGTCGGCCGATTCGGGAAATTCAACCCATTGTTCTTCCAGTCACTGTTTCCGCCGTCTGATGGGTGCCACGCCGGCCGATCCCCAGCCCGAACTGGGCCATTATGGGACCATACAATATGAAGTCTGGCTCCCAGGCTTCCGACAGCTGGTATCCAGGTGGGTCTTCCATGCGTCAGAGCTGTGGATTTCAGGTTGCTGCCACCTGGGGAATTTTTGTCGGTGTAGTCTAGGTGTTTATATAGTACAGTACTTGTAATCTGAACATAAGGAGTTATATGAAATCCATGTGGAGATTCCTAACGGGATCACCTCATGTTGTTGAAGAACAAGGAAGTGTGAGAATGGAAGATGTAAAGCATGTGGAAGGAAGTAGAGACCATATGGTACGCACAGGATATACGAGGAACCATTCAGATAAGCCGCATTGCCTTGATAACGCTTCTCCGGGGATTCCGGAGACTCCGGAAACCCGGAGCTCCCGGAATCGCCTGAGAGGTCAGCGACCGTTCCGGAATGATATTCCGATGGTGAGTTGCACGGATATAATACAGGTCTTCCGTGCTGATAATTTCATCCGGGTAGTCAACTAGCCAGGTTGCTTCGGAAATGTCCAATGGAATGATTGGATGAGCCCCCGTTACACCTAGGCCACGCCTAACAGTTATCCTGTCTGCCCAAAGTACGTGTGGAAGGAACCAGTACCATTTTCTGGCATCTCCCCCCGTAGCTTTGTATAGTGACTGTCTCATGTCCCAAAGGCTCCGTTCTACAGGTCCGTTGGCTTTAGAATTATAAGGAGAAATCCTTATCCCAACTATTCCGTATTTTGCGGATAGCCATTTTACAGCGGCTAAGAACTGCGGTGCATTATCTGTGACTAGCCATTTTGGACAACCCCACCTGCAGATTATCTCTTCTAATAAGAATCTGCCTAGAGTTTCTCCATTGTCAGCCCTTAGGGCTCTGCCTTCGGCCCATCTGGAAAGTGAATCCCTGGCCGAGACCAAGTATCAATGGCCGTTAGAGGCCGTTCCCATAATCATCACATCAACATGGATTTTCTGGAATAAGCTCGGGGTCATAGTAGCGATGGGTGGAGTTCACAGCAATTTCTTCTGCCTAGCCTGGCATAGTCTGCAAGACTTTATATACCAGGAAATATCCCGTTCCATCTCTGGCCACCAGAACCGTGCCTCAATTAAGGACTTAGTCGAGTATACTCCCTTATGGCCAAGGCTGTCGTGTGATCCTTTCATCAGATACATACGGTGGTCTTTTTCTGCCACCAGTCTATGCACTGAATCAGGTCCCCATCGGTATAGTCTGCCTTTCTTGTCCATGAAGAAGTGTCTAGAGTATCTGATCAGGTGGCCGTACTCCTTGTGAGAGTATCCTTCAGGACGTTTCATTGGATCCTTAAACCACTTTCTCAAGACCTCAAGCCTTTCATCTTGCAAGGCACCCATTTCCGATCTCTGTTCTTCCGGATAAGGTTCCCTTTTGTCCGGATCGAACTTGAAGTCAGTGTCTGGTAACAGCTTTTCCTCTTCTTGAATCTGGCTCATGATAAATTGAGGCATGGGTTTCCTCTCGGACTCGTAGGCCTTTCTAATGCTCTCATCTATCTCCTGCTGTTCTCTATACGACCTTTCACAGTCCTTTTGGAAGTCTGCCACCAAAGTAGCAATTTCTGGGCCTAGGCTAAGGTCCTCATCTGTAATGTCCTGAAAACAGGCGTCCAGTATATCGATATTATTCTTGAACTCGTCATAGGAATAGGGCTCAGGTGCTTGTTCTTTGCTGGTGAACTCTTGGTTCTCCTGCAAATAACCTCCCCTAGTATCTATGTCCCCTTTGAAATCCTCTAAGTCCAACGGTTGCGGTGCCTCATGATCCCATTCTGCATGGTCCTTTGGCGGCGGGTTATCATCGTAGCCTATTTCTGGATTAGGGTAATCTGTGTCCCCTGGCACCTTTCTTCTTCTAGAAAGACCATCTGGAGAGAAGGTCATCCCTCTAACATGCTTAAGTTCGAAATGAAACATAAGGATCTGTTCTATCCAACGATTAATTGTTGCGTTTGGCCCCATTCCTGGGTTAGCCAACATGCCCTTGATATACATGGCATCCGTCTCAATGACCAATTTCCGGCACCCTAGCAGCCAGTACTGCATGTGGAGTAGCGCGCGCAGGAGTCCGTAAAGCTCCCGCTTAGGCTGAGAAAACCTAGCTTCTCTATCATTTAACGGAATAGAGTCGAACTTAGCGTAGTATCGCTTCTTCGGGTCCTCTGGGTCAATCTGGAATATTTCTAAACCAACTGCCATCCAAGAGGTGTCTACCGCCATTATAACGTCGGAGTCCCAATCGTAGTTTATCGGTTTGAGAGCGTCACAATGGCGCACGGAGTATTTAATTTTATCCATGGACGCTTGTTGCTTATCCTCCCATTCCCAGTCATTGTCCGCTCTTAGCAATCTAGTCAGAGGTCTAGACATGACAGTGTAGTCCTTTATGAACATTCTCATGGTACCAACAACGCCAAGGAACTGTCTGACTTCTGACACGGTCTCGAGAGGCTGCCATCTTTCGATAACGCCTATCCGGTCTTCTGAAGGTCTTCTCCCTTCGAAAGAGCAAAAGTGCCCTACTACAGGATATACCTCCAGGCAAAGCAATGCCTTAAGCCCTGAGATCGTACAGCCACTATACTTGAGTCGTTGCGCTATTTGATTCAAGTTACCGAAGTGTTCCCATACGAATCTCCTTATCCCAGGATTTTCTGGAATAGTCTTGTAGGTACCATCTTCCTGTATATACCGACTCCCTGGCCCTCGTATGGGCACATCATCAATATAGGGAATAGTTACATGTGGTATTTCGTCCCTTAGGATGAAATTCACGTCGTCGTGAAATATTGGTACCGAATTAGTCCAACCCTGAGGTAGTTTAACCGGCCTCAGTGCCCCGAACGGAGTTTGGAACGTTGTAAAGTCCCTGGAATTTTCATCCAAGTCCCTGTGGTCGTAGCCAGAGTATAAGTCCAGTACTGCGCCACACGCCCTTCCAGCAAAGTGGTTAGCCAGTTCATCCGTAGCCGGTGGTATTCCCGAGTGTGCAATAGTAACCGCGTTCAGAGGTTCTAAAGCGTGGACTAGTCGGATGCTTTTTCCATCCTTCTTAACCACACCAAAGAACTTAGACCTGTAAGACGAATTTGAGGGCTCGTAGACCCCTGCGTCTATTTTGTTCTTGATAACCTTGCAGAACTCCTCTAATTGTCCACGCGGGATGGGGATACTCTTTTCAACCCAAACCTTGTGTTCAACCACTGGAATCTCAACAGGTGGGAAGAAGTCATGTCTAAAGCTTCCACGTTCGGAGTCATCCCAGGCGAAGGCTGCTTCCTGTACCATCATGAAGTGGTGCATTAACTTGTGCTCTTCTAGCCACATGAAGTCTTTCTCGTGAATCTTTTCAATAATCTTCTTCCTTTCTTCAGTGTACCTACCAGTCGGTGCAAAGTCAGGTGGATTAGGCGAGAGTCCTGGCATATCCTTAAGTGGATCCCCAATTATCTCCCTCTTTATCCTGAAACGTTCTGGCAAGTCTCCCATTTAGCACCACTGGTTTGTACTTCTTGGTAGCAAACACCGCCTCCATTGGTACTCTCTCCCCCGCGTAGGCCGTATCAGGATTCTCGCTAGGGTCTTGCTCTGTTTCGTCCGGTGATAACCAGTCAGCCACTTGGCAGCAAGAGCACCTTACATCCAAGCCCGTGCTGTGCTTAGGTTTTTCTGGATAAGGCTTTTGGTCGGATAGCTTCTTAACCCGAGATTTCCCATGAGCCTTGTCGTACAAGTGATCTGGTAATATCTCATCGAAGGTAAATACCCCATATGTTCGGTCTCCGTCTTTATGTTCTTGCTGTTTTGGCCGCGGAGCCACAAACTCTTGTAAAAGGGTTTGGGCCTGTACGTCCTCCTCAAGTTCAGTACTCTCAGTGGACGCCAGCAAGTATGCCGTGTTCAATTCTTCTGCCGTAAACGAAATGCCATTCCTGGGTTGCAAGTATCCTTCGATCTCAAGCTCCCCATCCTTATTAAACCCGAATTTCAGTGCTAGCTCTCCTCGTTGTTCTTGGATCAATTCCTTGAAGATCTCTGAAAACCCGGTCCTTCCTGCTCTGGCGGAACAGTAGTCCTTCGTTTAGGCCTAGTCTTAGCCTCGTCTTCATCCTCAACCTCTTCTACAGTGGCCCTCCTGGACGTATTGTCCTTAGGTTGCTTAGCCATAGAAAGTGCTCCCCGCACGCTAGTTGGGATTGTGACTCTTCTCCCCGAGTTCGGATCCGTGAGAGTGAGTGTCTGGGTGCCATCCCTCTTATTCTGAACGTTTGACTCGGTCAGAACTTCAAAAGGCCGACCCAATAATATTTCGTAGGCAGGCTGGTCGATTACATGTACTTGCAGATAGAGCGTGATATCACCAAACAGGAAGGCCACATTTCTGGCCAAGCCTGCCGACTTTTTCAACTGCCCGTTCGCACTCTGCATAAATATATGAACGTCAGGGTTCCAAGGTATGTTGAGCCGCTGAGCGGTCTTCAATGCCATTGAAACTATCTGAGAACCACTATCCAGCACACTTTCTACCCTTTCCTTGCCAAAGACTAAGGGCCATATAGCTCTCAAGGAGTCAGACTCCCTGGCCACATATACTTGCTTAGGGACTTCGCCTTCTTTTAACGAATCCAAATATTGTTCGTAAGGGTCTGGTACAATTATCAAACCAGCCGGGATCCCGTATTCGTTCTCAGCCGCAACATACAGGGAAGTTACGGTGGGTAGTTCCGCTACGTCAAGTGCGTCCCCGTCCAGTTTGAACGGTTCGTCTTCGTCATCAGAGTCCTCGTCGCCAGAGTTGTCGTCTAGTAGCCCAGGAAGATCAGTGTTTTCCTGGTCTATTTCTTGGGCTAGGGCTTCCTTAGCCGGAGGCTGCTTAATCGGCACTCTGGTTTTGGTTAACCTCATCTTCAACTTTCTGTTGACCCCCGGTGCTACTGCAGCGATCTCGCTTACGGCTAAGCTGCTCGCGCTCCCCATAATCTGGTCCACGATTGCATCTTCTGTTTTTGCCCTGTCAGAGGCAGAAACCACTCTATACGCTCTCTCTGGTGCTATTGGGCTAGGTTCATTTCTCTGAAGCCTCATTCCCAAGCTTTTATCCGCCGAGTCTACGTGAGTAGTGAAAGCGCCTTGGCCTGGATTTTCATCTGGGTATACATCATCCAAGGTGATCACTTTGGAGATTTGAGGGTACTTCCCGTTATCAGGAATTAAGTCACCCCTCTCCTTCTCATCGCGCTCCCTTTCTCTAGCTTTTCTCTGCATCCACAAGATTATGGTATGCTTAATCTCGTCAAAAGCTCCTTGTTGAGCCGAGCCCCATTCAAACTTCCTATCTTTCAACACGTTTACCAAAGGTTTAATGTGCCGAGAGAAGTCCCATATCTCATCCTTGAATATAGAAATCCAACTTAGGAATCTATTTAACTCCTCCATATCTGCCGGAACAGGCCAATCCTGTAGCTTAGCCT
Source organism: Mycena alexandri (assembly GCA_029233265.1). NCBI lineage: Eukaryota > Fungi > Basidiomycota > Agaricomycetes > Agaricales > Mycenaceae > Mycena > Mycena alexandri. Next base: position 163,423 of record JARJCM010000098.1, read on the forward strand.
CCTCTTGGGCCTTCTCTTCGTCTGCCCATCGAACATGCCACGGGCCAGGCCTTGTTTTATCCTTAGCCCGCCAATTATCACTTTTATCCGATTCCCTTTCAGCCCTTTTCCGGTTCTCTGGAGGCTTGGCTGCTGGAACAGGGGTATTCAACCTCTGCCCGGCCTCCTTCCTCGAACCGCCTAGAAATTTGGTTGGGCAGGCCCGTCAGACCTAGCCCCAGTTTGAGTTGACACGAACTGTTCCTGTGGCGCGCTTGGCTGGACAAGGCCCGCTCGGCGGGCTTCGTCAACAAGTTGTGCCAACTGGTTGAAATCAAAGTTCCCAGAGGTTGCTGCTGGAGCAGTCGGAATTTGAACATACTGAGGTTGCGTTATTTGCGTAACTGGTGCCGTGCTCGGAATTCCTGGATAAGGAAACCCTGGATAGGCTATGGGCGCCAACCCTTGATTTACAGGATAGGGAATCCCCGGTACTGCTGCCGTTGGGTAATGGTTATGAGGTGCTGGCGGAGCTGGTATAGCCGCATGGAATTGCCTCTGGACCCTATTAGATCTTAGCTCATCATCCCTAGAATCATATATCGCATGGACATAGTCATCTTCGCTGTAGCTAGTCTGAGCGTACTGGGTGTGTGGTAGTTCGCGGCTAAGGAGCTCCTCAAAGGTTTGCCTTTGGGTTTCCCTTGGCTGGAATAATACTTGTCCACCCGTACCTTGCAGCTCTTATCCATGGGTGCCCTAGGAATATAGGCCCCGTTCCCCAATCTTAAGTACTCGGAGTCGAACGACAGGTATGCCATATTGATGTGCTCATTCTTATAGTCACACTCCGCAATTCGGTGATCAGTTTCCCAACAATAATGACATCCTGCGTCCTTGTCACTTCTGAGGGGACCAGGGTTGGGATTAGCCCTAGGGTTTACTGGCGGTAAGTCCTGGTGCGGAGGCGGGCCTCTCACAGCCTGGCTGAAGGTATGCTTAAGCGTGGTTTCCACGTGGTTCAAACTTTCCTTCATGCACTTTTCTTGAACAACCATGGCATCTTTTAGCTTAGCCATTTTTTTGGCGAACGTATCCATGGTTGAGCTAAGCTCTTTCTTCATGCCCTTAACCTCAGCTGCAGCTGTTTTAGACACTGAGCCAGTGTTAACGAAATCGTCCTTATCACTATCCTCATCCACACCGCTTGCCGCAGCGATAGATTCGGCAACCCTAATCACTTCTTGGATAGGCGGTTTGTCCGTGCGACGTTTAACTCCAGTAGAAGCCCCAGCTGTGCCAGGAACTCCCGCAGGTATGGCGTACGCAGGGTTGGCTATGCCCATGATTTCTCATTATTTTGACCAGGGCCGCGAAATCTTGGTCTAAGCATCCTTCGAATATAGTAACCAATCTTCCATTGGAAATGGCGGCCGGGTCAGCTAGAAGCTTAGTCGCCTCCACCATAAAGGCTTTGGAGAACCTTCTTAGCTGCCCTAAGTCCGACGTTGAAATGTTCTGGTTCTGCTTGCAGAGCCGGTTGAGCTTTTCGATGGAACCCTTATCCCAATCTTCCCATTCAGGGAATAAGGCTTCAATCTCCTTAATCCAGGATTCATATGTCCCACCAACAAAAGAGTCTAAGCTCTCCCACTGGTCTCGCACATCGGTTTCAACATATTCTAGGACTCTCGTCTTCTTATCGTCGTCGTCTACAAGACCCCCTTGCGTGATTATTGAGTTACACTGGAGCAAGAAGCGTTTCAGGCTTGAGGCAGTTTTGCCGTCAAACCGTGGGCTATTTCTGTCCCACCCATTCGGCATTCTGAAGTTCGTGTGTTCTGCCTGGGCCATGGCCGGAGCTGGATCCTGAGGAGTAGCAGGAGTCTGAGTTGGTAAAACAGTTTGCTGCGCGCCAGACGCAGAGTTCGTAGTCTGTACTGGTGGCTGGTTCGGAGTTTGAGTACCTTGGGTGCTCATTCCAGGAGTTTCGGGTAAGGCAGGAGAGGCTAGTAAAGCGACTCTAAGCGGTCCCAAAGGTAAATTCTCTTCTTCACTATCAGGAGTTAACTCCCTTCGTGAGCTAGAAGCAGTCGGTTGCAGTGGTCGGTTCAAGTACGTTTGCCTTCTTAGTCGGGTGGAAATAGATGCTTCCGCTCTTCCAAGTTCAGCAGTGGTCTTAGTCTTTGTGCGCTTTGATATAGGCGCGAGTGAGAACGGTGAAGCTTAGCTAGATTGCCTGGAGTTGGCTGAAATCCTAGTTCCGGGTCTATCCCAAAACGTCGGAGTTCCTAAGCCTTCAAAGTTTTCTGGTTCTGAATCAGACCCTTCGGGCCTCGATGAATCAATGGTGCTCGTTTACTTGTAAACAGCTTAGCTGGTTTTTTATACTCAAAGCCCTTGGTAAGGGTCAAAGAGTCGGAGTTCGATCTGGCTTATTTGCCAAGTGCTTGGGCGAGACTTTCTGTTGAAAGACTCTGTGCAATTCAGACTACAAAAGTAATCTCTATTCTGGTCCCCTCGCGGTGGGCTCCAGATGAAATGTGTGCTCGGGAAACAGACAAAAATGCTATATAATGCTAAAGATGACGAGCAGAATGCTTCGCTGGCTAAGCCTAATCCGAAGAATGGCTACACCAACTAACAACTACTAACCAAATCTAACACCTTCACACCCCTTTCAAGGTTTATATTCGCTGACGAGTTGTGATTGCTTGTCCAAGATTACACTAATGTACTTCCAAGGACAAGGACCAGAGTTCGAGAGCAAGTTTGTTTGTATGAGTTGCGTGCTTAGCACAAGTTTGGCTCGAATAAGAGTTGAACAGAGTTCTGAACACCTTAGTCGCAGTTTGTTAGATTTTAAAGCCTCACAGCTATGTAGCGTCAGATTCTCTTTGTCTGGGTCAAGTCTGTGTTCTCTTTGTCTGAAACTCGCTATGTCTGGTAACTTTCTTTGTCTGGAACTCGCTTTGTCTGAAACTCTCTTTGTCTGGTAACACGGTGAGGTTGTGGGTTTTATGGGTTGACTTATAGTCCGAAATCCGATTCCAAAACGAAACTTGTTATTATCAAACTAAACTCGTTATGTGAGCTAGCCTTAGCTGAACAAGCCCTAGAATTCCCCTGGTACGCGGTGCTTTATTGCTACCTGCTCTTTTAGGGAGGATCCAGTGCCTATCCTACTAAATCTACCCTCCTTTTATATCTACTCAAAATGTATTACATGTGCGCTATTATGCTACTGCGGGTATCTATCCGAGAATTATTAAGTACAGTAGCGTCAGCTCAATACAGTTGTGCAGGCTCAAACATTATCCCAACCCCTAATAAGCTATTTAGTTGCGGGACATGTTGTCAGATCGGTTCCTAATTCGATCGCCCGGTTGGTAAGCTCTTTTCCTTGAGCCTTGGGCCAGTAACTGGTAATGTCCGCAGTGGTCGAAGCCTTATCCTGAGATGCTCAGAGCCCGGGCTTCTTGTGGACACCCCGAACTCCCAATTTGGTAAGTTGGTTCGCAAGTTAGACTCACATCATCAATATCGTGCTTATTTATAAGTGACACTTGATCGGTGTATTGCCAAGACCTTTGGCTGTTTAGCCGCCTTAGCTGGTATTGAATACCTTGTCTAAGGCATGGTCTGGTCAGGTGACGTAACGCGTCGCGTCTCAGTTGTAAACATTATTCAACAACTCGAAAGGTCCGTCTAAGGAGAAATTCCCTTAGACCAATAATCAGCAGAGTGCGTCTTAGCCTATCCCTTAGTAAAATAGAACCCCAAAGTGGCTTCTGAACCAATATTCAGCCTTGCCCAAGCGGTACCCATCGTCAATCCCTTATTCAGTATGTGCAGTTTTCTGATAAGTGAGCCGCGAACGGGTTGCGGCTTATAGCCTTGGTATGTCTTTTGACTAACCGTGCGGGATACATGTTAGTCCTTATTTGGATCATGCACGTGGTTAAAATACCGAAAAACGCATATTTCAGCGTGTTTTGATTCACGGCTTATCAGCGGGGGTGCCCTTTTTTCCATCCCATCACCAAAAGATGGTGGTGGTTCCGGATCAAGAAGCCCCCCGAAGGTTTGTATTTTTACCTTTGCAGTGGGTGGGTAGGTAGGTAGGTGGACTTACACGGCCGGTCCCGCTTAGGAACACCGGGGCCCAGGAAATTATCTAAGTGTACAGGGCACAGGCCCCGGAAAGCTCCTGCCAACCTCTGTCCGGAAAAATTGCTGATATCGGGCTCAAAAAGCCACTTTTTTTTGTCTTCCTGGGGCTCAAAAGCCACTTTCAGACAAGTGTCGTCACGTGGGGGCCTGAAAACTTTTGGGCCGCACCGTTGGCGTGGCAAATATATACAGCTGCAGAGGTCCGTTTGTACGGTTCTGGTGCTTTCGATGTGGTTGAAACTTGGGGTGTCAATGCTGCTGCAAAATGCCGACAAATTGGTGCACGCTCAATGCGAGCGGGATCAACTTGGGATGGAAAAAGTTGAAAACCCACCTGAAAAAGCCAAATTACGGATAAGGGTCTTTGATTTTGGGCCTCAAAAAGCCAAATTTTGGACAAGGAAATCACAAGATCTTGCCCTCCAAAAGCCAAATTTTGGACAGACCTTGGCAGGAGCTTCCTGGGGCCTACAAGGCACTAAATGTAGACTATTGTCGCTGGACTCCGCTCCAACCTTGCAGCTGAAGTCTTCCAACCCGCCGCTGTAGAATTGAAGAGAAAAGAGGGAAGCAGTCAGTGGAAGTGTTATATCTGTTATATCCATGTGCCGATCCTTCGGACATAGGTCTGAGGATGGCCGAATCGCTCCGTTCGGACTCCGGACTGCGCTCCGTCGGAGCGCGGCGGACTTCCTTCAGAAGTCCGTATCGCGCCATAAGGCGACATCCTTATTGTCCGCCTCGTTCAGGACTTCTTACTTATTGTCCAAACTACTTCTTCCAAGTCACCTGACTTCTTCCACCCCTTTCGGATATAACCTTATTGTTACTTCCGCATGGAACCTTACATATCTCCTTTCCGTATTACAGTAAGACCCTTTAGTATTTAATCACTTAGACTACAGCACTGTACTTCAGATTTATTATTAACGTTGCTTCGCACTCCCTGCAAGTAATCTGAGTTATTGCTCCGGAACTCCGCCCGGAGCTCCGTCTCGTCTATCCCGTACTCCGAGACCAAGGGTAGTAACGTTCACCCTGCTCCCTAGTGGTGTAGCGTCATCTGATCCTCCGGTCACCCTTTTCCCTGACTCTGTCACTCCGCTCTGTTCCGACTCCGCACTTCGGTATCTCGGAACTCCGTCCGACTGGTCGGTCAGCCCTCTTATCCGTAGCTCGGATATAACAGGAAGCGAGAACCTCGACACAAAATCAGGACCGGAACAGCTCAGATCTTGACAGAATAATACACATATTGACGTTGCATATGAACAGTTGAACAGCAATTTAGGAGGGTAGCACAAGAGGGAAATTTCCTCTCGGCATTCATGTGTTCGCATCCTTGAGAGAGTTGCCAAAGTGATGTGTGCAAGTACTGTCTCAATGTGTATGGAGGCAGCCGCGCCGGAGGCGTTACGAAAAAATTAGGTTTCTGTGTAGCAACGGCGTCCGAGTTAGGTGTTACATTGCTTAATCTCAGCGAAATTAGGCAACAGCCCCATGGAAACTTTGAATGAAGGCGTGAGATTTGTGGGTCCAGTTTTTTCGACGATGGCCTCCGTGAAGCCCTATGGCCCGCAATTGCCCCAGGGCATCCCACAGGACCTCAACACTAGAATTAAACACCTTGCTTCACTTCTAAAAAACCTACCTCTCTCGCTGCCGCTGGACCCCGCCGACGAGGACTCGACGTACAACTTCTATCTTGACGTGGACGACATTACTGGTGAAGGAGTGCCGTTTGCATTCAATCGAAGGCTGGAGATTGCCTTCCAAACCCATAAACTGCAGGGTGGGAAACTAGTGTTCAAAGAGCGTGGGAAGAGATTACTGGCACTGCAGGATTTCTTGAAAAAGAATATCAAGGAGAACTCGCTCCCTGAGGTGCGGAGTCATCAAGGTCGCTGGGTAGAGCGGCTGATTAAAGCTGCTCAGGATTCTGGGGCAAAAGTTCCTGTTAGGAAGTGAGTGTTTTCCGTGCCCGGTGTTGATGACATTGCGCTGAATCCCTCTTTATCAGGCGTGCTATTGTTGATTCCAGGGATGAAGGCCCCACCACAGCGACCGATTCTCGCCCAAAGAAGAAAAGGATGATTGACTTATCACAGGACAGCGACGGCAACACTTCTCCCGCGCCTGTTGTGATCGCAACACCTTCTGCGTCCATTCCAGCCCCACCTCCTGCCGCACTTCCTCGTGTCCATTTGGCACCAACCGGCACACAACTCGTTGCGCCGCCGCCAGCTCTAAAGCAACGAACCCTGTTTGACTTCAGAGCGAAGAAACTCAGTCCAGCGGAGGCGGAGGCTCAGCAGAAGCGCCATGCAGCTGAGGCAAAAGACAAAATGGCCGCGGCGGCTGAGCGAGAGGCTACACAGAAGGCCCGCGCAGTGGAACACCGCAAAGATAACGGCCGGGAACGCCAGCAGAAATTCCGTGATCGCAAGAAGGCTAGCGGTGACAGCACAGCGAAAAAGCTTAAAGCCGCCATCCTTATTCCGGAGCACAAACCTGCCACTGCCAACATTAACATCACCGAAATCTCCTGTGCGAGCGGATGGAACTCTCTTGCCATTTCAGCAGGTTTGGTCAGGAGCCTCGAAGTTGTCTCTGCCCAAAGACAACGCCCCCGGCATGACCGAGGCAAAATGGTTGGGGTTCCAGTTTGCCTTTGCTCAAAGTAAGAAGAAGACGAGTCACTTTAGCACCTTCAAAAGAATGAAGGAGTGGATTGAGCTTGTGCTGGTACCATACATCTTACAGCAGATCAATATCCTCGGGCTCGAGCCTGACCAAAAAGCGATTCTATACATCGATGCTTACCCGGTACACACTGGCATCGAATTCAGAACCTTCATTCTGAAGGAGTTCCCGAACATATTTCTGACTTTTGTTCCACAAAACTGTACGTCCTATCGCCTTCAATTTAAATTGTACTTAATTGGGTCTCAGGTACACCCGTGCTTCAACCTGCCGATGTTGGTCTTCAGCGTGTGTACAAGCACCATATCAAACAGGCTCATCTTGACTGAATGGTTGCTGCGCACATGGAGCAACTCGAAGGTGGCCTCACCCCGGAGCAAGTTAAATTCTCAACCTCAGTCCCAGTCCTTCGCAATGCCTCCGTCAAGCCCATTGTTGATTTGTACAATTGGGCACAGACCTCGGTGGGAAAGGACCTGATCAAACGAGTACACTCCTCTTCTGATTTGTGTTCTTTAACTTATCCGTTCGCAGGCATGGGAAAAATGCTCAGTCGGGGAATTTAACTTCGGGGAAGAGTGTCTTACATCTAAAAAAACGAAGGCCCCCTACCGGGATTACCTTCGAGAACACCCGGACTTCCGCAAGGACATTGAAGACAAAATTGGCGATGTTCTCGGTCTCGATGACGCCGGCGCCGGTGAAGAGACCGAGGCCATCCAGGTAGCAGCCATGGGCGACGATGATGTTTTCACGGACGATATAAATGACACCGAGGTTCCACTGGAGCGCGTCATTCAGGACGCACTTCAAGTTGAACTTGCTCCCGCCAATCTGCCGAGTGGCAGCAGGTACTGCATTCCCGCGGGCAAGGTTCTTGTGCATGAGAATGGAGGGCTAATTGGCGGCGGAGCAACAGAGGATATCTGGGCCTACAATGACAACGGGGTTCCCTGGAGCGCGGGGAACCTAGCGGACGAGGCTTTTGGTACTGAGTAGCACGTAGACCACTTTTCATTCAATTTTGCGACACTTTTTTAGTGGAAAAAAATACATTAAAAATTGAATTTATATTTCTAGCAACCACTGCTAGGTTACGCGTTACGCCCACAAATTTAGGCAACAATTTCGACCTAGCGTTACGCGTTACGTTGCCTCCATACACATTGATACAGTACTGTGCTATTTCGACCGAGTGTTCACGGATTTTGATTTTTTTTTTGGCCTCCGAGATGACCGAAAAATTTCCTTTTGAATTAGGTTGGTTTTTGCACGCATCATACAAAGTTGAGGGTCACCCATTACTGAACACTGGGTTGAAATAGTACGGTACATTGAGATATTATCCTCCAAAGACGCAAATTGTCCTGGATGTAAGAAGAGCCTGTTATTCAAGCCGATTCAATCCTCCAATCCAAGAATGGGCCCCAACAAGTCCTTTAGCTCAGAAAATTTATGATATTGTGGCAGAGGGAATATTGGAGAGGTTCAAGGGAATAAGGAATTGTCGAGCTCAAAGAGGAATTAACCCCACTTCCGTGGGTGGCGGGAAGCAAATACATGGGCCAGCGTAACATTGATTTTCTGTTCATCCAGTAACCAGTCCCTTCCCAAAACTTGAACGCTCCATGTCAATCTTCTTTTATCACCCCAAGCAGAGTGATAAGGCACCCTCATTGAAAATGTCCACCCCCACCACAATTCAGCAATGGATCAATTATCTTAAGCTGTGGACACATCCAGCACCAAGCATGATGTCAGCGACGACCCTAGGTCGGCCTGATGTTGGCTTCGGCAGAGAGCCCGACTAGGACTTCAAACCCCGGCGTAGGTGATCAGGTGTTGTGTTTCGTGGACGACGTGCTGATATGGCGAGACCCCGATATATGAGGAAGACGTCCTCCAGATAACGGGTATGGATACAGTGAAACCCTGAGAGTAACAAGACAGCGAGCGGGGTTCAAAGCAAGAGTCAAGCCCAGTTTCAGACCAAAGTAGTGCCTGAGATTAGACGAGGTAGAATCTACTGCTACTTTTATACTAAAGAAAGTCCTTGGCGATCACTCGGTGCCTGGTAACTAATTTAGTGTTTTGGGTTGGCATAGAGGAGAGCGATCATGTGCTCTCCTGTACGATTGAATGGCCGCTGCGTCAGGTTTTTGCAACCCCTAGAACTCCTGTACCCCGATCAGTGTGATCCTGTATTACTGATTGGTAATATCAGCCTTTGTGTCGAGCGTGATCATGACACATGAGTCCCATGTGCTTTCTGCTCTGGCTGAATTGCAACGTTGAATGTGTAGAGCTCCTGAATGTATTGAATCTCCAGAATTTTCAGGACACCTTGGAGGTTGCTACTAGTTGAGAAGGAATACAAGTAAAAAGGCAGAAATATTTCCAGAAAAATAATTCATCAGCTACATACAGTGATCCCGAGGAACAGAAGTTCCACTGCAGTCTAGCCTGAGATGGGGCATCTAAGCACACTTCAACATGTTGCGCACTTAGGATCTTTTTAAAGCTCATCCAAGCTTCGGAACAGTGGAATGTGTCACAACCAATCCTGGTGTTCTTCGTGCCCAAACTCCTCCGACCTGGAGGACACATGATTATCACTTGGTACCAGGTAGGTGCTCTCTTAACTCCCTTCAAGGCCTCCTATAATACTTGCATTTTCCTTGCCTGTTGCAGTGTCATTCTGTTGCCCCGCCTGTTGCCCCCGTACATCTTTCGGGCCGGTACACAGCTTTCATCCGAACTTATATCTGATCCTTTTCAAAAATTTCCTGCTATCCGAATTTCGCCTTTGAGGTATGTGTCTGAGGAGTTAAATTTATCCAAACCTTACTCTGACCTCGGAGGCCCAAATCCAATTTTTTTACCCGAACTCCGTTCTCCGAGTGGATTACGGTTCACCGGAAGGACTTGGATGGAATCAAGAATCAGTTGATGAGGATTGCCGTTTCAGGACCGACCACCGAGGTGAGTGTTCAATCTCAACTGGTGTTGAGTTGAGTTTTTTTGACAGTGTACCATCCTTGGAGGCCAAAAGGTTTGAGTTTAGCCCTCCAAGCCCTCCAAATAAGTGACACAGAGGCGCAGGTATTAAGCCCTCCCTTCCATCGACTGGAGAGCTGCCCCGGAGTCGGACTGATTCCGCTGCAGTGTTCCCCAGTTCCAATATCTCCCACTCACACTGGTTGAAAGATTCAAGTTTTTCAGTAGAATTTTTGGTGAAAAATGTTGTTTGTTTTTCAGACATTTTTCACTGAAAAAGTAACTGAAAAACTTAAAACATTTTCACCATTTCTTCAGCCCAAGGTGAAAAATTTGAAAAGAAGTTTGAAAGTGGTGAAAAAAGTTTTGAAATTTTCACCACTATTTTCAGTGAAAAATGTCTGAAAAACAAACAAAATTTTTCACCAAAGATTTTACTGAAAAACTTGAATTTCCCAACCAGTGTCAGCTCGAATCAAAGAATAATGGAAAACATTGAAGGTTGAAGCTGTGCCCAAGAAGCCCGAGTGCCGGTCCTGCCACTCAGGTTGAGTCCTCTTGGAGGGATCAACGAATGGGTTGTGTAATGGGCTACACAGCAATTCCGAAACGTTCAGGTAAGCAGTCTTGAGTGGACCTGAGGGTCAAAAGGTCAGCAGAATGTGTTCTTGTTGAAAGTCAAACATAAAAGATAATAACCTGTGAGCCTCCCCTTGATCAAATCAGGAGGAGGAGGAGGAGGAGGTTACTGCTGCGGTCCGTATAAGGAACAAGTAGGTATTGTACCAACATACACATAGCACCTAATATGTATGCAGAGTCACATAGGTTTGTTGTCAGTTTGAATGGACCACTTCAGTGGTTTCAAGCCATGAAGTTATTAGTGAGAGAAGGACCAAGCAGAAGATACTGTGAAGTCAATTGTAGCAGGAAAACCCTCGGTCCGGTTACAGTTTATATTTAACAATGCCTCGGCTTGTAGAGACCGTTTCCCGGCTCAGAAAACCCTTGGAATATTGAAATGGGAATATAGATGTACTCCTCGGGAATCGAATCATCCATCCAAGTCTCTCCAGCAAACTGTATACCAGGGATTTGCCGATTGGTGGAATCCCACCGAATCTGCATTTGTTTCCAGACATGCACTGCTTACTTGTAACCAGTAGTGGTCTGGTTTGCAGTGTAGACTGTGTAGTCCATTGCTAGTCTATATTGCACTTGAGCAGCGGTCACACGTAGGTTGATCCTTTCGAAAACACCTTTCTGATGAAGACTGACGAATGCAGTCCCTTTGTGCCTTGAAATTGAGGTTAAAACAAAGAAGGTTGTTGCGTTCAAGATATCTGGCCAATCTTTCTTGCGGCTGGTCCAGCTCTGTTCGCTCTGATGTCCTGTATTGGAGATTATCTTCCAAAGTGGCATTGAGTGGCCGCGGGATGATTTATTAACCAGAATGTACAACTTACAGCTCTTTGCGGATGTAATGACACCAGCTAAATTTAGGAAGAAAGAACAACTTTTGATCCGACCTTTTGTCTCGCTCGTTTCTCGCTCAAAACTGAATAGATTAGGGTCATTTCAACGGTTTTGAGAACAGCTTAAGCAGGCCTATCAATTTCTATGGATCTCACTCCTTAGTTGGAATTTTTCAGGTACCCTATAATTCGGCCTTGGGGTGCCGAACCCGAATGGAGTTTGTCGTTACTCGCTCAGTTCTGATCCTATTTTCTTGAAACCAGGTGCATATTGAAGGCGGGGATCTGGCGGAGGCTACCATGACAACACACAATGCTTTTGCACCAAGGCAACTGAAGTCTTCACCATTTTGGAGATATTATGTTCCGCAAGATGTACACCAGGTGTGAGACAAACCTCACATAATCTGTATGATCTAGTATGATTGCGCTCCTCCCCAATTATAAAACCGTTGGAATTAAGTGAATTGAATAAAAAAACATGGAGCTATTGGACTCACAAGTTGTGGTTGAAACGGCAAGGTGCAAATTTTGGGACCGACTTTTCGAGCGAGTTAAGACTTTCAAAGGTATCACTCGAACGCTTAGCTTCGCGCCTTTCCAACACGCCAACAACCAGCCAAATCCGTTCAGTTTTGAACAAGAAACGAGCGAGACATAACGTTGAATCAAAAGTTGTTCTTTCTTTCTAAATTTAGCTAGTGTCATTACATCCGCAAAGAGCTGTAAACACAACTTATTGGTCACTTATGTTTGCTTATCTGACTGTGATTTCCTCACCAGGTCGAGGACCCATGATTATTGATTGTCAGTTGATAGGTCGGATACTGATTCATTTTGATTTTTTTTTCAGAAATTTTGCCTCACGTGGTGCCAAGTCGAAATTTTATCCGAATTTTGTGTCAGCACAGAGCCTTAACTAGCAGGGTTACTGCGACATAGGCGACTGGCAATACAGAAAGAGATAGGTTTAAGATAATCTGATTAAGCTCTGGAGAATAGACTAGAATAGTGTAAAGAATACAGAGCTATAAGTGGGGTTTTATAGTAAAATACCTAGTAACTGGTAACGAAGTAATTAGAATATATGTGAAATATGTCAAAGGCGTTGCCAGCGACGGTCGACGTCGCAGCGTGCAACAAGGCAGAGAGGGGTGATCGTTGGAAAAGCAATCGGAGGGAAGTTGAAATAAAAGGTCAATGCGGCACCTGATGGGATTCCTGATCCGTGGTTGGCATTGATCTCGGCATTCGGGTTATTCCGATCAAAGTTGAATAACCCGGGGTGGATGTTAGGCGAATAACCCGGAGAGTTTAGGGTGGGAATAGGGAAAAAGTGGGAATCATGACATTACCCCCCCCTTAAGGATGCTTCGTCTCTGAAGCATGTCGGTTTAAGCCCTAGGGGGGTTGTATATTTTCCAGCCGCCTCTCCCGTTTGGAATTTCCCTTGGTGCCGCCGGGTTCTTGTTGTAGAAGTCGTTGAGTGCCTCTTCCGCCCCTGCCAGGTGACGTCAGGGTTCCCAGGTATATTCCTCTTTCGGATACCCCTCCCAGCGTATATAATACCGCAAGGAGTTTTTCGCCTTCTTAATCCGCAGGACTTCCCCCACTTCGTATACGTCCACTCCGTCCTGTACGTCTGGGGGAGGAGGTGGCACCGTTGAAAGGTCTTCACTATGTGCACGGGTGGGATGGAAAATGCTCGCTAAGGTGAGATAGATGGAAATATACCTCCAACTAACACCAAAATACTCTCAACCACTGGTCACTTCGTGATGAACAGGTTTGTTCGGGGGTGGAAGCCAAGTATTAGGCTTATATAGATCAAGTTGTTCAAATAGTTCAAGATTGCGCAAGTTTGTTTAGACTACTCGACTTCTGGTTCAAAGGAGTTCGACGGTCTAGTTGGCTACTGGTTTGTGCACTTTTTAGGGTTTTGCTCGAAAGCGAGGAGTTATGGATGGTAACGGCTTGGTTAAACCGGCGTGGGTATGTTTGTCCTACGGAAGAACTTGGATGCAACAGTAGACTTTCGGTCTTTTGCGCAAGTGGGTCAAATCGGTCAAGTCAAGTCGGTCGGTCAGGTCAGGTCAAGTCAATCAAGTCAATCAAGTCTGGTCAAGTCCAATCGTTCAAGTCAAATCGAGTCTATCAATCAATCAATTCGGGAATACAAGCGCTTGGTAGCAACTAGTTCGTCCGTGAACACGAAACTCCAGAACCAATGGCGGGTTTGCCAATGTCCCGTGGGAATCTGCTGCCTAGCTACTCTACTCTACCGCGTTTTTATACATGGTTCAGAAACGTTTGACTAAGGAAATATTATGAGTCCATTCGGGTATCTATCCGAGCTCTGCGGCTCCTACTATTTCGGTTCTTCTTCCAATTGGTTGGTCGGGTGGCTTCCGAGGTCCACGTGAAATTGTTGTAAATGTTTGGATGAGTTGGGTGTTTTAGGTTCCTTCCGCTTTCCAGTCTTCTTCAACTGTTTGCCTCCAGCCTACCTGGAGCGCACGCTGGCATGTTAGCCCTTCTAGTTCATGACTAGGCAAGATCCTGGTAGTGCCCTTGTACATAGTCGTACTTTGGTTTTTGGTTCAACTTCCCGGATCACTCAGCATCTCGTTTGATCGTACTTGATCGAAGGGTTGGACTTCCCCAAATAGTTCGGTTGGCTATCCGAGATGGACGCCAAGCCGCTCATTGGTTCGGTTGGCTTTCCGAGTTTAATCACATGCGCCAAAATGTCAGCATCGTGCCTCGGTTGGTTTTCCGAGTCGGGGGAACACTTTAAGCCTCGGCACTACACCGTGTCACGTGGTAGTTCGCGTCGCGTCCCAAGTCGAAACAGTTGCAAACAAATAGTTGAGCGTGTTTGGTTTAGAACTCAAAGTCTTGTCACTGGTATAGTTCATTTCACTCCCCCTTGTAGTAGGTGGTCTGGCTGACACTTTGGCCTTTCCGAATCTTATTACATATCCAGCTAGTTCGTGTACTTGGTGTTCAGCGACTCAACTATTAGTGGTACTCCCTGCATATAGAACAGTTTGCACATGACAGGGTCTGCCTAGCCATCTGGACCATTTAGTCGGACTTGTGCGAGGTCACAAACCGCTCTATATGATAGCTTGCCAGCAAAATAGTTCACGTTTAAAATGAAAAGATTTGCCTCTTTTCACGCGTGGTCATTTTCACGGCTTATCACCGTTTTCTGATGTTCGGCCACAGGCGGCTTCCAAGGACACAGGAATACTGTGTTAAACACAGGGTGGAATTTCCATGTATCTGGAAGTTTCAATTCGTAGGACAACGCGCCGACTTTTCGAAGTACTTTGAAGGGCCCGTGTCGTTTGTCGTCCAGTTTTTTCATGGGTCTGTGTGTTACGAGGTTCTTGCCTGATAAGTAAACCTCATCTCCCGGGTTGTACCCGGGATCATTCCCCCGCTTCTGATCATAGAAGTGTTTCATCGTTTCTTGGGCCGCCCTCATTGAAGTGGCCGCTTCCTCTCACACTAAGTGCATTCGCTTTGCGAAGTCGTCCGCCGCTTCTGTGGGCACCTCGAGCCGAGGCTCGGTCCCTTTCCACGGGTGAAATCCGAGCATGGCGAAGAACGGGCTAACGCCTGTCGTTGTGTGAACCTTGCCGTTGTAGCTGAACTCCGCCAGCGATAGCCAGTCCGCCCAGTCGTCTTGCAAGAAGTTTGTGAACACCTGGAGGTATTGTTCAACTTCTTGATTGACCGCATGAAGTGGCCCACGAATATTTGCCCCTGGTCGCTGATAACGATTTCTGGTAATCCATAGTCTTTCCATACGTGGTCGCGGTACAACCGCGCAATTCCTTCCCCGCTGATGTGTTCTGTGCATGGCAGAACCCGGATTGCCTTTGTGAGGCGGTCCACAATCACCGCAATGGAGTCAAAGCCATTGCTCTCTGGTAGTTTGATGATGAGGTCGATGGAGATGTTCTGCCATGGTTTTTCGGGTACTGTGTTCGGGTGCAGCGCTCCCCTAGGCTTCACGGGGAAAACCTTCATTCGTTGGCAAGTTGGGCATGCTGCCACATACTTTTTCGTGTCTCGAAGCACCGTCGGCCAATAGTAGTTTCGGGTGATAAGTTCGGTCGTTCGGTACTGGCCGGGATGTCCTGCCAGGAAATCGTCGTGGTGCGCTCGAAGAATCCGGTGACGGAGAGTCTCATTTTCCGGCACATAAACCAGCCCGTCTTTGGTGAGGAACCCCTCCGAGTTTTCCCCCCAACCACTGCCCGACTTCTTTAGTCCTTCCTTCGCCGTGTCCTCCCAGTTGTCCTTCAACACCTTTATGTCGGCCATGAATCGATCCCCGGGTGTGTCGTCAAGCACTGCAGGCATAGCCCGCAAGAACTCCGCCCCACTCACCGGGGACTCCGGGTTATTGGAAAATAGTTTGTTCAGCAAGCAACAACACAAGGTTGGAATTATCCAACTCGCTGTGTTCGTGTCCCCCACGACGGGACAGCGTGTCGGTCTTCGTGTGTTGCTTCCCTGGTTTATGAACCAGGGTCAAATCATATTCACTGAGCTCTAGCGACCAATGCGCCTGTCGACGATTAAGCTTCTTGGTCATGGTGAAGTATTCCAGATTTTTGTGGTCCGTCCAGATTTCGAATCGTTTCTCGCTGCCTTGTAAGAAATGGTGCCACTCATATAGTGCACGCATCACGGCGAGCATTTCTTTGTCGTGTATGTCGTAGTTCCTTTCCGTATCGTTGAGTCCTTTGGACAAGAATGCGATGGGTACCCAGACTCCGTTCTGGCATTGAGTTAAGCAGGCTCCTGTAGCGAAGTCGGAGGAGTCTGCCTCCACGCGCCATTCTCCGTCATCCGTGGGGAAGTGGAGGACCGGTTCAGAGTTTACAGTGTCAATAAGCCACTGAAACGACCCGTGTTCTTCCTGTCCCCAACGCCACCGCAGGTTCTTCCGGGTTAGCCGGGTTAATGGCCAGGCCAGATCACTGAATCCTTGGATAAACCGCCGGTAGAAATTCAGGAATCCGAGGAAACTCTGAACGTCCTTCACCGTCTTCGGGATAGCCCATTCTCGGACTCCAGCCACCTTCACAGGGTCCATTCGAATTTTGCCATCTCCGATAATCACTCCGAGGTATTCAACCTCTCGCTTCTCGAATTCACATTTCTCGTGCTTGAGGAACAAATCGTTTTCCTTGAGCACCTGAAGTACTTCGAGCACCGTCGCCTGATGGTCTTCCAGGTTATCCGAGTAGATGAGAATGTCGGCGAGGTATACGATAACCCGGCCTTCTGTGATTTGTCGTTCGAAGATTTTGTTCATCATAGACTGAAATGTGGCTGGTAAATTCGTGAGTCCGAAGAACATAACGAGAGGTTCCCACAAGCCACGGTTGGTCAAGGCAGCTTTCTCATTGTCTCCCTCCTTGATGCGAAATATTGTTGTATCCCCATCGAACATCCAATTTAGTGAACCAAGTTGCCTTATGGAGCATGTGCATGATCTCGGAGATCAATGGAATGGGGTAACAATTCTTTATGGTAAGTTCGTTCAATTTCCAATAATCTTGCACTGGCCGTAATTTCCCATCCTTTTTCTTGACGAAGAAGAACGGCGAAGCCCAAGGCAACTTGGAGGGTCGGATTCTTCCGGTTTCCAAATGTTCTTTGATGAACGCGTCCAACTCGCGTTGTTCTGTCGGATTGAGCGGAATATTCCGCCCCGGGTTTGAGTTCGATAGTGTGGTCCCATTTCTTCCGTGCAGGGAGTTTATCAAACTGGTCCTTCTCGAACACACTGCAATAGTCTCGCAGATAGTGTTCTGGTACGTTGTCTTCTATGCGTTGTTCGCCTTTCGCTTCGTTGGCCGCCGCCGCCAGTTTCGTGGCTACGCTGCCCATGGCTCGTAGTTGGGCCGCGTTCCTTTGCGGCAACGCAGTGTCGGGATATATCCGGGTTATAAAAATCCGGTCCCCTTCCTGTATGTCTTCTTGATCTTCTTCCGCCCAGACATCTTGTAGGCGCTCGCGTTTACAACTGGCGGGGCATCGCGTGAATTTTAGCTCCCCCTTCTCCCAATCGATCTCCGGGTTGTGTTTCCGGAGCCAGTTGAATCTGATGATAACATCGCTTTTGCCGGTGTCGGTTATTGCAAGGGTGCAGACTTCAGTGTGGTCTTGTACCTGTAGGTGCATGCGCACGACATGGGTAATCTGCCCTCCTCGATTGGGTGTTCCGTCGGCGTTATAAACCGGTACTGGCAAAGGCAGGGGTTCTCGCTCAAATCCCCTTTCCTCTACTAGTCTTTCGTTGATGAATCCCGTGGCGCCGCTGTCCACCAACCCGGTGACCGAGCATCCTCGAAGATTATTCAGTTCTTGGATGGTGACCGGGATCATCATTGAATTGCTGTTCATGGCCCGTATGAAAGCTGGGGGTTCTCTCAAACTGTCCAGCGCGTCCAGGGTGTCGGGTCGGTAGGCGTGAGTAACCCAGTTGACCAACTCATCTGTCACCTCCCCTCATTGGTGTGGGTGTGCCCACTGGGTTATGACTTCTTTTCCTTCGAAGGCCCGGGCAATTGCTTGGGCCAATGTTCTGCACTTCCAGCGGGGAGTCTGCGCCATTCCGCTTTCTCCGTCTGCTCGCGTTTCGACTTTCATCTTCTGGAGCTACGAGAGGGAGTGGCCTCTCGACTCCATTTCACATCTTCTTCGGTTTCGCTTGCATTCGCCGTCTCATCGGTATCCGGAATAGATAGAAGTTCAAATCGATTCTGGGATGTAACCGGTACAGGTGAGTCGGGTATAGGGTCAGGTCGCGAGTTCGCAAACTTTACTCGTGACCTTCAGGAAAATCCTCCGCTGCCTGTTCTTCTTTCAACAGGTCCGAATATATTGCACGGAACTGTGGGTCCTTGACTAGACGGCGCGGGCAGTTTGGAGCCAAGTGTCCTTCCTGCCCACAGTTGTAACAAGTGGGGCGGGAGGTGTTGGTGTTGCCTCTGCTGACCATTCGGTCAATGTCCATGGGAGCAGCCCCGCTGCCGGTAGTAGTAGAGTTTGCGGTTGAACCGCCCAAATTCGAAGTAACCGGGTTACCGGGTTATTTGATGGACCCTTCCACTCCAATTTGCAGGAATATCCCTGCTGGTACCCCTGGTGGTTCCCTCCAGAACTCTGCGTGGTGTGCATCCTCGGGGTAGGCACCTGGGTATTGCCATCTCGCAGGCTTCCGTCCATGACTAGGAACGCGCGGTGCATTCCGTCCATCTTGATGACCTGGGCCTTCCACTCTGAATAGGTGGCGGGCAAGGTTTCCTGTCCGTAGACGGCTCGGATTACTTTCTCGTTGATTCCCCACTTGAGTAGGCGGATGAGGGTGACCTCATCATACGCCGCGGTCTTGTTGAGGGTGTCCAACACGGTGAAGTATTCCGTAGCCGTGCTCTTCTTCTGGCGTAGGCGCTCCATCTTGGCCTGCACAATTTCGACTTGCGCTCCTCCCTTGAAGGCCTTGATAACAGCGAGGCGGAATGTCTCCCAGGTGGAGTACAAACCGGTCGCATCCTTGGCCTGCATGGCCAACACGACGTTGTTGGCCCACTGAGAGGCAGATCTGTCCTTCATGTAGGATAGGGTGAAGGTAATCTTGCTGCTATCCTGACTGTAGGCGGTGTTGCCATGGAAGTTCAGCCAGCAGTTGGCCAGAAACTGGTCGACCTGTTCGGAGTCTCCTCCAAACATGCGAGGTGCGACAACCCGGGGTTGCTTCGTGTTGAGTTTGACCTCCCCACCCGTAGCGTGGAGAGTTCCTTGTCCGATGACGGTATGAGCCGAGGTCAATGCCGCCATGGCTTCCGCTAGCAGAGTATTCTGTGTGGTTTGTTCGTGGTTAAGTGCATCCAGCTTGCCATGGGCCGAGTTAAGCAAATCCTGAACGGTGGCAATCTGACCGTGGAGTTCCCTGATCTCGGTGTGGCTCTGGTGAGCTTGGCGATAGAGCAACCCGGTGCGGCTGTCGACAGTCTCGCTCTCGAACGCCTCCGGCTGCGGCATAGTAAATTTGGTGGGGTCGCTCATTGTATCATCCAGTCGAGTTGTCAGTAGAGGAGACACTATTCTTTTATCAGCACAGAGCCTTAACTAGCAGGGTTACTGCGACATAGGTGACTGGCGATACAGAAAGAGATAGGTTTAAGATAATCTGATTAAGCTCTGGAGAATAGACTAGAATAGTGTAAAGAATACAGAGCTGTAAGTGGGGTTTTATAGTAAAATACCTAGTAACTGGTAACTAAGTAATTAGAATATATGTGAAATATGTCAAAGGTGTTGCCAGCGACGGTCGACATCGCAGCGTGCAACAAGGCAGAGAGGGGTGATCATTGGAAAAGCAATCGGAGGGAAGTTGAAATAAAAGGATCAATGCAGCACCTGATGGGATTCCTGATCCGTGGTTGGCATTGATCTCGGCATTCGGGTTATTCCGATCAAAATTGAATAACCCGGGGTGGATGTTAGGCGAATAACCCGGAGATTTTAGGGTGGGAATAGGGAAAAAGTGGGAATCATGACATTTTGCATCCGACCTCAAATTTGTTGTGAGAAAATTGTACTAGGCTTTAAAATTGTATAACAAACATTAGAGGCTCCAGCGCATGACTAAGATGTGAGGGAAGCTGAGAGCCACTTATAAGGAGGACCAATGGATATTCAGATCTGTTCCCGTGTTCACAACTTTCTTTGTGAACTGTTATGTCCGTGCAAATCAGCCTTTCATTTTTTCCCATTATCGGTCCTGGTCGCACTCAATCCAACTCTGATCGTGCTCCCGTCACCTCCGGACACACCATCACGCACTACATCAGACCCTGCACCACTCCAGTAATACTCCAGCACCACTCCAGCTCACTCCGATTGATTAATGGTTCACCTGCTCCCGGACCTATCCCGGAATACATAGCTCTCGTCCAATCATGGATTGCTGAGTACTTCTTCCTTAATATCCACTTCGCTTTCATTACCTTACCTTCTTGGCCAACTCCGGCCTCACTCCTCACCCCGTTCACCCTCCGGTCATCCTGGTTAATCCCGGAACCTCTGGACTAGTCATCCAGCCCCAACCGGTTCAATGCGGTTCATCCATATCGCCCCAGAACATTCTACCTGAACATTCCACCTGTACTTCGCACTGGTCCTTCACTGTGATACAGGCTGTGGCATATCCGCACTCCTTGGTACATTCCGGACTGTGATTATGTAAACACTCCGAACTCCGGTCCTCCACGTTCCTTGGTTCAGCTCCTCTTCACCCACATCGTCTCGGACCTTTGCCCCTATGCATTGGAACTCTCCTAAAGGACTGCCAACGTCCTCCGGAATGGTTCCTTGCAACTGTGTCCACTCCGGCGACCCGGAGCTCCCAAAACCACCAACACTTAACACCAGTACCTTGGAACTTGTTCATATCGACTACCAACATGCCAGTCCAACATCTGGTACAATTATGCGCTATTCCATTTATGCCCCATCACTCTTGCTTTCGTTCCAGTCGCTCCGGACATATCTCCGGAATCCAGAGATACCCGGAGTCACCGGAGTCATCAGACTCTCCCCGGAACGTTCGCTATTATGCCTTATCAACTCCTATTCCATTTATGCATCCCTTATCACTTCTCATCTATTGTTTCAACGCTCTCATCACTTCTCCTTCTTATCTTTCCATATGCTTCACGCTTCCATCACATTCCCATCATTCCCCATCGCTTCTTCATCTGCCTCAAGGCAGATGTCAAAGCACTTACATCTTATCACTCTTCTATCCATCCGTTCATCTATCAAACCATATGCTCTACCTTTCCCCTTTCTTTGCTTCCCATTTATTCCTTACTCTCACTTCATATCTTCTGCCGCATGGTAGTGTCTTCTTCCATGTGGTTCACTTCGTTTCATGTTGCTTCACTTTGCCTCATGTTACTTATTCCCTTTCATACTAATTACTTGTCCCCAGTATAAATACCGGTACTTTACATCTTGTACGGTATCCGAAAAATAAATGTTATTCCATGGTTCCTTCTCATGGACTGTTGCCAATCGTCTCTTGAGGTTCTGGTCATTGCCTCTCGACGACTCCCTCTCTATGGCCTTGCTCCCGTCTCCCTCTGGTTCCCTCTTGTGACTCCGGTCACTCCGGTCACTCCGGTTTCCGGTCACAACTCCGGAGTCCTCGCTCGGCCATACCAACAACTGCGGTTCAACTCCGGGTTGTCTCCCGTGTCTTGGATATGCCTCTAGTTCGCTCCGGCACTCTGCCTTTGCTCCTTCTACATGTCAACCGTTCCGGTTCACACCGGAACTGCGCTGGACAACTACCAACAACACTGGTGATGCTCTTGTATCTCCGGTCCAGGCTATCCCTGTCCCGTCGCCATCTTCGAGCTCGTACGACTCGGACCTTGGCATAGGACACTTCCCCATCTCGCAGCCCGAGGCCAGTCAGTCGGTCACCCTAGCTGAGTTGTGGTGTTCCGAGAAGTGGCTGATCTAGACATCTGTTCATCTCCGGTTCGCGGCTTAGCCCGGCTCCGGTCATATGATCGGATATTCCTTCCCTCTTGGCTCAGCGATATAACATGAACACCAGGCCGATACGAGTACTTTGTTTTGCTAAAATACCGTGGTCAAGCAGTTAAAATTTGTTGGTATCCTCCAAGGTACTCACTACTTGAGTCCCGGTGCGTCCTGATGAGGGTAGCTAGGTGGGTAGATAGAATTACATGGTTCCACTTAGGAATGCCGGGGCCCAGGGAGTTGTTGCTGCAACGCTGTCAAGGCGCGTGGAGGATTTGATTGTTTTGATTGTTGTGATTAGGGAATCAGCTACCATACCTATCAGTGGACTCCGTCAAAAATCACCGGGTTCCAGCAATTTTCCAGGATACATTGAAACACTTGAAGTGTGTGCAAGTGTGAACTAAAATCCAAACTAAAATCCAACCCAACCAAATCACCGATCAACAGTGAAAATCAAAACCAAAAACCTTCCAAGCCTAGTTCAACACCAGCAACAACACTCCGGTCGCGCAATTTTGGGGATCCCTATCAAAGTATATGAAATAAAATGAGCTCCACTTAAGTTGTAGGTGTTGTAGACCAACATTGAACTTAAGTCCCCTGCAACTTAAGTTCGATGCCCAGCCGGCTAAAGCACCCTATATGCCCCCTCAGCGGGCCTCTGTTAGTTAGCACTTAAGTTCCCCGCCACCTAAGTGCGGTCGACGACTCAATCATACGCCACAACTCAAGTTCCAAGCTTCACACACATGACTTGAGTTCCAGCGATGATAAGTAACGAAATGAACATTGAGCTGTCTGTGTAAAAAGAAGAACAACCCCTCCCCCAGGGCGCCCACGGGGCTTTCGGGAACGGGGGGACCGTGTGTATGTACCTACACCTATTGGGCGAGTGAATATTCAGAGAAGAATGATGGAAGACGGAATGTAGCGTACCAGGAAGCCCAAACGTGAACGCCTGCAGCGTTCTGAAAAGTGTGAGACAAGTAAAGGAGGTAGTGAGTACCACAAAGAGGAAGAGACTCTAATTGATGCACCAAATATTACTGCTGAAGACGGGTGAATGGATGCCCCGGAACTGCAGGAAAGATGAATGAACAGAAGTGGGCAGGATTGGTGGTACTATATGGGTGCTGGCTGCGACAAAAAGGCGGGTGGCATGGCGGTAGTGGTGGTGGTGGTGGTGGTGGAAGAGAAAATGTGAGGTGCGAAGTCGAACAATAGAATTGATACCATCAATCAGTCCAAACAACGGTTCGCCGGTGGCCACATAGCCGACCCCCGCTTCTCTCCTTCGCACCACCACCACCACTCCAACCTGCCACTCACCCTTCGCTCCCTGTTTTGCTGCCATCCCTTCTGCCCCACTCTGATGTCTGGCACCCTTCCAAGTTTTTGAACTCGGTGCCTTCAACCTGATCAGCGGCAAGTTGGTGGCAAATGGTTAAATCTTTTCCACTGTGGTGAGACACTGACATGTGTAGAAGGTTAACCACAAGTCGTTACTCAAGTCCATGAAATAACTTGAGCTCTCCAGGACTTCAGCTTGAAACGAACTCAAGGTCGAGGTGTGTTTTTTGTTCTTTCTTTCTCCCCTGTGGCACGGAATTGAAGTCTGGTTCCAGAACTTGAGTTTCTCCGGAACTGCAGTCCAAACGTCGAGCTTCAGTTCCACCGAACTCAAGTTCCGTCAAAACTTAAGTTGGATGGAACTCAAGCTTTCGGCTTGAACTTTAGTTCTACACTAAACTACCAATATTACCAAGATCTGTATGACTGAACCATGGACTCGAGTTTTTGTATTGACATCTTCAGTCCTCACAGACTTCAGTTTCCTCGCAAACTTAAGTCCCATCAACAACTTGAGTTGCTGTGAACTCACAGCAACTTGAGTCCCAAGTCTAGGTTTTTAATGGTGGTCGCTATAATAGCGGGATTTGCAGCGAACTTAAGAAGTACATGAGAACTTAAGATGTATAGAACTTCAGTTCAACCTCGGTCTACACCACGGACAACTTAAGTGGAGCTAATAAAGTATTTGAAAGTATATGATAGTTGCAATTCAGATAATAACGGCGCGTCCAATTCAATCCAATCCAATCCAACTCAACTCCGTTCAAATAAAATTGTTCCGTTCCCGTTCCTGTTCATTCCCGTTCGTTCCGTTCCCGTTCCCGTTCCATTCAGAGAGCCAAAGAGAGAGATAGTGAATCACAGGAGAGCCCTGGGCGTAAATTGTTGTTCTCTACCTACTAACTACTCATCCTTTTATACTACTTGTATTTGTTCCCTCCAAACAATCAATCACATCTGTAAATTGTGAGGTCAAAACCCATTTACTTAACCATGCTTTCCATAGGAGGCACAAATCATCCCAAAATCGAGCAATACAGGCCCAATCTAAACCTCGAAATCAACTTGAAACACAGAATAACCAAGCAGAACAATGCTCCCCATTGTCCTACCGGTGTTTCTGTGCGCATATCTATGCCAGTTCAACCCTGAGACGTGTATGAGCTGCCAAAACATGTTTCAGCCGATTCGAAACGTGTTCAGCCCACAGATAAAACACGCCATCAGTATCATTATTTGTGGCCACGTGATCGCGGTTCACAATCTCATTGTTCTCCGTCATTATTTCTGAAGGTAAGCTGAAGCCTCATTGGTGACTTTGAGTTCCGGGTCAACTACCCGCCTCCTCGTGTCTATTTACGCCTCCCGGCGCTGGCCGAGCCGTCGGCAATGGCGGCAATCAGGTGGCAATCAGTTGATCCCTGATTTCTTCCGGCGTGATTCAACATGAGTTTCAACCACGAAAAACACGGCCTTTCAACATGTAGTGCACTGGTCATCACTGGTGACTTCCAAAAATAATCCGGTTGGCAGTGCAGGTATATCGTTGCGGAAAATGCAATTCCTAGTGGTCGAGAGTCGACCAAATCCACCCTAGTGCGGGGCGCCTAATTCGAAACATTCCGAGTCGCTCTTTACACATTCTGCCTTGGAGTCAGATAGTTCAGATTTTCCGCTACTCCTTCGCGCAATCCTGAAAATTTCCATGGACTTGCTCGAGCGTACAGGGACGGCGCAAGTACAGCAAAGTGAGTAATTAATATTGAAGCAACAACCAATGTCGAGTGAAGTACTATGAGTGACATCATCATTGAAACAGGCCTCGTGTGGTCAGTTCTTTACGGATTGCCTTCGGATAGCCCGCAAATCAATCTGACGTATATTTACCTGGACCTCCTTAGTATTAAAAAAGTTTGGGAGAAACGGAGCAGAATTGAGTGAACTAGGACTCCCGGCGTCGGAGCCCACCCAGCCACTGCGTAACTGAGCTGTTCAAGTAAACCTGCTCTACCGATCGTCCCCAGTATATGAAGGTAAATTGAAGGACATGTAAAATGGGTGCTTGCAAAAATCCAGAAGGAACGGAGGGGCGAGACACGTTCTGAATGCGATTTTTTACGGCGCGAACAAAGGAGTCACGACGAGTCACAATTTCGTTTTGAACCCCGCTCGGCTGATGGCGGCATCTTTACGGTGTGCAATATTTGAGGCCCCGGGGCCCTTGAGCATTGTGGGCATTGCGCGCACGACATGGATGGAGAATCTTATAGCAAAGTGTGACCGTGTTCGGATAAAAAGTGAATTACTGCAAATCCGCCGAAATTGATGACAAATAGGCGGAGTCTGAAATGTCACGCTCCCATCGGTGTCAACACCAATTGAGCGCTCTCAAGCGTCCCGCTTCTCCGTTCCTTCTAAATTTTTGCAAGTACTTGTTTTTACATGTCCTCGACGTGCCCCGAAATGCCGGGGACAATCGGTATAGCCAGTTTAATTGACCAGCTTAGTTGTGCAGTAGTTGCGTGGGCGCCCGACGCCGGGAGCCATAGTTCACTCAATTCTGCTCCGTTTCTCCCAAACTTTTTTGATACTAAGGAGAGAAATACACGTCGGATTGATTTGCGGGCCATCCGAAGGCAATCTGTAAAGAACTGAGACCAAACGAGGCCTGTTTCAATAAGTAGGCCCGTTTCAAATTGATCAATGACGATTAAAGACGCTACGTGGCACACACTGGGGATAAACGGGGAGAATGAAAACAGGTAAGCGACATGAAAATCCCGAGTCTCGTGAAAGGGAACATGTTGTGAGATCAAAAAGCACACGAGTCAAAATGTGCTGTATTCAATTTCCGGCCGCCCTGGGATGTATTTCCTATTTTTATGTATGATCTTGAGCGCGGGCTAGTCTTTTTTAATGTTGACTTGTCATCTCTGCAGTCGATTGCACCGGTTACTATGCCATTATGGAGTAATCCTGAGTCTTGTCCGTTCAAATGGGTTAAAATGTTTGATCTTGCACGCCCATCGCCAAGCTGATTGGTCGGAGCTGCAGGGACGCCCGGGACCGCGACGATCCAAGAAGGTCTTCGGGGGCTTAATAATAATGTGGTGGTTTCACATGTAAGGTAGACAGTCGCGCTTCTCCGCTTTCCCTCCGAATTCCGACCATGGCGCAGAACGTCCCAAAGCAACCGCACATTGTTATCATCGGCGGGGGGTAAGTTGCTCAGGAAGCTGGCGAGCATAGTTTGAGGTGTTTCTCCCTAGAATTGGTGGAATGACGATGGCAATCGAACTCAAGCGGATAGGGTTTTCTAATTTCACGGTTTGTCTCGTCGCCCACACATTTCCTTATTATCCACCCCTTAACACCACAGATCATCGAAAAAGGTGCTGAATTCGGGGGGTATGTGTATCGTCTGTCTGAAGAAACTCTACTGACCACTCGTAGGACATGGCGAGTACGTGCATCCGAGGGTTTCCGTGGCTATTAATCACGCTAAACCTATCTCTCGTAGGACAGCATATACCCTGTAAGCTCGTCGTTCGCGTATTTTCGCTGCTCTTAACTATTCAACCAGGGATGTTCCTCAGATGTCCCAATCCACGTCTATTCCTTGTCTACAGATTTGAAATTCGACTGGACCCATTCGTTGGAGTTCCAACCCGCGATTCAGGAATATTGGCTCCAGCTCGCTCGCAAATACGGCCTATACCCCAACATAATTTTTAACCGCAAAGTTGTATCCGCACAGTGGGACGTTCCGACACAGAAGTACGACGTAATCACCCAGGACCTCGGCGGGTTCTTAATTCCCATGTCGGCCGCCATCCTCATCTCTGCCATCGGAATCCTTGAGATTCCGAGATTTCCTGTCATCCCAGGAATTTCGAGCTTTCGTGGGGATAGCTTTCACTCCTCTCGCTGGAACCATGACATTTCCCTTGCTGGGAAGCGTGTTGCGGTTATTGGAAGCGGTGCATCGGCGTGAGTGCTCTCGCATGTTACCCGGAATATGTACAGACAACGTTCTAGCACACAATTTGTTCCAATTGTTTCTGAAGATCCTACTGTCCAAATCACGCAGTTTTGTCGATCGCCAAGTTGGATCCTTCCCCCGGTAAAAACGCCGTTTATTCCGAACCATATAATTTGACCCCAATTCAGGCGCGCAGGCAGTATTCGCTCGTAGAAAAGTGGCTTCTTCGGCATGTGCCCTTTTATCTCCGGACTTTCCGCAATTGCAATTATTTTTGGGTAGCCGCTCACGCCTTCCTCGGGTACACAAATTTCTAACGTGTCCTTTCCCAGACCGAGATGATCTACCTGGGGGTATTCGGGAACAAATTTTTGGCTCTGTGCATTCAAAAAGTAAGGTACCCGATTCTCCCGCTTGCGACGCGTTCTGAGAGAGAGAAATAGTATGTTCGGTGGTACATGACAAAAAACACTCCAGCCGAGTATGTGGACCAGGTTATCCCTTCCGACCCAAATCACAGTGCGTATCACTTGTCTGCCTGTCGTCACTTTAATTCAGCTCTTCAATAGAGCTTGGCTGCAAACGACTGCTCTATGACACCAATTACCTAGCGTCCTTGGCGCGCCCAAATATGTCGCTTGTGCGGGATCGAATCGAATATATTGGAGAGCAGGGCGTTTTCACCCAAAAAGGCAAGGCTCCTAGTTCAGTGATTCATGGACCGCTACTGATGCGTCTGTAGGTTTGCAAGCCGTCGATATCATCATCTACGCCACCGGTTATATAACGGTAAGTGTTTCTCCCACAGTGCTTTCAACCGCTCTCAAGCACTCTCCAGGATGATTATCCCATCAACATAAAAGGGACCGAACAAACGGTCTCAGAGTACTATCACGCCCACAGTGGTCCTACGGCATATCTGGGAACCACCGTGCCGACCTTCCCCAACTTTTTTACAATAGCTGGTGCTTGCGTCTGTCATTTTACCCCCTGGCTTGGAGCTGACAGTGGAGCCAGGTCCCAACACCGCAACGGGACACACGTCTTTACTGTTTGCAGAAGAAGTTCAAGTGGGTCGAGTCGATGCGGCGAGTTTTTGGAGATACTAAGCCTTCTAGGTGCAATACATCATGCAAATGATCAAACCGGTCCTGGCCGGACATATATCGTCCCTGGAAGTTACGGACGAAGCGACAGAAAAATACAATCACCATATTCAGAATCGACTCGGTGGCTTTGCGTGGTCGAAATGCTCCTCTTGGTACAAAACAGGGGACAACGGGAAAGTGCACGGCTTGTTCCCGGGATCTATGAGCTTGTTTTGGTGGTGGTTGAGGCGGCCGAACTGGAGTCACTACAAGGTTATCCCGGTAGGTCGGTAGCCTTTTAGAAACAGACTACAACGGTAATGTCGTACTTTAAAAGCGAGGTACAAGCTGAAGCGTCTGTCTACGAGAGACTAATCTCGTACCTCGTTTGTTGTAGTAGGCCGTTGGAACCAAGACGTCCAATATATGTGCAATTTCGGCTACATATTGGGCCTTCGTGGGCATGGGGGTCGCGGCGCTGAGGTGATTGAAGTTTATTTTAAACTACATGTTCCTAAATAGGGGTTGCGATCACAATTTTATGTCACGACAACGCGGCGAAAGCTTTTTCCCGCATGCCATCACCTGACCGCTTTGGGTGCTATAAAATCGGGCGACCGCTCTGAAGAACCCGATTACGAAGAATCCCCACTATGAACTTCTCTGTTCCACAGACAGCTCGGGCTGCGGTAATCGCTGCCTTTGACCAGGATCTCGTTCTCAAGGACGATCACCCAGTACTTCAACCCTCCCAACTGGCTCCTGGGGAATGCCTTGTCAAGGTCGAATATGCAGGTATGGCGTCGGTCCACACAGATCAGTCCGTTTCTGGCACCCGACTCGAATATTGCTAGGTGTTTGCCATTCCGACCTTCACGTCAAGGAGGGAGGGTGGGGTCCTGTGAAATTTCCTCTTGTCGGTGGGCATGAAGGCGTCGGCCACATTGTAGCGATTGGGGAGCATACCGTCGGTAGCCCAGTGAAAATCGGTGACAGAGTCGGCATCAAGTGGATTGCTAATGCTTGTCTCAAGTGACGACATTTCTTGGACATTTCTGTTTTTTGTGACTGAGGTGACTGAGCGGTTTTTAGATGTGAAATGTGCCGCACAGGGAATGAGCCATGTATGTGTGGCGTCATTTATTGTTCTCCTCCTAACTGAGCCAAATTTTCGCAGGTTGTAGTGTGGCCAGAGTTTCAGCGCACGGATATCGAGTTGATGGTACCTTCGCCGACTACGTGGTAAAGAAAATGGACATGAAATCGTTCGGAATGATCCAACTTTCCGCATAGCTCTCTTATGTTGATTATGCAACACCAATCCCGGAAAATCTCGACAGTGCAGCTGCAACTCCACTTCTGTGTGCGGTGTGTCGAGTTTGTCCTGTCCTGTTCGACTGAAACTCACAAAGTTCTATCCAAAGGGTGTGACTATTTACAAAGCGCTCAAGGAGGCAAATCCCAAGGTTGGAAATTGGGTGGCTATCCCCGGCGCTGGCGGAGGGCTCGGTCATTTAGGCAAGAACGGTCCATGTATGCGAATAATGTTTGCTCACTGCTCTATTTCACATAGGCATTCAGTATGCCGTCGCCATGGGTTTACGCGTGCTTGCTATCGGTTGGGTTCATTCCTTCAAACGTCTTGGTTACGCTTCATGTTCACTTTCGCAGATACCGGGGACGTCAAGCAAGATTTATGTTTGAAGCTTGGCGCCGAAAAGTGGATTGATTTCAAAACCAGTAAAAATCTTGTGGCCGACGTTAAAGAAGCCACGGATGGTTTGGGCCCCCATGCCGCTATTGTGGTTTCCTCCAGCGTGCGCATTTCGTTTATTCGTGTTCAGCTGACTCTCAGGTTTACTTCCCAGCCGGGGCCACTTGATCAGGCTGCACTCTATTTACGCTCAAGAGGAACACTTGTTGCCGTCGGACTTCCCTCCGGTGGGGCGGTATTCACAATTCCCATCGGCCCTGTCTTGATAGCGAAGGTCAGTAAATGGTTTCTCCCTGCGACCCCCGGGATTAATGTTGGATGCTCCTTTAGCTTCTTACCATCGTCGGTTCTGCGATCGGGTCGGTCGGTCTCGTCCACTGCGTAAATCTGTTTGACGACTATATACAGGAGTCGCCAGGACGTGGCTGAGGCTTTGGAACTTGCCGCTCGGGGCAAGGTATCATGTCACCACCAGGTTAAAGATTTCAACGAGATCAACTCGTAGGTCCGTCTGTGCTCATGTTTGTGATGTGCTGACAAGAACTCAGTGCCTTCGCTGAGCTTGCTGCACAGAATGTTGCAGGACGAATTGTGCTCAAAATGTAATCGGAACAATATTTGTATCTCTAACATACTATGTACCACTCGTTGTGGTGCCCGTCTCGGAAAATTGGCGGTCTTTGACAGTCACTCTGAGGAACAACAATTCGGACGCTTGACAGTGTTGCCCTTTTTTTCCAGCTCCACTGAATTGTAGAGGTCATCACGACCGGCTTCCTTGTCTGTTGAGATATCTTCCATAGACGCTCACGATTCCGCATTGAGTCAGGATTTAAGACACACGACCACAAAGAAGCCTTCAAGTCCAACTCAGTGCCGAGATAGCGCGCCAAACCAGGTGAAGCGAAGCTTACTCTCCGAATTTTGGGGCGGGAGAAGTGTGGAAAACAACATCTGTCAAGGTTGGATTTGGATATTGGGAGGGGGAACGCCGAAAGTGTACTGTAGAATAGGCCAGTTGCTTCAGGATCGGACTGCGGATTAGACGGAGGAAGCCCTCCGCGTTCAATCCGTGTAAACAAAAATTCAGGTCATCATGAGAGGTAATAAGATTTTAAACTCCGCCCGATCATCACAATCTTTTCCTTTGATTTTCTTGCTGTTCGCCAATCCCACCGGTTCATCTCTGCTGTGGCAATGCACTTGGGAACTTTGCTGCGCGATTCGCCCGTACGACCCTGAACACGTGCTGGAATACTGTACCACCGATCTTCTTGGATCTCAAAGTGGGAGACCCAAAGTGACACTCTCTCGTCGGTCACGTCGAACACCGTTGCGTTTCCACCAGCTCGTCACTTTCTCCTCGCCGTATGATACTTGACGACTGCCCCGCTGTGCTAAAGAGAATTCGACACGAAACCTTACGAAACTTGAATTAAGTACTTCGACAACGTTGTTCTCAGCGCGGAGCGCTGTGAAATGGTTCTTGCGGATGCTTTAGCCATCCGACGCCATATTCTCCATTCTACACAGATTTTGCGGCAATGTTTGCGGCTCCAGTCCTTTCCGCAGAAAGACAGACCAGGTCTAGATCGCCACCGGACTCACCACCGCCCTCAGGAGGTGAGACAGTGTTTTCTTCGCGGTATAAAAAGAGGGCTTGTTCCAGTGTGATGACGATGTTTCCTTAAACACCAAGCTCAAAAACACACAACAAGTAAGCCATTTCATCTTTTTACACTTACTACTTCCCGACTCAGCAACCGCAAGATGCCTTTCACCGCCCCTTCTCGCGACGCGGGCCGCCGTCCTACATGCTCGCCAGTCACTATCCACGGCTCGAAATTTATCGAGGTTAGTTATTTAGCTATTATGCATGCCTCCGCTCATCGTCAATGCAGATGTTGGAGGACTTCCCCGTCGCCTCTGTGCTTCCGCGGTCCGCTACCGCGGACAAATCCAAATCCAAACCCAGTAAATCCTCAGGGGCCGCCGACAAATGGTCCCCGCTCACACCAAGCGAAGCGCGTGCACTCATTCAAAGTGCACGTTTCCCGGAGCAGACGTCGCCATTTTCCCTCAGCGAAGCACGTCGTAACATGCCGCGCAGAGAAGTTAACCGCCTTTCGCGGAAGATCGCGCGAGAAAGCACCCTATGCCGCACGCACCGCGGTCTGCCTGACATCGAGGTAACGACGCCAGACCAACACATTCTGCGCACCTCCAACCAAGATGCGATGCTTCGTTTATAGTAGGTGGGTCTTGTATATTCCCTTTCGCCCGTCTATCTTACTGATTTTTTCCCACCACAGCTGACTTTCTGATGCGCAATTCATTGAAAATCGGACTCTGAAAAATGTACATGCACTGCATCGTCCTTGTATTCCTAGTCTTCCTTGTACCACTTGTTCATTTGTCGCGGTCGCACTCGGATTTCGTTGGTCTTATCGCCCGGATTCAATATGGCTAGTAAACTTTAAACATCTCTATTGTCATAATGCGGTGAGCACTGAATCACTAATCACAGGAACGCAATAAACTTCGAAATATTGGTGATTCCCTCGCTCACGCGGTCCGCCACTTCTTCCAGTGGGTCGCACATTTGGCCACTCTCAAGTCCGTTTTTACCGTTTCAAAGTGCCGAAGGGAGGGAATTGAGAAGTCGAATGACCGACGCGGGCCACACGAGTTATACGCCCAGTGTCACGCTGGCCGTTTTGCAAGGGGCCCACCGCCATCTTCACAAGCCTTTCCATTGGTATTCCGAGTAAGAATCTTGACGGTAGTACAAACCCAGGGTAAAAGGAGATGGGGCGGCAAGAGTGTCTACAAGCGACATATCCATCAGGAGCGGAGCCTCCTCCGCAACCACCATCGAATAGTCGTGTCTGGCCGCAATAGGTGGAGCGAATTTTGGCCTTAGATCAGTGGTCTGATGGCCTCGGGCCACAAACTCGGCCAGTACTAGTGTTGCCGCGACTTGGACTTGACCCCCTTTAAGTCGACTTCCGGAAGTTGACTTGAGCCAAGTCAAGTCAAGTTATTGACAGACTTCATTGCGACTTCCGAGTCAACGCAAGTCGACTTGGAGTCACTTGAGTGACTTGAGTCGGGGGTTTGGTATAAGATGTGTATTTTCATCACTAGACGCGATTGGAGCAGTTTTCAATTTTTTTCCAACCGGGTGTCACACATGTGACACTTTGTCACGACATGTCACACCTGTGTTGGTTTGCGTTCCCATCCAGTTTTGAAGACAGATTAAATCTGTAAAAATATAGAAAAAATGCTAAATACTACAGGAAGGAATACTAGACTCTCTGATCCATGAAATAGCCCCAGAAACCCGAATTCACAATGGTGTGACTCAGCCGACTTGAGTCGACTTCAAGTGACTTCGAGTGACTTGGGCTGACCAAGTCAAGTCAAGTCAAGTCGAAAGTTGCCGTAAGTCGACTTAGCCAAGTCGACTTCCGACTTAACGAGTCGCAGCAACACTAGCCAGTACTGCGTGGAATGCCCTCAGAGTTTTTTCTCACTCTAATATTTCAAGGGTGCCGGTGTCGTTTCCGTGTTTCCGTTTCTTCCGAAGACATTTGGCCGAGAATTGGAGGAGGAATCCTAATTTTGAACATATAGAACATTTTGAAAAAGTGGTCCTTAGTTTAAACAACGGATGCAGACGGCTGTAGCGCTCGTTTAATCTTCGCGAGTCAACTTCCACCAGTCATCGGACAGGTCTTGAACGCGGCCAAGCTACGATCAACAGATGAGATTCCGTTAATGTAACAGAAAAGGTGCAGATTACTGCATACCGAGTTTTTAGAGTTCAAGCGCACCAAATACGGCCAGATGCCCTCATAATCATCTGCACTCAACTCGAACTCCACCCTGGGCGGCGGTAGTACGGGAAGCCCGGATAAAACTGCGTCCAGAGTCGTACAGACGTGGCCATCCAGTGTCGCTGGCTCGGTGGCGACAACAATGCTGCGGATTATGTTCGCGGCACCTATCCCAGAAAGGAGCTGGGTCGCCATTGATAGCATTGCCGTCGTTGGAATCCATGGCGGCAGGAAGACGTGCAGGGAGGTCAGGCTGGAGAAGGAGGCGAGGTCAATGGTCGTCGCACTGGCCTGGATGTAATAGCATATGAGAAACTCGAAGTCATGGCGAGAGCGGAAACACAGACGTTTACAGGAACGCTGAGCGCTCTGATATTTTGAACTACCGGCCCGAAATCTGGCCACGAAATTCGTGTGCGCCAGCCAATGCACAATACCCTGAGATGCGAAAGATCGAAAAGGGAGGGTGTCCGCATGAGGCGGTAGTCGAGGGTTTCCACGGATCCCATGTAAAGTGACTCCAAGGTAATTGTGCCCCCTCGATGAGAAGGTGAAAGGTCGAGAGAAGAGCCAGTAGTCTGTTCCTGAGCACAATGGAATGTGATTTCCCTAAGGCTGGGCGAGCAGTGGTCCCAGAGCCGGACAAAAAGGTTCCAATTGCTGAAAGTGCAGTGCAAAATCAGGCGCCGAAGGGTGGGGAGGCTGAGTAGCTGCTGTAGGGGCACCACGGACTCGAGGGAGAGCTTTCCGCGATACATTACTAGTGAAACACTCTCTAGATGGGTGAATTGGAAGGTCCAGATGTTGCGGAGCGTTGAAAGCTCATTGGCAGTCATGCCACCGATCCGAAGGTGTCGGATATGGCGGATGAGGTGGGGAGAGCTGTGGAGTGTTTGGATAAAATGAGTCCACGCCAGGGCATTTTCCGATGGGCCTGAAAATTGGTGTGATGGTCGGCGCTCGGAAAAGATGAGACTGCGCTGCATAGACCCAAGAACGACCAAAGCGCAGGCTTTCAAACTGGGTGGCGAGTAGTGTGGCGGGAAATAGCCTTCTGAAATTTACATGTGCAAATTAACCCGGTAAATTAGCCGCTAATTTACCAAGGGTCTGGGAGTGGCCAAAAAGACTCGGTAAATTAGGGTCTATTTGACCCTGCCAAATCCTCGTGTTTCGTTGATTTTAGTGCTCTTTTCCAGTATTGCTAGGTGAAAAAAAAAAGGCCCATCTCAGTCTTCTCCCCGGCGCTGACCCAAAATCCCACCTCAAATCTGGCGAGTCGTAGAGGTACCGTATGCAGTGTCCTAAGAGCTCCTCGATATTCAACGGGTTGAGCTGAGCCATTCGGCTTCTGCTGGTGGGAGAAACAAGCAATGACGCGGCATGCGGCCTGATGCGACTGATCGTCCGTCCTTTTCTTGGCTGTCCGTTCTTCTCGGCGGTGACATCCCGATTCACTGCGGGGATCAACCGCCCGGCGGTTACCGCCGGGAGAACGCCGGCTTAGGAGTACTTAACTAAGCTCCCACAAAGATTCTCCCAACAAAGGAGAATCTTACGGAAATCCTCTCTACAAAGGAAAACTAAAATTCTCCCGGCCTGGAGTGTCACGGCCGATTCTCCGAACAGTCTTTCTCCCGGCTGGAGAACTTTTGGATGGCCGGTCCGGCTGGGTCCGGCCAAATTTGGGAGAATATTAGTTTCTCTCAGTGGGAAAACAAGTTTCAGTTCTCCCGTTTGTATGAAGGTCCTTATTGGACAAAAGTATTTGCAAAGCCTAGATCTGGCAAGATTATCAGATAATGGCCATATCTCGCCAGATCTCGCCAAATATCCCCAGATATCAATCTATTTTTGTCTATATCTCGCACTTTCTCTATATCTCGCCAGATCCCATGGTTTCTTGCCACATCTTTCCCAAACTCAAAGTCAAATTCTACGCCCAGATCTCGCTAGCTCTCGCTGAACATTTTCCTCCAGCCAAATGAACACTTGCAGAGTTCAAACTATTTCGCAAGAATGGCCGATCCTCAATTTGCAATTTTCTCGGTTGCCAAGAGAAACACCACATGGCCGCCACACTGCGAACATGAGGGATCACCGCAGCTCGGATACATGTGAGGAGGGATCGCCGCCACTGCCGCAGTTCCGCTCGCTCCCGACGCATGTCAAGTACTTGTATCTTTTGCTTCGCTCTTTTCCCTTTGCTTCTCATGTCTCATCTGCCTGCCCGCCTGGGATGCACACTCTGTCCTCCCAATGGCGCTTCCAAGTGTGCGAGCTGGGTTGCTCGCGATATTAACCCACTCACTGGTCGCCCTTATCCACACGCTGTACATTCCCTATTCACCTTATCACGTCTTTCCACTCATATCATGCTACATTCACAGATTGCGAACAACCCCAATGAGCACTGTGCTGTACCCTGCGGCCATGCGTGGATTTCCCATCGCCCAATTTCCCTACTCGACTCGACTGACCCGGCCTACGACTTCCAGCGCGGACCGTGCCCCGAGTCCAATTGTGGTGGTTTCTATTCTGTAAACATGCTCTTCCGGAATCCCAGCGCGACTCTCATTACATTTACTTAGAACCTCCGCCCTTTGGACCTTCGAACGCTTTGCGTTTGCGGCTTCCCATTTATGAGTCACCCACAAGAACTGGAGGAGGAGCGTCGGTGTGTTCCTCCGTTTCTCTCTCTTGCACGTACGCTACTCAAACACTGTTACTTATTCCAGGCCTGCTGTCCAGTATGCCTCTACTCTCCTTTTAGACTACGCTAAACCCATTAGATCCGCACCGCCGGCAGTTACGCCTCTTCAACCCCTCCCTCTCGCGTTTTCAGAGCCACCAGTGAATGCGTTCCGGAGCCAAAACCCCCTATTTAGTTCACACTTCCCCGCCGTACCGGCTGGCGCTATAGTTCCAGTTCCAGTGGGGACCACTTCCGCGCGTCGGACTGCAAGTGCTTTACACAGTCTACCTCAGCATCAAGGACTGGTCGCAAACGCTTCAGCACCACACCGTGGCCCGCGCCATCCATACCCGGAGCATGGTTCACAGGCCTCTGTGTCGGCCTCCAACACTGCGTATGGCCCCTCTCCGTTCTCCACAGAGACTTCGGTCTCAGTTTTGATTTGGCCATTCGTTGTATGCCTCCTCCTCCTCACTTTTACTTGCGCTCATCTATCTCTTTCTTCAGGCTTCCGGCGGCAACGCGCCTGCTGCATTTGGAACTCCGACTTTCAAAATCCGAAGCGAACTCCTTCTGAATTACATTACCGCGTTTGATCTCCATGGTCTCTACTTCCATCCCACTGTTCCTTCCACAGACCTCGCGTCGGCGCAGGATTTCACCTGCAAACTCTACACGCACCTGTCCAACGCCAACCTTCAACTTATGCTAGCACCAGGCATCGCCAATGTCTCGACCATTGTCCCCTTCAATCAACAGCCCTTTGTCGTCTTAGAAGCCAGCCGTTATCGCGAGATCACCACTTTTAAACCCTGTTCTACAATGAATGACAACACATTTTCGCTAGCCACCTTCAAGAAACTCAACAAGAGAGCGCCCAACCCGAATCCTGACCAGCGATATCGGCTCGAGCCGTTGTTTGCGATATGTGAGCACTTTATATCGGCCTAAATCCCTGCCCTCACATCGCTTTCAGGTGCACGCTTTGATCACATCCGTGGCGCTATCACCCATCGCTTATTTGCAGCCCAGGATTTGCCACCTCTTGGGCCCGATCTTGCTCATCCGTGTCTGGGTCTTCAGATTCTTGCTCACCTCCAATACGAAAACGTCCACCTTCTCCCTGACATCGAATGCAGGGAGGATTATTGTCCCAGAGGCGACAATGCTGGAGAGGTTACCACTCTTCATCCTTATTCCAAGTCACCTTCACTCACCGCCCGTCAGGACACACTTCCCGTCAACCATCTGGCAGTCGCGGGACCACCATCGGCCTTGAACAACAGCCGTCCAGTTACCCCTCCAAATGGACCGAGTCTCATTCGCCAACGCTCCCCAACGTCGCAGGTTTACCCTGAATATAGTTGGTTTTGTTTGGTTCGCACTGAACCCTTCTTCGAGGGAGATCCTGCTGGTGCTCGTCGCGTCCGTCCAAGGCCAGATCAAACCCCAGTCCCATTCACAGTACGTGGGCGCATACTTCAGTCAAGAGTCCATACTGACCCCCCTCTACTCCTAGCTTGACGCGAATACTGACGCTGTCCTACCTCACTTTGATGAGGACCCCCCACCGCCACCACGTCCTCAGGTTGTCCCACTCGTGCAAGGCACTGATGTGGCTTTCTTGTCCGACGTCACACGTTGGCAGAACTTTGTATGCCTGAGTACGGGTGACCGCGCTGCGAATCCCATCTCGATTGCTGGCGAAAGCATCGATGCGGTGGCCGAGTGCCTCTTGCGTCTGATCCTCCTCATCTGGGAGCGCAAGGACAGCATGCCTGAGACCTTCACTCTCCCGGAGAAGGTTTCCCAGTGTGCACAGAACGTATCTATTGACTCTTTCTTCCAGAGTTTTGCAACCATTCGCATGTATGTCGTCGCCTTGAAGTTATATACCCCGTGCTAACTGCTCTAGTGGCGACACTCCTGCCAACATATCCACAGGTCCTGGTCCTCTTTGTGCCATGTTCCGCACAGCCGCAAATGTTGATGCTCTGTTGCAGAGTGGCGTACTCGTCGGGTGGAAAGGCCGCTCGATGCTTAAACAGGATGAGAAGGTGCGGATGAAGGGGCGGGAGAAGAGAGAAGGAGGCTTCACCTGCTCGGCCGCTTGGAGGAGTTGCAGCGCTTCGGTAACCTGCGCAGCGAGCTGGGCATCGGCACCAAGTTGAGTATTCAAGGTGCGCTCGACATTGCGCGCGAGGATGCGGTAGGCCCCACGAAGATTGTTGACGGCGTCAGACATGAGGGAAAGAGAGAAAGAGGGAGTTGGACCTGGAAAGCTCCGGTGATGTGAGTCAACGCACCTGCAGATCCGGTAGTGGGGAGTCAGCACCGCCAAGATCAGCTGCCACCGCATGGACGAGCTTTCACAAGGGGCTTGGCAGCACATTGGTGGATATTAGATTTCGTCAGATCTTGCGCCCTGAAAAGAGAAAAGGGGCTTTTGTGGATTCCAGATATAGCGAGATCTGGGTTGAGATTTGGCGAGATCTCAACCGTGGGATTGGGCCCCATCAAAGTTGAGTTTTGGGAAACCGTGAGATCTGGAACAATCTAAGGCTTTATTGCCATTTTTCGCTATTATAGTGAGAAAGAACGAGATTGGGCCAGATCTCTCGGCCAAAATGACAAAACACGTATTTTTGTCCAATAAGGTCC
Organism: Mycena alexandri; assembly: GCA_029233265.1. Lineage (NCBI taxonomy): Eukaryota > Fungi > Basidiomycota > Agaricomycetes > Agaricales > Mycenaceae > Mycena > Mycena alexandri. The sequence goes on from JARJCM010000098.1 coordinate 202,675, forward strand.
CTCAAACGTTTGGATGATTCTCCGGGTCGGGAGAGCTAGACTTTTTCCTTTGTGCAGAAAATCCGACCCAATTTTCCACTTCTTGGAGAATTTTACCGGGAGCTTACTTAAGTAATCCCAGGCCGTTCTCCCTTTTTTTTTTTTTTTTTTTTGGAGCGTTTAATAACACAACTCAGTCTGCAAAGCATTCCGAGCGTATCCGCTGGTTGAATTGAGTGTTTCCAATATAGCCGGGAAGGTGTCGAGGAGGAAATGCCGTTATGCACAGGTGTCAAGCCTAGTGTGGGACTCTGGCCATAAGTCAACCTACTCCATTTCGTCGAGTAGCAGGCCATATACCCACTAAAACCCCCTTGGAATTTGTCCAGTCGTCCGGCAGGGAATCTTCATCTAGGAGCAAACCGCTCCACGTGTTCAAGACTAACTGCTTTTTAAGCGCATGGGATCCAAACCGAGTGCGGTTGGTGAGCAGTTGGTCACGTTTGAGGGCGTAATTCACGGCTGACAGCCAGCGATTATGTATTTCGGTGTTTGTCGCTGGGTTGAACGTCTCGAAAACTCTTTCGTTCCTTAGTCTCCAAATCAACTGGGCCGACGTTGATACGAGAATTTTGAAAAGACGGTTCTTCCCCGGTATCGGCGTACCTTTGGGGGATTTGAATTTTGCTAGTCCACATCCGAGCAAGACGCCCCAATTCAATTTGGGCCAGGATTTGTACTTGAGTTGCCATAATTTACTGACCAGCAGCCAGATCTGTTCTTGGCCCGACGATTGGCAATCTAGTTCTCCGCAAATTGATCCCGGCAGTGAATATTCTCTGTCGGACGAAAAACCAAGATAGTAAAATGCCGTGATGCTCAAAACGGCCTATCGAGTTCAGATATTTCAACAAGGGTCCCAGGCGACAGCAGTCCAAGTTGGTTTTGACTGTTTTCGATTGCCATATCTATTGAACTATTTACTGTACGCCTCAGGCTCTCGCTTGGGTTTATCTTTCCTTCTCCAGCTCGTCAAGGATAACCTGCAAGTAATCAGTATAATCGAACCCAACAACAAAGACCTGGACGCACCGCAAACCGGCCGCGCCACTCCATCGGCGCTCTATCGTCGCCTGCAATGGTCCTTGCTGCATCCTTGAACGCACCCAACCACGCCTCTGTTTCTGCGCCCGCGCCCCATGTCCCAAATGCCATCTCGTCGTCACCGCGCAGCACCGACGCCCACAGCGTCTCCCAGACACCACGCTGCATGGGATCTCCGAGGGCGCGCAACAGCACCGGCGCCTGATGGAAGAGTAACGACGTCGTGCCCGGCACACCGAGGGTATTCTCGGCCTCGAGGCGGCCGACAAGCGTCCAGAGGCGCAGCAGGCCATCGTGGTTGCGCGCGTATTCCGCAAGTTCGGCCATGAAATAGTCGCCCTTGACGTATTCGGGATTGGGAACCAGCATGAATTGCACGCCATCGTATTTGTAACCAGGGGGCGCGGGGACGTCACTTAGTAAGGCGCGCAATTTCGGGAAGACGATTGCGTTCCCAAAGGCGCCTTGACCGTCCGGGCCGTCGCGCTTCAGTCCCTCGTCCTTCAAGAGTTCGAAGAGCGCTGCGATGCGCGATATATGTTCCCCCGCCTCGCTGATCTCGCGCGTCGCACGCAACAAATGCGAGCAGGCGTAGTAGAACAGGAGTGGCTGGTGCTCGGGTGCGTCGAAGAGCGCGAATAACTGTGCAGCGCTCGCTTCATGCGAGAGTTTGTCAAGCACAAGGTCCGTGACGAATTCACCGATGGAGGCGTCCCATGCATCTTGCTCCTGTTCTGACGCATTCGGTCCTTCTGTGTAAGGGGCTGGGAGGCAAGCCATGAAGAATGGCTGAAATGAAAGCGGAGGCAATGCTGAGGTTCACAAGCACACAGCCGCCTCCTAACACTCGTGAATCATGATCGTCGCACGACGAACAGCCATCTCACCTAAATCTACCTAAATCTGCCTGAATTCAGGTACCTGAAACACGATCAGCGCTGATCTCTTCCTATCTCTTCGGTCAAATTTACCCCGAAACAAATTAAGTACGGGCTGATGCGGGCCTGGCTGGCAGATATAAAGTGCGGGAACAGTGGACCCCATTTCCTATTCGCCTGGCTGGTCCTTTTCGTCTTCCTCTTTATTTTCTTCCTTCCTTTCAGGCTTTTTTTCTTCTTAACTTTGTCTTAACTTCCACATTTTTCTTTTCCTTCAATCCACGATGCAAGTTCCTTTAAGTATCATCTTGGCTGTTCTCTTTTCAATCGAGACCCTCGCGGCCCCACTGCCCAGCGGTGCGGATGACTTTGTGGGTACTTCATCGGACTTTGTGGAAAGTAATCTCAACCTTGATGCAGGCTCTTGAGGTACGGAAGGCTGCGGTCAAGGCAGTCAAGGCAAAGCCTGTTGCCAAACCTGTGCGTTGTTTCCTTCAGATCTCTTTCGTATCTCATTTTTTAATAGGTGGCGAAGCCGGTCGCTAAGCCTGTACGTTGACCGCACACATCGTTTTCAGGTGTGCTCACTTTATTTAGGTGGCCAAGCCCATTGCCAAAAAGCCTGTTGCGAAGCCTGTCGCAAAACCCGTGAGCATTCTCCTTGTGTCTTCCCACCTCAGCGAGGCTGAGAATGCGCCAATAGATCGCCAAGCCCGTAGCTAAACCAGTTGCGAAACCCGTCGCTAAGCCTGTTGCAAAGCCAGTGAGTACCATTGCCCGACTCCATCGATTCGAATGATTGAACTTATGTTTGAAAGGTTGTTAAGCCTGAGGCCAAACCTGTGGCGAAGCCTGTTGTTAAACCTGTCGCCAAGCCTGTAGCGAAGCCGGTGAGCATCTTTCATGGACTCCATCGGCTGGAGTCACTAATGTTGTGTGTGAAAGGTCGTGAAGCCTGTGGCTAAACCCGTCGCGAAGCCGGTAAGCATTTATCCTCTTTCTTATCTCCAGACCCTAATAATATTAAAGGTCGCAAAGCCCGTGGTGAAGCCTGTTGCAAAACCCGTTGCGAAGCCGGTGAGTCTCACCTTTCGTTCTCCTCAATTATCGACACCAATCCTTCATGCAAAGGTCGTAAAGCCCGTAGCCAAGCCTATCGCGAAGCCTGTGGCTAAGCCCGTCGCGAAGCCTGTGGCCAAACCTGTCGCGAAGCCTGTGGCTAAGCCCGTCGCGAAGCCTGTGGCTAAGCCCCTCGCGAAGCCTGTGGCTAAACCTGTCACGAAGCCTGTGGCTAAGCCCGTCGCGAAGCCTGTGGTCAAACCTGTCGTAAAACCAGTGGTCAAACCAACGGCCACAGCGCCGGTCTCTTGCCCTGTCCCCGCCAAGAAGCCCGCTATCCGTCGCTTCTTTGAGTACATCGGTGTATTTGAGCGCTCCTCCTCTGACTCATGCCCGCCACTTGCCGCCGCTGCGGCCCCCGCCACCCCTCCATCCGCTGCAGACGCTAAGGCTGCCAAGGCATTGGCCAAGGCACAAGCGAAAGCCGACAAAGTTGCCAAGGCCTCTGCCAAGGCTGCTGCCGCCTCTGCCGCCGCTGCCTCCGCAGCGGCCCTCAAACGCGTAAGTTGCTTATCCCTTTCTTGATTCCCATAATGCTCAAGTTACTCTGAAGCCTGTTGGCGCGGTCGCCAACGCACCAAGCACTGCCGTCAACTGCCGCGATTCCACTGGTACTTTGGTCAACATCCCGCTCAACAGTATCCAGACGGCCGTGCGCCTCGCCCAGGCAGGTCCCCTCGTGCCTGGTGCCAACGCTGCCAAGTTCCCTCACACATTCGGAAATCGTGAGGTACGTTGTCACTTTTCCCCTCGATTTCGTAACCTGACCCCAATAATGTAGGGCGTCAATATTGCGGCCGCGTGTGTGGGTAAGACCCTCGAGGAGCAATCGGTCGGCGTGGATATGTCGAAGTTTGTGAACATCCCGTCGGTAATCAGCACACCCGCTTTCAACCAGTTCCGCGTGGTGATCACGACGCCGGACGCCTCCGGTGCTACCACGTTCTGCGGTGTGGTATGTTGCCATGCTATTTGGAACTGTGACCTGCAACTAATGGGCTGCGCAGATGACCCACGGGACGTTGTCGGGCGGCAATTTCGAGACCGCTTTGTGCGCGGCGGCGTAGTTAGTTTCGAAAGAACGCAAATTTGTACGAAATGATAATGACAGAAAAACTTGAAACTTCCTCCGACGGTTCACTATGGGACAACTCTATTTGAGCTCCCTTGTTTGGCAGCGCTGCAAAAACCGGGGCCGCCAAATAGCAACTTCGTGATCTATGAGTTCATCTTGATGGCGGTGGCGGCGGGATGCGGCGGGAAGTGTTTGTTGGCTCCCTAGCAGTGAAAGAAGGGCAGATAAATCTTGGAAAAAAAAGCACTGAGCGAGGACAATATATCTGAAATGATTCTGCAATTTTCTCCGAGAGGCAGTTAGTACGCAACGTCGAGGAAATTCAATGCTTCAAGCTGTGAGCCCATCAAATAGCCATAACCGTTCAACAAGTCACGGAAAAATGCAGAGAAAATTGGTGGAGGCCACCAATGCCCATTCAACAATATTTACCTCTCAAAGATCATGTCAAATTATTTTTCACCCTTAGAACGACGCAAACGGCTGTTTGCCTTGTGGTTATCTCGGTTAGATAGGCTCACGTTGAGGCTGCGAAGGAGAATTATCCCACTATAAGTATAAGACGTTGACGGTGCACAAGTAGTCTCGTCAAAAAGTCTTGCTAGGGCTCATGTCCAAATGTGTTACTATGCGTAGTGGATTGTAAAGATGGTAACCTTTCTCTATGTTACTACGTAGAACTTCGATCGATGAAAACTCCCCCAGTCGTAATAAAGTAAAATGCATCTGGAAGTTGATAAAGGTATCAGAAAAAGGGCCGTGCAAATGAATGGTGGAAAAACATTTCTTTAAGAATAATGTTGTGCTTTCACGACGTCAACATCGAACCCATATTCTTTCAATAGCTGCTGCTTCAATTTCGCGACACCGAATCCGGGGGCGTTGCGTGCAGTCGGCTCCAGCTGCTGGAACATCTTGAACACATCACGAGGCGCGGGACCAGTCACTGCGCGCTTCATACAAAGCTTGAAAAACATGCTGCCCATTACGTCCTGAAGGATAACGCCGTGGTCTGGATGCGGGTCGGGCACGACAAGGACATAGTCCATCTGTGGATTCTCTTTGAGAAGTTTGAGTTGGTGCAGCAGCGCCGGCGAGCGGACGTAGCCCGGCTCGGGCGGTCCAAAGAAGTCGTCGCCGTCGTCGTCTGCGTTGCTGGGGGAGGGTTCGGGGGCCTTAGGCGCAAGGAAAGCATCTTGGAGCGCGGCTTTCTTTCCACAGATGGTTTTATGCGGTGGGCGTCCCGTTTTCCAGTCGGTGACTTGACATTGCCTACACATGTCGTCAAGTCACTAATAAATTGTTTACTGCGTGCAAAAATACTGACTTGGAGCAATAGTAAACGAGGCGGTCGATTGCCTTGCAGCGCCGGCATGCTGAAAGGGTCTCGACGCCTGCCTTCGAAGCTGGGAGGTTGCAAGAAGTGCAGTGGTGTTCTGCCAACCGCCGATTCGCGGCATTTTCTTTGGCCATGCGTTTGATTTCCTTGGCGGACAAATCTTGCTCGAAGGGCTTCAAGGCCTCGGCTTCGTTCCGGTGATTCTTCCCGAGTCCGTAAGTTTCAGATTCCCCGTACTGACAATTTCGATTAGCAAATCGAAGTATAAAGATGAAGAATCGCGTACGAAGGCCAGTAGAATATTCCAGACAACCATCGTGAGCAGATAGGTCCGGCTACTATCGTGGTGTTTTTTGACCATCACTAAGCCGGGGTGAGGGTTGGATCCCACAGCAGTTATTTCAAAAGTTCGATGTAGCCTTTGCCAGAGCCGTGATTGAGGCGCTTCAGAGTAAGCTCCGGACACCTATGAGAACTCGTCAGAAAACGACCGCCTGAAGCCTGGGGGAGCTCTCACCATTTGCGATGGTCCTCAAAGTCCGGGGAGGCCTCACACGCTCGAACGAGACCTTCGAGCATAAAATCTTCACGCTCCTTGGGGGAACAGCGCTTGGTCCAGTGAGATTCAAAATCATCCTCCGCGAATCTGCGGGACGACTTGCGCGTGAGATCTCTCTGCAAAACACAAATCTGCGATGTAATCTGCTGTAGGCTCAAAACCTGCGCGTCGGCGAGCATCATGTCGTAGTATTGTGTCGGCAGGTCGGTGAGGAGATTTGGGATGGAGCGTCCGCTCGCGGGCATTTCCACGGAAGACCCATATAGTGTTGCCAAATCGCGTTCCCATGCGACGTTCCAGCCTAGACACTGGGGATGAGATATAGCTGAATTCCGAGTCGGAAACAAAAGAACGAACCGCGTCGGTCCTTCTTGAAGGAGGGGGACTTAGGGGACTCGCCAAAGCCCATGGTTAAGCTCCTTTCGAGGGAAAACGTCGAGAATTGGCGTGATCTCTATGTGAGACGCGTGAATGCGCAGTGGCTCCAGTTAGGAGATAAAAAAAAACATAAACAAACTCTGTCGGCCGACAACTGGGGTCCTGCGTTCAATTCCCGCTCACGACAAATAGTTCCTGGGGGATTTAAAATTGGATTCTTTAGAGTACTTGGTTTAAGTGCTCGTCTCTGAGTTTAAAATCTTGGCATAGTGCTTGGTTCCTACTTTCCACTCCTACACGAGTCTGACAGGCCACAGGACGGAGAAAAGGAGACGGATGGAATGAAAAGAAAGAGAAACAACCAACCCTCGACTAATACGTCGCAGGGCCTTTGATGAGCGCAATTAGCAGATCCTCGAATGCGCCGCTCGTCTCGCCCTGTACACGCCGCGTAAGCGTCTTCTCGTGTATGCGCAAGTACGCGGCAGCGATTTGATCCATACGCCAGCGGGCCCAGTGCGCGCGAAGGATACTAAGAGGACAGAGCGTCAGCATAACTGTTGGAAGCACGCAGAGGGATAGAACTCTGCGGTATTGTCCTAGCACGAAGTAAAAAGAAACCCAACGCACCGCATAACCAACATCGAGTCCTTCGTCCCCATTCCCGCCATCGTGTCTTCGAGCAAGTTCGCGTCGCGCACCATCCGCGGGTCGAGGTCAGGATAGCGCGGATTCACTTCCGCACCGCGCGCAATGTAGAGGAGGGCCCGCTGATCGTGTCCAGAGCTGTTCAAACCAGTTTAACTTAACAATGGCAACGAAGAAAAACGAGAAAGCAGCTCACAACTCGCTTTGCAAAGCGTGACTCAACGGCTTCTTGTGCTTGTCACCTAGCTGATACTGCTGCGCCACTTGGATGAGGTGCTGGTGGTGCCGACCAGTTAGGATGGTGTAGAATGTATCCTGCGGATTGGATTAGTTGAATTTCACTGGAAAGGGAAGTCGAATGAACAAGAAGACTTACTTCATTCGTCCCGACTCTCTCCACACCGTCACGACGCAGCCTCTTCACATCGTCCGCCACCAACGTCGCCATCACTTGAGCGTCCTTCTCATTGAGCGGGACCCTGGGGAGATACTCACGGTCGGGGTCGAGCGCCTTGGTGTACACTGCAAGGTTATTTGCATCAGCATCGGCATTTCATGTTCAACATCCCAGATACAATAAACAGGGCGGGTGACCCACGTTTTTGCACATTCCCGCTCAAATCACCCTGCACTGCTTTCAACAGCGTGTGCCCATATTTCTGCTCGTACACATACGCCAGCAGCCCGACGTCAGAAGGGGTGAGATCAAGAATGAGCTCGTCGAGGATATAGTCTTTCGTGCTGTGGGTATGTGTTGTGTTTGGGATAAATGATTGAGTGGGGAGCAAGGAAGGAGATGAAAGAAAAGAAGAAGAAGATCAGCCACGGCACACGTTCGGGTCACAAAATAGAACATACCCTGCGCCCACAATAGCGTCCCGCACGCGCTCCGCGTCGTATTTCAACGGTCCGAGAACGAGACCCAGGAGGCCGGCTCTGTGGAAAGAAGGATCGTCAACATGCGAAGCAACAAGTTCAAAGTGATGCGCACTCGACGTAACGCGTCGTCTTGCGCTCTACAAGCTTGTAAAGCGTCTCGCCCTTGGGGTTGTGTGAATGGAATTCTTGGGCGAGAACCTCCATCTTGAGCGGGCCGAGGCGCGTAAGGATTTCGATTACTAAATAAAGAATGATTATTAGTTGACCGTTCGGATCGGGAAAGGAAGAACGAAACGAGGCCTGAAAGCCAAAGGCTGTAAAATGGACAGCACGTACATTTTTTCTCACTGCCCGAATGCTTGATTATCTCACCGATGTCGTGCTTGATTTGGTCGCGCTCGTAACCCCAAACGTTCAGCCCACCTGCGAAACGCGGGTTGTGGATGGTTATATCGCGATACATGACAGTGGGCGGCTCCGGGGGTCTAATTCCCGCAGCAGGTGCGCTTGGGATGCTCGATGCAGGAACGGAGGCACCAGGTTGGGCGGGAGTATGCGGAGGTGCACCCGTGGGCGGTGCATAGGGAGTACTGGTCCCGGGCATAGGAGAACCAGGAGGAGGCGCACCGGGGGAAGGAGCGTATGCCTGGTAAGCACCTTGAGGTGGCGGTTGTGCGTACACAGGATTGTACCCTGGCTGTTGATAGGGATACCCGGGGGCGTAGCCGGGGTAGGCTGCTTGCGGCGGACCTTGAGGAGGCTGAGCGTACCCTGGCATCGTGGGCGGGGGGCCATAGCCTGGATAACCGGCTGGCGCATAGTTGGTGGTCTGGGGATACTGCATTGGAGTTGAAACATTCTATTCTTATACGGAAAGGGAGATGAACGCACGTAAGCTCCTGGGGCACCAGGCTGTGGCGGGTAGCCGGGCATCGGAGGGGCAAAGCCGCCCGGGGATGGCTAGATATTCAGAAGATCGTCAGAGGACGTGTGGCGGGGAAACGCTATCGCCACTAACGTAGGGGGCTTGTCCTGGAACGGGTGCCTGTAATAAGTGTATTAGTTGTGTGTTAAAGTCAGAAGAGAGTGAAGACGCACGAAACCGCCGGGAGCGCCTGCAGGAGGATATCCAGACTTGAGAGCTTGAGTTACTAAAGTTCAGTCTCAAAGAAGTGAGGTACGCACGTATGCATTGGGATTGGGAGGGGGCTGGTTGGGGTCAGACATATTTGGCGAGAAACAAGTTAAGGAGTCTGCAAGCGGTGGTTTAAGAGCAAAGGGACGCCACCGCCTTCTATGAATAGCTGTGCAGGCAAGTGATCGGCACCGCTTTAATTGGCGCCGCTTAGGAGGCGCGTGCCTGATGTTCAAAATCACCGCCCACGGCCTGTGTGAGCTTGCAGGAATTCGGGAACCTCATTTGGTCCTGCAAAGAAAACCTGTACGAGTCGGCAATAACTAAAACTTGGAAATTCAGCCAGCAATTTCCTCGCATCAAAGATTAATGATGTTGAACACAAGATCGCTAGTGAATGTACAAGACGTGGATTGTCAAGTTCGAATCACTTTGACGTGCAGCTAGGCGAAGGATTGGCTGTGTGTAAAATTCATTTGACAAGGCGGGAGTCAGATCACGCATGACCACGATCTACTGCATCCCGATCGGATAGATAAAAACTTCCCGCATGTCAGTGAAAATAATATGCACTGGTGATGCAGGATGTCGGTATTCCAAACTCCAGTCATCGCCAATGAATTAGTCCTCCGTTGAGATACTGTTTTTCACCAAATCACCCAGTGACTCGATCTCAGTATGTGTGCGCCGGTTAGATAATTCAACTCTGGTCCGAGGTACCCAAGACCTGTGGCGCTGGCGCGCGTTCTCAAATCACGAGCAGCCCGCCATCTAGGATCAGTGAGAGTCAGACCGTTCGATTCAGCCTCAGGTCATGCGGTATAGGTATGGCTTTTTCTGACTAGGCGACTAGATTCGAACTCAGAGGATCCAGCAAATTCAGAGGAAACACTGCATTCCGGGGCCTCCTAAACTCAGCCTGAGTCTAGGGGCCTACACAGAGCTCCGCTGAGGGGGCCCTACACACAGTCCCCGTAGGTCAGTATGGGTCAGTGTATGTCTGCGTAGGTCAGCGTGGGTCCGGCTAGCTCTGTCAAGGTAAGTCTAGTTGAGTAGAGGTATGCCCAGTGGACTAGACTGAGCGGGCTTACATGCAAATACCCTGTCGAATGGAAGCCAGTGCTTTTGAGGTAGAAATTAGCATCAAAGGATCAGTGATATTGGATAATTTGCTCAGCGCGCGCGCTTGACTCAGGCCCAATGATTTGCCGCCAGAAATAGATTTAGTGTCTGGGCAGCGCAGAAATGGAACCAGAGGGGTCGAAGGTATGGGTTGTTCAGTGTCATATACGTGGATGGCAGGGCTTGGGATAGTCGAGGCCGATAGAGGGGAGTCTAGGCGATGACACTTACCTACGCTGACCGGTACTGATCTAAACATTCCCAGGCTAGGCGACCTAGGCAGACCCATACGAAGCTACGTCCGGCTCAACTTAATTTCGTCCAGCTGTGCGTAGGTGACCTGAACTGACCTGTTTTAGCCGCCTACACTGACCCATACCGAGCTACATCCGGCTGAACTGAGTCAGCGTAGGAAGGCCCGGAATGCAGTGAAATAGTCCCTGCGGCATCCAGGTCGCTGACTCCTCTGTTGAACGCTCGAGGGGGTTCAACCAACTGGATCATAGGGAATTAAAAGACCTCAAACTTAGTTAGTGGCTGATACTGTACCCTTTTGTATGGGTGAAACGTAACGCGTAACACCGCCCCCGTTTCGTTTCCAAGGTAACGCGTAACCCGGGGGTCGTTTCTCTGAAATTTTGTGTTACATGCTAATTTTTTGGTCAAACTCTGCCGAAAACACAAAAAAATTGAGGTTCGTTTCTCATGTAACGCATAACTCACCAGTCGTTTCTGGTTTCAACCTCGCGGTTTCAGTCACACCTCAAAAGTGGTTTCACCCATACAAAAGGGTACAGTACGTGAGAGAGACCGTTCGATTCGGGTCGAGTCTTCCTTGGATTCACTTTATTTTGTTTTTTCAATTCAAAGGGCAGCACTAACTCCAACATTAAGATGATGGAGCGAAAGAACCGCGGGAGCTAATTTCTTCTTTCGTGAAATATCCTTGCTTCGAAAGTCGACGACAGAATTGAACCAAAGGCCAATAGCAAGAGATGGCGCCGATGCGCACTCTCAACTATCACTATCATGGGTTCCTCGGGGATACTGAGAGCGAGGCCGTTCGATTCGGACTCGGTCTTTTTCTCCACCAAGTTTTGGGAGCTCGAAACTCCACGACTCCACGACTCCCGCGGAGGAAGCTGTGCAGGCGATGGGAGTGATACGGATCAGCGAGACCAGCGGCACCGCCGGCACATCGGCCCCTGAAGGCGGCTTGCTCGCCGCTCAAGCCTCTTTAGGTGCGTCGCTGAAGTAAGATGAAGGGCCGATATATTTTTATTGCATCATTTTCCTCAGTGATCGATTATTTACTTGCGATCTCCATTTTAAAGTTCCCCCTCGTATTGGTCCAGTTCAACAATGAACCCCTGGAAAAAAGACGGATCAAACGGCAATCAACAGTCCATTCGGGCCGCCCCTTGACAACAGTAACAAATAGCCGACCGACTTACACATACTCCTTGCCCTCCGTGGCGTCAGTGGCACTAACCGTCCGTCTCAAGTCCGTCTGCTCTCTCACTTGGCTGATTTGACTCTCATCCACTGACGGAATCGGTATGCTGCCCAGCGCAAGATCTCGCCCTCAACTTCCAGGTGTCCGCACCCGTTAAACGTTTGCGCTGACTTGCAACATTTTCCGGTGCTGCGAACCACTGCCTTTGAAGAGATTCAACATCTTCGTGTCCACTCTGGCCTGTGGCTCCGATTAAACCGCGCTGTTATGCAATTTCATTTTATTGACCAATGCTTATTGTTCATTAGAGCGTATTTGCAGTTTTTTACCCGAGATTTCCTGAGTATCTGATTGGCTGCTCCACACCTCTCAACCAATCAAATGCTCAGGAAATCTCGGCTAAAAAACTGCAAATACGCTCTATTACTGTCGGCGACTGTTTCCTTTCACCTTGTTCTGTGCAGTCGTTTTACGTGTCAGGGATTGCCGTATCGAGTCTCAGAAGGTGTTTATATCTTGCGGCTGCGGACACCTCCTTCTCGCTGTACTTCCCCACGCCGAGGTGGAAGCCCGTTGAGAACGGCGTCATGAACCCCATCGGCCGCGAAACAACTCGTTCAAATGTGCAGGATCGAGGTGAATTTTAGATTCTGGATCGTCCTGAATTCATTTTGCCTAGCAATGGACCCCATGACGCGGTGACAAACGAAATGATCAAGCCAACGTGCCCGTCCTGGACTCCTATCCAGAATTCGTTGGGAACCCAACTTCACGCTCACGATCACCGACGCGCAACGGACGTGTACTTTTCCGCACCTCCAACGTGTCTTTCAAGTTCACATCCACTTCCGGGGCACCAAACCCGCAAATCGCTATCCGAATCATTACCCGAGGCACCTGCCGAAAAAGCTTGCAATTCAGTATGAAATGTCAACCCACGGCCAACTACCAGCCCATGACCTCTCTCCGCGGTGAACGACACCCATCTCTCTGTGCTGGAGCGGACTCGATCAGAATCGAAATTTATCGACGGAATCTTTCCTGTATCATAGTGCCAAATTTCGGGCTTTTGATATGTGCTTGCTATATTCTAACGGCGTCTCGGCAAATATATAGCTTGGTTCTAATAGTGGACAGAATCCCCACTGGCAATGGAACATCCTTTCACCCTATCCAGCGGGAAGAAACAGGCAAGCCTTCTCGCGTGTCGTCGCGGAGCTCCTGCGGGCCCCAGAAAACCTCCGCGCTGAAGCCATATCTTGCATTGTCTCTCGCGGCATCCCAGCACAGATTTTCAAGGTTTCCATATAGTTATGCTGCTTCCCTTGTTCTCAAGGTCTGTCGAGGGCTGATTCGGTAAGGTACCCGTACCCTCGGCCAAGGGCGTTTCCTAACCGGCGGGACCCCCCCCCCCATGGTCCCGGTATCGGTTCATCAAAGGTTTTGCTAAAACGACTCACGGTGTACCAGGACCGCCACTCGTAGTGTTCCCTACGCTTAAATTGAGGTCCGCTGGTTGGTTTGATGTTTCGCCCAATGAGGCTTGACTGAGCCTTATCAGTTCGATTCCGCTTCTTTTCTTCTGAAGTTTTCTCATCCTTCAACCAGGCAGCGACTTCTTCTCCGGTTTCAGTGCGGACTGTCTTTCTTCTCCCCGTGCTCCCTCCGCTAACAGGTGCCGTGGTTTAAACTGTTGTCTCTTTCCGCTTTCCGCTGATTCGCCCTGGTTTCCACTTCATTCTCAGCCGGAACCTGTACCTGCGTCTCCCGTTTTGCGCCTGGCCCTTCTTCCCGGTTTTCGGTTTGGTGGGTCGCGAGCTGGAGACGCATGCGTATCCATCCTTCGAGAGCCGAACCTCGTCCACACGGCTTGGAAACTTCTCGCAACCCAAACCAGTTATTCGGTGATTAATGACTTGGTTCAATGGGCACTCCCCACACGCCTCTGGGGTGGAATCGGAGAAGAAAAATATCCTTCTTTCGGGGCTGCAACCCCCGGAATGGCCGCCCATTGCCCTGGAAGATGCTGCACACCGAGCCCAATCCAGCGGTTTATTCGTCGAAGTCCAGTGTGCGAGTGTAGTACTCGACGAATGCTAGTGCTTCGAGATCTCTTGGCGAGTCTGGGCCTCGTCACTGGTGGAAGTGCGATCCCTGTTATCACTATGACTTGACAACAGCCCACGGCTCCGTATATGTTTGATTTCGAGCGACAGCAAATATATTTCGGCCAGTATGCAGGAAATCTGTTCACGCGAGGAAGCGCGTCTACTTTGATATGATACTGACAGACTCCTCGTCCCCATATCTCCGCCCCAACTTTCGGCTGGGTATGCTCGCGGACGAGAGAATTTGGAAATAGGAAGGCCGATAGCACTTATGGTTTCTAAACAGAATAACGACTATTGGGGTTTCCGATTTAATCTAACTTGAATCATCTTGTGTTCTTGAGACTCACATCATGGAAACAAATAAAAGAAACGGAAACCCTACCGCCCATACCCCCGCCAACTGCTCAAAATATTCTCTTCTCGACCCCCGCTCGACAACGGCAGGTGCTAGGTAGGGTGGCCTGATAACGCTGGTGGGCGCCCTCAAAATATTATACTGTATTCGTTGCTGCATGAGGGTGACCCGTTCAATCTAAGGTTGCGTCAAGACTTGAACAAGTTCCATATTTTTTATTCGCTGTGTACCCGGCCAGATTGAGGGATAACCAAGGTAAGCCCGCTCCTGGCTTCTTCATCCTTTCGGGGCCTGACCATTCGGAATACCTTTGGCATCCCCGATCGCGAGTAGTCGCGAGTTGAAATTATGTATAGCGATCAAATAAATCCCGAATAGATATGGAGAGTAGGATACCTCTTTCAATAGCTTCTGGTAGATACACTTAACCAGGGCATTCGCTCGATTCGGGATCGATTTATGGAGATGATGTTCATGTTAATTTTCCCGGTGATTTACCTTATGGAGTGCACCAGGCTAAGCATAGTTCCCCCTCGTTCAATTAGTTTCTATTCCATTTGACGAGAAGCTCGGGGACTATAATCCGTCCTTTCTTCCGGTTTCAGGGTTAGAAAGCGTTTACAATATTTTCGTCTTCGGGTCATATCTCAATAAATTTCTCGCCACGTCCTCTTCGACGAGACGATAAATGTACAACTTGAGCAGGGTAACCTTACGCAGCGAGCAATTCTACCTAACAGATGACGAGGATGGGGATAGAATAGACAATAATAACCAAGTACAAATGAAAGCACGGACCGACGGTGGCTGACATTCCCTGCCAAAGAAGTGCTCCAAACTCATTCAATCTTGGGGTTAATCCCTCAATGGAAGCAAAAAGATGGTAGTCCTCTTTGACAGCTTTCGATTGACATCCAAATCGGGTTCAGGAGGTTCAAAAATTCGAAAATTAAGGAGATTTATGTAAGCTGTTTTGCTTAGACAATTGCTGCTGCGCGAGCCTTCGCATCAGCGGGTACATATTAAGATACTCGCGCGGTCCAGGCTGCATATGTAATAGTATCTCTTTGCAAAAGAAGCTCCTGCGGCGCCGTGAGCAAGCTCTTCCAAATTTAGCGGAGTAATTTCATGGAAACTAATGCTGAAATTCAACACAATAAACATTGGAGTTGGCGAGCTAAGTCCGCCAGTGTTCGTGGGAAAAATGGGTGACTGGTTGATAGATATTTACTAACAGCTGGTGCTGACGGTGCATGAACGAACCCTGGTCCTGGTCCCTGTCCCCCTTACGAACAAATTTAGGTTAGCAAGAGGCGGATGGATATGTACCAGATCGGATTCAACCTAAATTATTGCCCCATGGTCCCTGGTTTTGCGGAATCTTGGGCTCTGCATCGAACTTGAAGCTTGAAGGTGAAAGATCACAAAGAAATAGGGGCTGTTGATCTCAATTGCGAATGGTGACAGGTAACACGTGACTATGTTACTTGCCACCAACGTCGTTCCAAGTCATCGTGTGTTTCCGAGTCTGCTTTCTGAACTCACAATACAGATCCTTCCAGCATCCGAACCACTTGACCACGGTGCTCCACTCATGTTTCGTTCAACTCATGTTTGCCCTCCGTCTAACACCGCATCCTTCAGGCTTCAGGATACTGCCAAGATTTTCCCTCGATGCAGCCACCTATCGCAGTTTGCCATCATATCCCTCCAGTTGTTGGAGACGGAATTGCCTGTTTCGCTAGAAGCCTTCGGGAAGATTCCAAGAACAAACATGTCGCTATCTCGCCGACAACCTCGAGAGTTCCAATCCTGAACTCAATCGTGCAGAACAGAATCCTGATTCCCCGCATTTGGAGATATATCCATCCGCCATCCCGCAGCCACCATCCACTCGTCGATTGGCAGAAAGCGTTGTAAGATCGTGCTCGTCGGATCGGCCTCACGTTGGGGAGCTTTTATTGTACCTGTGATGACTTCGGGAAGCAAAGGCTCGTCGTCCTCGACGTGCACTTTGGTTCGTTTGCGACCTTCCAGATTCGCTGGATGGCAGATTCGTGCGAACGCGCAGTTTGTTTTTCTCGAATTTTCTTTCACACACTCGCGTCCGACCCGTGAGTCCTCTCGTTTGTCCTCCACATTAGGTACTTCGTCGATTTGAACCAGACAGAGATATTCTCCTCTGGGAACCTCTACTCTCGTGGACCTTGCCTCTCTTCTGCCTTTGGGTCGCTGTAATTTCTTTGCGTACGTCCAACTCTCTGATTTCAAGTTTCCGCATTTGATCATCACCGTTCATTTAAGCCGTCTGTCAGCTATCTAACTGCCCATACCTGGAACGAGTTTTGTGCTCTACAAAACCCCGAACCTCCTTAACTTTGGTCCTTTCAATTGAACTCGACAGATACCATACTCGAAGTTTACCTTGTTCCGGAAATCGTCCAAGTGTCACGGCGTCACGTAACAAGTTTCCTTCACGATTCAAAATCTCACCGGTGTCTGCAAGACGTTGTCTTTGGCTCTCTTCATCTGTCTGGTGGAACAGAAAGTCTATGGTGTAGCTCAAGCGGGAACAGAACATCGATTCCCCGCATTCGAAGATACGTCTGCCTCCCCCGCATTTAACTTCATCAAGAACCTCTGAATCTCGTGTCGATTGGCAGAAAGTATCGTGCTCGTCGGATCCACCTAACGTTCGGGAGCTTTTATCTTGCCTGGGATGACTTCGGAAGCAAAGGCTCATCTTCCTCGACCTGCACCGTGGTTCGCCGCCTTTCAGATTTTTTGGAGGGAAGATTCATGCCGAACCTGCGCAGGTTGTCTCTTTGGAATGTTCTCTACTCTACTGAGTAGTATCCGACTGGGAGCCACCTTTAATCGAAGAGACTTACTCATGGCTAAGCATCCATCTCGTTCACCTCTTCGGGGTCTGTGGCTGAATTGTTCCTTTGCCCAGACGATACCTCTCTTGTGCCTACGGATCGCTGCAATTTCCTTCTCGTTTGACTTTATCTGTATACGTACAACTTTCTCTGTCTGATTCCAAGTCTCCGTATTTGATCATCACCGTTCATTTCAGCCATCTATGCCCATCCTCGGACCAAGTACTTCTTCCTGACAGTGACAGCGCGGAACGAGCTTTGTGCTCCACAAAACCTCCGAGTGTCCATAACTTTGGTCCCTTCAATTCAACTCAAACAAAACAAGGTGTCCTTTGTACTCTCCGTTGACCTTGTTCCCTAAGTGGGACCAGCATATTTTCCGACCATTTGGCATTTACGTCAGCAGTCGAGGCCACCATGATGTACTTGCCCACTAGTTATCTTTCTGTGCCCTTCTTATCAGACTTTTCCCCGCTATAACAGCTAAATCCTTTTGACAGAAAATGCGTTTAGCCTGTCTGAACAATAGCCATCTGTCCATCGCATTTTAGTGAGTTCTTGTTTTCATCTTGTTTTGTTCCTATCTAACACCGTGGGTGGTTGTGACCCGTTTCGACAACGGAACAAGGATCTCGGCCTCCATGATCAAATCTTTCGAGCTTCCGTGTAGCTTGTCAGTAAGTAGCGGAACAGAATCTGAAAATGAACGGCCTCCCGAGGTATGTAATGCCTCCCAAGCCGATGCCTCTCGCCATGCGGGTGCTGATTATTGCCTTGTTCTTGGTTTGGTCCAGACGGTGTCTATCCACCGTGCTCCGCTTGCCCCGACTGATTGTTCGCGTTCGATTCTAAGCATCTCCGCCGCGGAATTTGCCTGCCTCGTGTGCTGCTTCCCGAGCCATTTTCCGCTCGCGTAAGTTGTCGCGACTAAACGTTAACGTGGTATTAACTTGAATGTTCTCGTTTTGGGCCACTCCTTTGCCGATCCTGTGCTTCTCGCCGCTTTGGGTCAGCCGGAACACGACGGAGCCGATACGGACGTAGATTCGGGATGGCAGCGCTAAAGTCGGCGACGGAACAGATGACCTTCCCTGCCTGCTATGACTTATCTGCACGATGCGCGCGGGTAGGACGAAGAAAACCAAAAGACCCCCGCCGCGGGTGTTTCGTACCTGATTTTCCGGCAACTCATTACTTCACAGGCACGACGAGGCCAGCAGAACCTGACTGCGTCATTATTCATTAATTCTCCTGCCTGCCGCGATCGTCGGAAGCCGTGGTCTGCGATTGGCGGGATACGACTCCATCAACGGTCCATGTGGGCGCTCCCCGCATCTATCCCACCAATTAAGTCGACGTCAAACTTGTACAGCATACAGCGAATCTGACAGCTCGCTGCAACTGCTCATCGCGAACTGTTGCGCTGGCCATATACACACAGTTTTTTCTGTGGCAAGAGAGTCCCTGTCGGAGGTGGAGGTAAGTTTTTCCAAGTCTCGGGAAATGATTTTCGCCCTAACACGTTCGGATTGGCACTTCCGTAGAACATTTTCCTCGACCTGATCCATGGCGTGGCAGATCATGACAATTCTCCGATGTCAGATTTGCCTAATCTGGACTCAGGCGTTGACTGTGCGCCTATGCACTGCTTTCGGTTTCAAGGTGACACCAACGCATTGCGCTGTGTCGTCGAGACGGATTGTCTCATCGCTATGTGGACGCGGACCGTTGCTTCATATTCGCTTGCTAACTGCTCACAGACCGAATTCGTTTCAGACTGACTACCCAAGCATGGTCCCGCCAACTGTCCCGGCGGGGGCTGAATGCTAGTGGCTTGCACCGTTCCAAGCTGACGGCCAGCGTCCGCCTGCATGCTTTCGTACCTCTGCCTACGGGGTCCCTCTTACTCCGGAATTTCAATTTTCCCGTAACGCAGCCGAGGAATAATTGTTCGCCATAGGAACTCCCTGAACTTTGTCGGTGCATAAGTCGCACAAGGTACTTTGAAGCTGAGCCATTGAACACCCCTGCAGAGTTTTACGCTGCGGCTCCAACGGAAGACAAGGTTATTTTCTCTTAGGAGCTCTGATTAATCGCTTGACGCTATCTTTGATATGAGCGCCGCGTTCTGGTGGACCTTTTCCTGCTGATAGGACGGGTTGACTTCCTATTCAGCCACATAACTTCAAAACCTGCCACAGCCCCCTCTTCCTCTGCCCCTCATGTTCCGATCCTTCGCAGCTGGATTCTGATCCGCTCCAATTGGTAGACCAGCCTCCGCCGACTGCATTTACTTCCTGGGGAGACTTATCATCCGACGACATCGTATTTTTTTGTGCTGTCCAACAAGGGGGAAGATTCTCCGCTAGCCGGACTGTTGAACAGATACACCGGTTGGACCCCATTCAATTCCCTCGACCCGATATCGACCACGCAGATCGCTGGATCTCCGCTTCTTGCCTTGTAAGCTCGACTAAGACAAGTATCCATCGCCCCTGAACATGGTTAACTCCGGGAGATACATATACATCTTTGGCGAATAGATCATGGTCGCGGAGAGTCACACTATACCTCGGCCCAAAGCTTTCTTTTTGCGCAATTCTGGATGCCGGTGTCGATCAGAAGGCTCGAACCCACATGGACCTCCGCCGACACACAATAATTTTGTGCCTTGACCACACATTTTGTGCGCTCACTTTACGTGTCACGGAATTTCCGTGTGCATTCTCGGAGAATAATCAAGTATCTTCTTGGGCCGCAGTGCATGCCCCGCAGGAAATACCTTGGAGCGTGGTCACTTACCTAGAGGTGGCAGTCCTCAAATCCGGAAGGAGTCGAAGGGACCTCACATGACCGCGTAGCAATTACATTCCTCCAATGTACGGGACCGAAGCCAGGTGAGCATAGTAAGTCACGTTCTATTCGTTCCTTCGGTCGATACCTGACAGTGAGTGGCCTACCAGTGGTGGCACCATTTAGGTCCGAAAAAACATCAGCATCTTGCAACCCTCGTCCAATCAAGTTCAACTTTGGTTCAACTCCCCATCGGCCGCGGCGCAATTTTTTGTATCGCGCACAGCTCACGGGTACCTCATCATGGTGTTTTATCCTCCACGCAATCCCGGTCGCCCTTAATATTATCGACAATAAAGAATGTTTTACTAAATTGTTACAAGTAATCGGAACATTCCGAGCCAAAGATAGGCAAACTGCATCTCACCGCTTTTACGAGTCTTCTTTCCAGATCCTCGTCGCTCGATCAGTAAACAGCTTTGAACTTACGTCCCGCTGCACCCGGTGGCCGTCGGATATATCACCGCCCATCCCCCAACCCGCTCTCCAACCACTTGAAACCGCTTGGGCCCGACTTTCAATGCCGTCCCGACTCGCGAGTCAAAAGATCTGAGATGCTGAATATCTTATCGCTTTCCCACTGGCAGATCAAGTTAAAATTACGGCCCTCTCGCCCGCCCGTTGAATATGTCGCCACTCAATGCATCAAGCCGCTCTCGGTTACACTCTTCCGACGAATTGAAGTCTCTGAGGCCGACTTCAGCCGACGTCTTCAAGTTCTGAAGGGAATTCCGATCCGCGCACGATGCATATGTATTCGTCTAGCCGAGTGTATATGCAGCAAGAATTCACTTCACACCACAGTGAACTAGCAGGCCAGTCCTAAAAATACAACGGTGATGTCTGATGTTTGTCCAGTTTCTACATTTCTACAAGTTCTCAACTCACACTCGCCGACGCGCAATCCCCCGACGGATCTACTAGGTCATACAGAGCTATATCCTGCAATCAATACCCACCCGTCAACCCACGGAACGCCACTCCTTTAACCACCAACCGAGTGCAATGCGCGCAATCGGTAGTTGAGGCGCCCGGCACCAAAGACCACTCTGGAAATGGAGAAGACGAACTGAAAGTTGATCTACTGACGAATCGTAACAGGAAAAGGACGGAATCCAAGCTGTGTGGTCGCACAGTCTCTGGAGGCTTAATTCAAGTTGCCCGTTTAGGAACTATTCCAACATCGCTGTGCATCACTTCGTACGTCCGGTGTGGGAAGCGGGACTCGGCACCGGGCGATTCGACGCATCTCTCGCGTGGACCAACCACTTAGAATCCGGGCTTAAAACCCTAATCCAGTTCGAGCGCGTTATCGTTGGCTTGGCGCGCTCGTTCTGCCCATGTGCCTCTCTTATTGTATTCTCGGACTATAGCTCACAAAGCGTGTCTCGTGCCACGTCGGGGGCCGTCGTCTTACTCTCTTCAACCCTGAATTTCGGGAGCGTAAGCTTGAAGGTATGCTCAAAATTTTCTATCGGCGTCCTGGTGTGACCTTGCGGTTTCGCTTTTGGACCCTCGCTTAGTGGCCCAGAAAACCTCTACTCGGAATCCATATCTTAAGAAAACGCAGCATCTTACGTTTTCTCGCCCGGCATTTCGGCAGAGATTTTCAAGGTTTACTTATAGTTTTACTCGCTGTTCTCTTGGTATTTCGAGGGTTGGTTCGATGAGGTACCCGCAGGATCGGGTACGGGCCTCCCCTGGCCGGCGGAACCTCCCCATGGTCTTGGTATCGGTTCACAACAATGGCTGGTATCGCGCGAAACGACTCACGCTGTAGCGGGACCGCCACTGTAATTTTCCCCGAGCTTAAATTCGGGGCCGCTGGTTGGTTTGCTATTTCGCCTAATTAGGCTTGACTGAGGCTTATCATTTTGATTCCGCTTCTTTGCTTCTGACGTGTTCTCACCCTCCTTCAACTAACTTCAACCAGGTATGTAACTATTCGTACGGACTACCTTTCATCTGACATGTGCGGTGGTAGTTAAACTGTCGTCTCTCTCGCGTTTCTGACGACTTGCCCTGATTTTCCCCCAAACGCACTTCCCTTCTTGTCGTCCTGCGATCTGGCCAACCAATTCTCAATCGGGCCCAGTCCCACCTCCTATCGCGGTCTGCGCCATCGTCCCGGCGCTCGGTTCTTTGTCACAATTGGTGGGTAGCGAACCGGAGACGTGCGCGGATCCATCCTTTTGGAGCCGAGACTCGTCCATTGCGCTGGAAAACGTTCCGCAGACCCAACCCAGCGGCCTGTTCGGCGAGCAGTCAATTGGTTCAATACGTACTCCCCATCCTCTCAGAAGCGCTCGCACACACTCGTCCTTCCTCAGGGCCCTGAGATTCGGAATCGCGGCCCATGCCGCTGGCCGATTTCGCGCACCCAGCCCAATGCAGCGGTTCATTGATCGAAGTCCAGTACGCGGGTGTGGTAATCAACGAATGCTAGTAGTTCGATATACTCTTGGCTAGCCTTGGCCTTGTCATTGGTTGCACTGCGCTTCCGACTATCTCTGAGGTTCGACGGCAGCCCACGGTTCCGTCTATATTGCACACGACTAAATATATACCTACTCATGCAGGCAAACACACTCACGCGAGGGCCTGTATTTCGATATACTCTTGGCTAGCCTTGGCCTTGTCATTGGTTGGAGTGCGCTTCCGACTATCTCTGAGGTTCGACGGCAACCCACGGCTCCGTCTATATTGCACACGACTAAATATATTCCTACTTATGCAGGCAAACACACTCACGCGAGGGCCCAAGTAGAGAAACGGCCATCGCCGTTGTCAAGTCCTCGCCCCAATTTCGCGTCTCAGCGTGCTCGAGCCTAACGCATGGGATGATTTAATCTCAAAGGTAACAAGGGACAATCGCACGCGGTCTCTCGCACGCGAAACACATGCTCGCAACAATTATAGAATTTCTTTTCTCGGCGGCTGTCCCCCTCCGCCTGATTAAATTTGGATCAAAATTCATCCGTTTCTCTCGTTCTGCTCACGATCATATTTAGGCGCGTTGGCAGCTCTTCTATGAACCGAAGGGAAAAACTATGATAGCACATACTCGCGTGGCCGGCCGTAAACGGTACCAAAAGGTGGTTATCTCTCCGTCCAGTACTCAGTCGGTATTTACTGCAACCAACAGCTATCTCTTACCTCCACCCCACATTTATGGCATTTCTTTGGCTCCATGGAGTACAGCTCAACGCGAGAACTGGCCAAGTCCGATGTCGCGGGCCGAGGCTTCGTGGCAGAGATTGCTCTACGTTTCGCCGGATGTGTATTGATTAGGCGCAGACTCTGTGCGGGGCAGTGACCGAGGCGTCGCCTTCGTGAGTCCTTGTGACTGAGCCACTAATTAACTGGGTAAACTTAAGCGTGAGACAGCGCAAACGCTCCTTTTTTCCTTGGGGCCGGATAAAAACTCACCAGAGTGGGGCTGAGGGGTAGGTTTCTTCTGGGTTGAACCTTCACTTGGAATTGTATTTTGGCCAGACTCGCGGACCTCATGATTGAAGCGCTTCTTCAGAGGTAGTTAATTAGAGAAAACAGAACGAAACTACCCGGTGGGTACGGCTCCACAAAATTTGAAGAGGATATGCCGGTGGTTGATATCAAAAATAATTAGAACATAAACACAACCGTGGGAATGTTGAACCTGTCGACGTGAAAAATTTAGTGGAGCTCGGACAACGGTTGAAACGCCGGAAGTCACGAACCGCTCTAACGGATGCAGGGTCGATGTGCAGAGTCTATAAATTCGATACCGATTTGGCGGGCGATGATCAGAGTTTAATTCGCCCCACAGGGGTTAGCGCGTAACTGCGCAACCAGCCCTCGTACACGTGGAAACAAGGAAGGTGAACAAGGTTTTTCGATTTAAACTTGAATTTCACCTAGAAACTTGAATTTCACCTAGAAGTGAAACACCCAAAACATGCTTTTGGAAGTTTGAGCCAGAGGAAGGAGCGCTTGTTTATTTTTTGTTTCCTCGGTGGAAGTGTTTCAGAGGGGTCTTCGATCTCGCGTGGCTGGATTCGCAAGGTTGCGCTTGTGAGGGCTACTTTTGACCTGGTTAAGTTAGATTCAATTGAGTTGAGATTCCCCGGGACAATGTGCTGAGTGAATTTGATTTTCAGTCGGTATTTCTCTTGCTTCCTGTGATTTTGTAGCACCTAATACTCGAGTAGGTTCCAGAAATCATGCTCACAAATCAGGAGTGAGAACGGAAGATGAAAAGATCCGTAGCACTGGCGCGCACCCTCGCTCAATATGTAGAGGCCATATGGACGTCTTTGACGAGAGCACCCGTTCGATTCGGGTTTGGTTATAACATAGGGTTCTGTTTTTTTTGGGCGTTAACAGTCTGAGTCCGCGTGTGGGTGGTTCAAGTACAGTACGCTCGCCAGATTACTGACTGATTTTGCGCGCAGGATTTCAGCACCGTGACTGTAAGCATCCGTGGGGCAACAAGACCTGTGTGCTGGTGCACACTCTCCGTTACTATGTAGAGGCAACGTATCTTGACTCAGGAGCCTTCTCTCTCCTTTTCTGGGTGCCATTGGAGCCTCATTTCCATAGTGCAAGTTAAATCAGCGTCTATTTCGAATTGATGAGGGCTCCCGTTCGATTCCGGGTCGGGTCGTGTGAAAGGTTGTTGGACTCTTTTGTGTCCGATCCTAACCATAATTTTCTGCTTCGAGATTGACAATCCTGCTCACTGAGACGGAGGTAAAATGGGTGATTGGAAGACCTGTAGCTGGGGCGCACTCACTCAATAATGATAGTCTAATTCTTTCTACACTTGTTGACGGCACACGTTCGAGTGGGGTGATATGGAGTGGTGAATTTCTTTTTCGCCTGGTCCTTCATCTTCTCGTCCAGGGTGAACTCGTGGTAAAAAAGGGCGAGGAAGACCCGTAGCGCCGACTCGGACCGTCACTCACTAGGCTACATTGGTTCTACATGCAAGGAGTGTGGTCTGCCACCCGTGAAACTTTTTTGCAGTCGTGATTATTATTTTTGGTTCCAGGTTGAGAATTATATGCACCAAGCCACAGTTTAAAAAGGACCTGTAGCGCTGGCGCACATCCTCGCTCAGTAAACGGTTGGTTGACGTAATGCAAAGGGGATGCTTTGTTTGAGTCCTGTCTTTTTTCTTCTTCCTCTTGGAATTGCACTCGATTGCAACAAGTCCCCTGTAAACATAGAGAAAGAGAAATCAATTCGTTGTTGAACCGACTCCCCCCGGGGATTGTTTCAACGAGTCTGAAGTCCTCTCTCTGATTGCGTTCAGGGTGCGTGGTTCCCCTGCAACCGAACTGCCAGCGTAGGACTTGGAATTTCCACTCCACCCCAAATGCCCTCCATTTAGCAAGTTCAACCTTAGGCCGAACCGATGAACGTGGAAGCCCGAGATGGCCGAACTCCCCCTATTGACGCGCTGAGGAGGCGCGAGGTTACTCCATTTCAGGTTAAATTTTCATAGCTCAGCCACATGATCGAGAGCATGCGTGGCGCGAACTTTCAATCGCTGCTCTCTTTGTAGTTCTGCACTTGGTACCAAACGATTTTTCACCTATCGCACTGCGCCGCATCTAAGTATGTTTCTGCAAATTATACTCAAAAATCTGGAGTGAGAATAAAGGACAGCAAGGCTTGTAGCGCTGGTGCGCATCCTCTTTCAACACGGAGGCTTGCCACATTACTGAAGGTCGTCGACGAGGTAATCAATAATTTCTTGGCTGGCGGGTTAAAGATCATGCTCGACAGATCAAGGCTAAGAAAAGGAGTGAAGAGGACCTGGAGCGATGGGTACACCCTCTTCAAGTCTAGAGTGATCGATGAGGGATTCGGGCTGGGTCGTCAGTCTCTCTGCTCCCACTTTTTTCCATCCTCTCATCATCTCCCCTTGTATCTTCATACGCCACCATGGGGGTTCGAATTCAAGTTCAAGTGACGCTTCAATTCGTACTAGTGGGGTGTCGGGCTACGTAGGCGTAGGTAGGTGATTTTGCGAAGTTCGTTATGACTCTGAACTGCAAACAATTAAATGAAATTCCACTCCACCCCGAATGCCCCTCATCGTCATTCGTCGTCCATTCATCAAGTTCAACCTCGAGCCGGATCGAATCGATCAAAGCCGAGACTCGGATGCCTGGGCTGGCCGAACTCCACCTCCGCTCCGACAGGTTGAATGTTCATCGTCACTTGTGCTCAACGTTCAACGTTCAACGTTCGAGTGGAGAGCAAGGCAGCGCTAGGATTCTAAACCTGTGAAACGACTCATTACAGTAATTTCATGCCAGATTCCGACGCAGTTTACCTATGTACTCACAAATATAATTCAACCTCGTCACTACTGCATTCAATCCCATTCCATTCTTTCTCCGAGTCTTCATTCAACCTCCGATTCGCACTCCGTCCAACCTGCCAGTGTCTCCCTAGTAGCGATGCATAATTCATCAAGCCAGGGTCCAGTGTCCAGTGTCCAGTGTCCATGTCCACCTCCCCAACACATTAATTTTAAATAATTACCAACCCGCACCTCAGCCAGCACGTGCACCCGGCGCTCCCATCCCCCCGAACTCCAGAAAAAAAAAATCCCGAGTCCGTCGCACCACAATACAATACAAAGGCCTGGACCCGCCCCTAAAGCATTGCACAAACAAACAAGTACGTTACCACGTCTTTACTTGATCTAATCCGGACTCACACAATTGTACATTGAACGGGCAAGTTGATTGATTAATTATGTACTCCCGCTCCGAGTCGCCGTTTACATACTTATCGCGCCTTGTCCTTGTACTTGCTCTTTGACGCGCGAGCGCACGGACGCGTTTCGCGTTTCGCGTTTTATTATAATTATAATTTTGGCGGTGGTTTCAGCTAACGCCGCTAGCGCTACATACTTACGCCACTTGCAATTTAAGCCTGGACGGCCTTTCGAGTCGGGGAAGTGAGCTTTCCGGTTTGGTTTTTAGGCGCCGTGCGGCGGCGGCGGCGGTGTTTTTTTTCTTTCTCTTCCTGTGGCATTTTCTGAGCGACCTTGGACTTGGACTTGGAGTCGCCGGAAAGACTTTTTTTTCTGCTCAAGGGTGCGTCCGAATAAAACGGACAACGCCGACGCCCTCCCTTACCCTTCTTTCCAAATTCCCAAGTCGTTCAAAACGAATTCGAGAATCCATATCGATTGCATCAGCAGTCAGCTATCCTATCCTATCGTTACACTACATACACAAGAAAAAAATCGCTCGAGGTTTTTTCGGTTTCGGTTTTTTGTTGTTACACGTACGCGCCCTGCCCCACCCTTCCCTGCCCCTTCCCCGTCCCTCTGCCCCCCCACGATGCGCACGGGGGGGAGGAGGAGAATATTACACCCGACGATAGTCTACACCCAAGAAAAAAAAGAAAGGCAAAAAAGGAATGTAAGAGAAAGGGAAGAGTGAAAGTAAGAAGTAAAAAAGTGCGTGCATGCGAGTATGTATGTATGTATGTAGCCCGTGAAAAGAAAGAAGTAGAAACAGCAATAGGCGGGGGGGAGAATAGTGTACGAGCGTAGGTAGGTAGAACAACAACAACAACAACGACAACGACAATAGGTGAATGAATAAAGTACCACCACCACCACCACGTAAGAGAATGTAGAGAGACCCAGTGAAAAAAGAAACGACGGTGAAAGACCAAAGGAGTGGGGTCCGAATGAATGATTGAGCAGCAAAGCGAGAGAGATATCAAGTGGGTGCGGAGGAATGGACGCCGCGGGATGGTGGGATGAAGCAGCGGGGACGAGCGTGCGTGCGCTCAGGCGAACACCGCATACTGCCCCGGCGCGTGTGCGTGGCCGTGCGCGGGGGGCGCCCCATAGCCGTGCGCGTGGAAGTACCCCTCCTGTGCGTGGTGCGCGGCGTGCGGTGAGTACGGGTGCGGGTGCGCCTGGGCCTGGAGCGCCGCATAGTACTCCGCGTTGCTCATCTCCTGCGCGCCCTCGCCGCCCTCCCCCTGCTCGATCGTCCACCACTCTTGTTGTGCTGGTGCCGGTGCGTGGGCGGGGGCGTGGGCGTGCGGCGGCCGCGACGCGTAGTACCCCGGGCTCTGCGGCGGACTCGGCAGCCCGCCGCCCTGCTGCTGCTGCTGTTGCCGCTGCCGTTGTGCTTGTGCTTGCGCAGGCCAGAAACTCGGCACACACGGACTCCCCGCCGGACTCGGGCTCGTGCTCGTGCTCGTGCTCGGCCCCGCGCTCCCGCTCCCGCTCCCGCTCGACGGCGACGACGCGTCGCTGTTGCTCGAGCGCGAGCGCGCGTACGGCGGCGGGCGCGCGCGCACCGCGTAGCCCGCCCCGTGCGCCGTCGCCGCCCCCAGCGCGGCATAGAACCCCTCCATCTCCTCCAGGCCGCGCGCGCCCCCCGCGCCGCCCATGACGGCGACCTCCAGCGAGTCGAGCTCCAGCTCCTCCTGCTTCACGCGCACCTGCTGCTGCGCGCGGGCGAAGCCGGCGCTGAGGTAGTCCGCGGCACCGGCGCCGGCGTCGTACGCGGGCGAGGCGTACGGCGAGGACGACTGGTACCCGGAGGAGGACGCAGAGCTCGAGACGGACGACGCGGGGAAGGCGCCGAACGAGGGGCTCGGCAGCGGGGAGCCGTCGTACGCGCTGTAGGCGTACTCCGCGCCATACACCGCATTGGAATTGGAATTGGATGAGGAGTAGGGTGGCGACGGCAGGTTGTTGGCGTTGGAGGAGCCGAAGGAGGGCGGGGCGAAGCCCGGGGAGGGGAGCGGGCTGCCGCTGGTGCTGCCGCTATTGCTGCTCCCGATGGACAGCGGTGTCG
This sequence comes from Mycena alexandri, assembly GCA_029233265.1. NCBI lineage: Eukaryota > Fungi > Basidiomycota > Agaricomycetes > Agaricales > Mycenaceae > Mycena > Mycena alexandri. The sequence goes on from JARJCM010000098.1 coordinate 231,375, forward strand.
CGGAGGAGGGGGGCGACGCGTCGGCGCCGAAGCGTCTTCGGCCGCGCACGCCGGCCATCATGCTGGCGTTGACGCCTGCCAGCGCGCGCATCATGCGCTCGTTGAGGGGCTTGTCTTCGGGGGCGGAGTGGACTGTCTGGGGGAGGTGCGTCAGTCAGTCAATGCGGGGTCGTGGGGAGGAGAGACGGGGACCAACCTGCGCATGCTGCCGCAGATTATCGAGTCGCGAGAATTGCTTGGAGCAGTGGCACGCAAAGGGGCGTTCGCCGGTGTGCTTCCTGCGGGGCAGAAGGGTTAGTCGACTGTTTCATGCGGGAAATAAGGCATGCGAGGGCTCAAAGACGCGCGCACACGTCGACTCCGGGCGCCGACTCTGCGCACATACGGCCCCCGATTCGAAAACGGGGCACGGGCGCGGAGTGGGCGTGAGGGTAAGCACGGTCACGTAAGGGAGCAGCTCGGGCGTACGGAACGGAGGGAATATATGGGAGGGGCGGATGCAGATGCAAAAACCCCGAAAGGGGGGTTTGAACGGAGGAATGGAGAGGGAGGGAGGGGAGGAATGGAGGGGAGGAGAGAGGAGGAGAGACAGGGATGGGAGGGGGGCGGTGGGTGAGACAGGGTGAAGTGGTGCGGCGCCGCAGACACAGCGAAAAAATATGAAGGAAAAAGACACCCACCGAATATGTCTCGCCAGATGCTCGCTCCGACTGAAGACCATGCGGCACTCGCCGTACCCCGCGCACTGGAAGGTCTTTGGGGGGGCGGCGCGGTAGCGCTTGCCTTGGGCTTGGGGGTAGTCGAGGGAGGCAAAGTCGAGTGGGGGTGGTGGGGATTCGCTGCGAGCCGGTGGGGGGTACGAGGAGGAGGAGGTGGGATACGCCTCGTAGTACAACGACGGGTGCATTGAGTGGGGGTTGGTGGGGTGCTGTTGTTGCTGGGCAAAGAGCAGCTGGTCCGCAGACGGTGACGGGCTGGGGCTGAGTAGATGGGTGGACGACATGGAAGAATTAACGAGTTCTTTGCGGGGACCCGGGTAGAGAGCTGAAGTAGAGGTAGAGATAATAAAGGGGTGTGGGCGTGGGAGGACGAGGGGAGCTATTAGACAGGGGAGAGAACGAGCAAACACCAGCGAGACGCGAAGTGAAAAACAAAATCCCCGCACAGCCGTGTCGAGTCCTTTACGCAAACAGGGAGGTACCATCAACGATCTGCGCACTCCCAGATCTCCCCACCGCCCCCCGATTTGGCCACGCCCGTTTTAGGCGATGAAGATTTGATTGATGAGATTACGGCGCGTGCGATCAACCCGGCGCGAACGAACACCATGGCCATCGCATCGCACGTCTTGTCCATCCGTCCAACCCTCCATTCATCCTCGTATCTGCCCGCCTGCCTCCACCGACAGCACCATCGCGCTTCCTGCTTCCTGCTTCCCCACCGCAAGATCCCCATTCACACCCTCCACGACTCGCCCGAGGACCCTACTAGCCTTTCTTACGTGCACGCCGCCGCAGAGCGTGCATATTACTCGTCCTCTTTTCGGAATTCCACGTACCTTATCCTTGTCCTCTAATCTCTAATTTTAACCCTACTCGTATTCCTATTTTACTGCCGCGCGTCATCGTCCCCGCCGCGCGAATCTTACATACGTCTTGTCTCCCGCCGTGGACGACGTAATTCCAAGTCGGTCATTTTGGCGCTGCCCGACGGACCACCGGAGTCTGCACCCGCGTCCACGTCGGCCGCCGCGAAGCGCGACTGGCGTATCATCAACGCTTAATATTTCTTCAAGTTGCAACCCCCCAGCCATCTTCAAGTTCTCCTTGTTATTCCTCCTTCACCACCGCCACCACCAGCACCAGCACTGCCAACCGCCAAGCAAAAAACCCTCGGTCCCGCCCCAGCAACATACAACATAATTGAAATCAATCTTCTTTTTCCTCTCATAATCATCTCCGGCGCATCAGATCACTTCGGACCTATTCGGACTTTTCAATTCAATTTCGGAAAAATTCGTTCCGTCATTTTATTTATTTATTTTGAATGAAATGATCCCAGATGATCCCGCGTTTTGGTGACGGATTGGGATGATTGGCGGTGATACGCGCGCGGACCCGCCGCAACCTCAACTCGCGCCCATCTCACATCTCGCATCTCATATCGCGCATCTCACTCCAGGCTCTTCCTCTTCCACCCTGCACTACGCACTCAGCACTACACACCAAGTACCAAGCACTACGCATCCTGCTCAAGTCCAACCTCACATTTGTAGCCATAGCGATAGCGCCCACTGGCCATGGAGACGAGGATGGACTCTATCCTTGCAAATATAACAAATTTAACAAATTTATCACTCGTCTATGTAGGGTAGGGTAGGGTGGGGTAGGGTAATTAGGCAGGTGCAGGTGCAGGGTCGACTCAGGGATCAAAGCTCAAATTCAACGGTCAACCCCAATCCCAACCCCAAAACAAAGCACCTGCTCCTACTAGTATTCCTACTCCTACTCCTACCCATACTCCTACTCTATCTCTATCTCTATGCGCGCGCGGGACGTTTGCTTTCCTCTTCTGGTCTTCCCTTCGTTGTGGGGTTGTGGGCGTCGCGACTCGCAGCCACCCATCTGTGCGTCGCGGGGATATAGATATATAAGGAAAGGAAAGGAAAGGAAAGAGAAGAGGAGAGGGGAGAGGGAGAAAGAAAGAAAGAAGACAGAAAGAGAAGAGGGGAGAAAGAAATAAAGAATACGGGAGAGAGGAAAGAAAGAAAGAAAGAAGACCAGAGAAGAGGAGAGGGAAGAAGAGGTTTGAAGGACTAGGCGAACTAAAACGAAAACGGTTTTGATACCGTCTACAGTAAAACCGTTTCAAACTGTTTTAAAAGAGTTTTTTCTCGGAAGTCAGGAATATAATTCTCTAGCATACATGGTAGAGGCTCATGTATGTCGGTACAGTGCCCGCTTGTTCCTCATTGGGACCGCCCGCGGTTATACATCCTCCTCCTCCTCCTTTGTGTCAACTGTGTTCCGTCTGGCACCTTTTCGGCAAGGGTGGGATGCCCAACGACCTCAGGCTTCTGGCCCTCCGAGTCAAAACCCTTTCTTCGCGTGCTGCACCTTTTATCGGCCCTCAGTCCGCGCACATGAACGTCGCAATTTTTCTTTTCTTCCGAACCTCAAAAGCCAAAAGCGAAGACTCCCACGGTTGTTGAATTTCAAAGTTTCAACCCAAGCTCTGTTCACGCATCCCACATAGCTGTTTCAATCTGTATTAAGTGGTTTCATGCCTGCCTGTTGAGGACCGCGAGCGGTACTGTACCGCGAACGGAAAAGAAAAGGGCGAGAGGAGACACCGGGGAAGGTTATGGGTTAAATGGTTTGCCTGGTCCATCAAATAAAATGGAAATAAAAACGGTTTTCAGACGGGAACGGTTGGAGCTTTACTTGAGGCTGAAATGAGGTTGAACCGTTGGTATTATATTGGGATGGCTGCGTCTGTGAGCCGGAGTCGGAGTCGGAGTCGGGGTGAACCCACCCCAACCGCGACCTTAAATTATCTTCAACAACCACCCAATTCCAACTCCAACTCCGAGCCCGAACCCCCGCAACTAAGTCGGAAGATGCAGGCAAGGTCTTGTTATAAGTAATTGGTTCCCAAGTGCATCAAGCATACGTGTGCTTTAAGCCTGAGTATGGGGGACATTATGAAGTAGGATGAGAGGGAGAACTCCGGCCTGCGAGCTGAAAAGAACTCACCCATGCCATGATGTTCAAATTCAACCTCGCCTGCAAATTCAACCTCAAAATTCAACCGGAAAAAAAAACGTATACACCCGGATCCCTGGCCCTGACATGCACATGCACATGCGAGGCGAGGCGAGTCCGGGGTCGCTCACCAAACTGGACAGAAACAGCCTCTGAGCGAATCGTCAACGCAACGGTCGATTTTAGGGACCACCGCGGTTGATATAAGGGAGGCATATACAGTACATAACGCGGATACTCATTCGTGTGTAACGAAACTAAACTTGTCAAGTGCAGGGTGGGGGTTGAGTCAGTGTGTATTTATGGGTCGGAGGGCGGAGATTTTCACGGATTCGATTATTATCTCACTTATTTACTCGAGTACTTACTTTGACCCGGGAGCTGGAATACTTGGGGAGCTGCGGCTGAACCGGACAGAGAATCCCGCAGTATGTTCAACCTCAACCTCAACCTCAACATCCCCCGACCCCTCCATCCATTCAAGTCTATGGAGATGTACCAAGTGCCGAGTCTCCTTGAGATTAGGTCTGCTGTAATCACAAAAGCTCATCCCGCCTGGTCTCGCGGTTCAAACGCTCAGCGCTCACCCCGCAAATCCAGGTCACCAAAAGAGAAAAAGAAAAGAAAAAAAAATGAACCCCATAAACACAACACCGGATAGGGAACAAGGTCATTTGCATAGAGATCAATATTCATCGCAGATAAGCCACACGGCATACGGCATGGTGCGAGAATGGAGCGGAGTCGGCCGCAAATTCGTGTATGTATTATGGATTATGTATTATAATTAAGTGCAGGGTGGGGGTTGGCCGCGGCGTGGAATTTATGGCAGGTTTTCAGGGATATTTTGCTTACTTAATTTAACTCTTAGGAGTTGTAGGACGGTGAGGTTGGGACAGTATTGAACTTATTGCAGGAGCGAATTCAGAAAAGACGGACAAAGACTGCGCCGAATATTGAAGAAGGTCAAGGTCAAAATTGATCGCGTGCAGTAGTAGTACCCGAAGGAAATCCGTGGGCCATCCAACATATCAAATTCCGATGTATCCGAAAGCCTCAATGCCCAAGTTCACGAGCCGACGAGTAGTATATGTACAGCTATTTCTTTATTTTGTTTATGATTCAGACGAATTTGGTGCCAGTTAGGTTGGTCGGTATGATTAGCATTGATTCACGAGTCTTCAGTGTCCACTCAAGTTCAATTGCCACTCGCACTCCGTCGATAGTAATGCTAGTCGTGCACTACAGTACTCTAGTCTCAGCTTGACATCCCAGCCGTAGACTATCATGACGAACGTTCAACCCGCCGGGCGTCCCACCACCTACACTTTGGAAACAAACAAACACCCTCCGGGAAAATCGACCAAAATCCTGCAGTGCAGTGCGATACCCCCGGCAGCGAATAAAATAGGAACGAAAACAAAAACAAACGCCCATCCGAAAATTGAACAAGGGAGCGTCGGGTGTCTTTGGACACCGACGCCATCTTGTTTGTACTCGAGTTATATTTGAACCGTGGGAACGCCGAGCATTCATCGTGTCCGTCTTTCGTCTTGAATAGCGCTAGCATGCGATGCGGTGCGGTGCCGCCACTTAGGGGTCCGCGTTGCCAGCCACATTCATTTCCAGGGTGACAGACCATCGTGATGCATGTGGTTTATTGGGTAAAAGAAATCCGAAGGCCTGTGGAATGCAACTTGAAGTTGAACTGGAGGAATGGGGGTTGATGGTTGACGGTTGAACGCCGAGCGGATCATCACTCGAACCCACCTTCGCCCGGCCGCTCTCCGGGATGGGCGTTAAACTTTAGTACCGTTCGCCTTCAACCCGTCAGGCGTCACATATTATAAGCAATATATCAGCACCCAGGGGTCTGTCCATTTTATGTTATGTTACGTGTTCCCACCTGGAACCCGAGCCTCGGCCTACGTTAATTTCTTATTCCGCGTGGCTGGCGAACGCAGAGAAGCGCTCGTCTCGGGAGACAATGAACGCCGACCAGTGGCCGTGCGAATCTGTCTGTCATGGAAGGGAAGCACTGGAGCATTTATCCCGCCAAGGGACTCGGGTGCGCCGCCAGTAAGAACTATCATGATGCGTGAGTACAGGTGAGTACGCACCCGGGCAGTGATAATTAGACGGCTGTTCCGGAGTGGACACTGAGTCTGTTTCCCACGATCCATCCAAGCAATTCGGGGATCCGTGTCGAGGAAGGTATGGACAGTTGGTTCGATATGTATGGACGAACTCGTACGTGGTTGCTCATGCTAGGAATTCGAGCAATCAGTCGAACCCACGTCGTCCGGAGTTCGGTCTCCAATTCATTATCTTCATTCAACCCTTCACCTGCTATGTGTCAGATAGCGTCAGATAGGCTTTTAAAAGAGACATCGCACCCGCACCGCGTGGAGTGATTGACTGTCTCACACCGGGGGGCGCATCTAATGCCTTCAACTTTCGTGAAAATCTCCCCCGTCGCTGCGACTCAGTTCAGTTCCGAGTTGAGCACAACTTGGAGCGTTTCATCCCACCAAGCTCCATGCACTTCAAGGACGCAGTTGTGTTTAGAAATCAACTTCCCGCATCCGGACCCGCACCCCGCAAATTTCCGGTGTTCGACATTTTGTTTCGGTGTCCAACTCTAGTTCAAACCCCTCCGGGGGGAGGCGCACAGCCGGGTCATGGCCAAATGAGGCCGAAGCCCATTCAGTTATGTTTAGCCACGAATTTATTGCACCGAGGATTGCCCGCGATCAACTAGCACTTTTGTCTCGGTGTCCAACTCTTTCTTTCTTTCTCTCGATTGCGACCGTGATCACGAGCAAAACATCCGAGCTCGCATCACTGAAGGCTCCAATTTTCTGGGGTGGAAGATCATGTGATGGCTGGCCCTCATCGCGGTACAAGTTTGGAGATTGTGATTGTGATTGATCCACATTGTACCCGAAAATTTCCGGTGTTCGACCTTTTGAGGGATACGGTGTTTATGCAGAGCGTGACTGTGTCCGTGAAGAGGCGCGAGAGCGGCGACGCAAAAAGTAACGGCGAGCTCGATTGATCACACTCATCAGTGGCTGCCGCGTTACCGTCGAGCGATGTTAAAATTTCTGGTGTTCTGTTAATTCTACTCAGCTTTTACCCCCGGTTTTTGGACAATCCATTATTTTTTCCCGATGATGACGCTCCTTTTGTGGATCTTTTAGAGTCGCGGGAGCAGCACCGAGTGGCCACTCAAACATTACGATTGAACGGTGAACCGCTCCATTCAGCAATCGGCGGCGGAATACCTGCACCGCGGCGCGCCAAGTGCGTTGGACAGCAACGGACAGCAACCCGGCGTCTGCGTGGCTCAGTTCCACGTGCAAACTCCAAATTTCGGTGTTCACTCTTTGGGGATGGCGGGCTTTGAGCGGATCGATTCCTCTTATATGTCTACAACCTTTCGGGGATGAAGAACCCCCCAGGAGAATAAGAGTAAGACTGGTTCCAACTTGTATTTCCCACGGTTCCTTTTTCTTGATCGCGGCTAAATTGATCTCAAATTCAACCTCACCGATCACGCTCAGACTGCACGTATCCAGTGCCACAACGTGTGCACGATAATAAATCCTCCTCCGCTCATTTGAACGAGGGTTAGTTTGGACTTGGCTTCACTTAAAGTACTTTAGTAGGACTGGAAACGAAGAAAAAAGGAAAATTAGACCAAAAGGAAATGCAGTCACATCCCTACTATCTCCTCCCTGTGCATGGTCTGCATCGCATTAATGGGGTAGTGGTAACCTGGGTCGTTGCCATAGGATTTGGTAATCTACAAATTCGACCCGCCGGGGGTTCGATTCCCTCTTAATGCATTATAAATCTACATGCTTGTATTTTTAGAGGGTGAAGCGGATGATTTGATACGGTAATAATCACAATTCTAGTTTTCTTTTCCTTTTCTAAACACCGTATATACATTTATCTCAAAAGAATGCCGGTGGGTTGGGTTAGCACTTGAAATGGTGAGGTTTACCACGGTTTACAGGAAAAACTGTGTATTCCTCAGAAATTTGTAGATGTCGGGTACGCGGTCGAACCCGTATTTACTGGGTTCAACCTGTGTCAATTCAACCACTTTCATTGAAACCTCAAGGATATCTCGTCCTCCCCAATCCTCTACTCTACATTGAACAGGACAGCATTGAAGGCAATACTTTCTAGTACTCTTTCATCAATCCTCAACTCGAGTGATGCTTTCTCGACTTGTTTGTGGTCACCTCTGACGGGTGATTCAGATCCGACGTTGGGGCTCAATGCCTTCCCAAAGTATGAGGAGGCACTTTAGCACTTTTCTGACGTCGTCCGCAGGATTAAGGGATTGATGTTCAAGTTGACCGGAGCCAAAATAGCCGTACCCAGGGTTGAAATTGACAACACACATTGCGTGATTGGAAGGCTGTGTTGGAAAAATCTTGTCAGGCCTGACAACCTTACAAAGTGTTGTAAGGTTTCGAATTCTTGTAATGTCTGCTGAGGTCAAATAAACCACCCCTTATTCAACTACTCTAAATCTGGTTCAGGGAGCCAGATTGAAGGTGGACATATGCACCAGAATATCCTGGTCCACCTCGCCAGCTCGGTTGATTTTATTCTCCGTATCCGGAAGTTCGACTCGAGGGAGCAGAAGATATTTGATTTTTCACCCGCACCTAATACATATTTATTCTATACCCTTGACCAGCCGCAAAAATAATGGGGCTCATGACCGGTTGACCAATGACTCGCATGTAACGAAGGCTATTCATTACCGCATGTACATCCCTCAACAGGTTATGGGCCCCGATACCATCAGAGCATAATTCTGGAAAGACATCACCTAAGTCATGTTCCTCATTCGGGCCACTGGGCAGACCATCTGGAGTAAACATGGAAGCTTCACTTCCTTCCAGATCTTCTTACTTTAGAATATGTCAGCAAAAATTGGAAAAGGCTTGTCAGGCATCCCAGAGCCTGATGACCATACAAGGTCTTGTCATGTTTGGTGGTAACACTTATGAGACCTTGTAAGGCAAGGCAAGTGCAAGGCATGATAACTTTCCTCCCACAGAACTACTCAAAACTCGGGTTCAATTAATGAGTTCACATATGTCCTCGCTCCGCGATATTGCTCCGGCCTTGCCCAAGTGTTTTGAATTTCGCAAATGAAGCGGCGATCACGATCTCCCCCCCCCTCCCTCGATGTCTAGATTTTCACTCACCGTCTTAGAGCCGTTCCGCACTGAAGATGTTTTGTTGCAGGCAAGCCGCAAAACACATACTTATCCCTGTCTGAGAAGGGCTTGACAGGTCTTAGAAGTCCTTGTAAGGAAAGTGCGGTTCTGTATATTGAACCGCTGATTAAAGTTCTAATAACACTCAATATGGGAGCCCGGAGCTTCATCTGCCACGCGAGCGATTACAGCGCCCCGCGGAGCAAATCCCAACTCAATCTAACCTGAACAGATCGAAGCCCTCCCAAGCGCAGCCCGAATCCTATTACGCGAAATCGAAGTCCACTCTAGAACAGACTAGCGCTCCTTCCTCTACCTGCAAGTCCCAAGTCCCACCCTCCATCTTAACCTCCCTTTCCCGGTTCCATTCTCACAGGGAAAAAGAAATAGAAGCCACCTGTAAATCTTCGGTGTTACATCTCAAGCCAAACCGAAATTAAATCGAAAAACCTGGTTCGAACCTTCTCTGCACGTGTATAAGCGCACGTACGTGCGCAGCTGCACACTAATCCCTGTGGCGCTCATTAAACTCTGATCATCACCCGCCAAGTCGATATTGAGCGCACATTGACCTGCGAACGGCTGATTCCGTATAACCCAGCAACGAGTGAAGCTCTATTTAGATGTTTCTTAGCTTCTCTCTCCAAATACATTTCTTCAGAGCGCAGTTCGGGTTCGTGACTTCCAGCGTCTCAGCCGTTTTCCGAGCTCCACCGAGTTTTGACGACAAATTAAATTCCCACGGTTCTGTTTTTCTTTCAAAAAACCCCACCGGCACACATTTACCTCGGAGGGACACTCGCTGGGTGGTTCCGTTGAGATTTTTCTAATCGGCTATCTCCGTAAAAGAGCTTCCCATCTTGAGCTCGCCATTTTCTTTACCGCGTGCGGAGGATTCAACCTCTGATACTCCAAATGAAGGTTCAACCCGGAAAACACGTCGTATGCAAGTATTCATCTAACTTTCGGGTCAAAGACGAGTCCTCTGCGTTTGCGCGGCGTCGCACTCAGCTCAAGTTTCCACAGTTACTTAGCGCCTCACGGAAATCTCCGCCACGAAGGCGACACCTCGGTCGATGCCCCACAGGTAAACCCTGACAATGAGAGCTAATTACTTCACATGCAGTTAAACCTAGACGGTGAATCCCCGCCACGAGGGCTTGGTCCAAGCGACCGGGCTTGGCAAGTTCTCGCATTTTGTGTGGAGGTAGGGGATAGCTGCTAGTTGCGGTGGATACCGACTGTGCACTGGACGAAAGCTAACCATGGTTCGGTACCAGTTTGTTCTGATGGCAATTACCGTTCATCAGAGTGGTCTGTCCGTCACGGGAGATTCAAATCCGGAGGTTCAGCCCGGGGCAACCACTCCGGAAGAGGAAAGGCACATGTCCATCGACAATGCTGCATGTGCGCAGCCCACTGTTAAATTATCGGGCCACCACAATACAGTCGAGTCCTTATACATTCCATTATAATACGCGTCTCTTTGTAGTCTTCAAGTTTGCGGACCCAATGAAGCAAATCTCCTTGCGTTTAGCGTGCGAGAGACGCTATGTCCGATTGTCCCTTGTTACTTTAGGGGTTGAAATTATCCCATGCGCTCGTCCGAGACGAACTGAGGCGAAGATTTAACAATGGAATCACCCTCCTCTACATAGATAGCGTGCGGCCCCTCGCGTGAACGTGCCCACCTGCATAGATAGGAATATTTAGTCGTGTACAACACAAACGGAGCCGAGGTTGCCGTCCGAAATCTCAGAGATGGTCGAAAGCGCACTCTAGCCAATGACGAGGCCAAGGCTGGCCAAGAGTATCTCGCGTCGTTAGCATTGGTTGAGTACCACACCAGATCACACCCGCACACTGGACGTCGATGAACGCACCGCTGCATTGGGCCTGGTGCGCGGAATCCTCCAGCGGCATGGGCTGCCATTCCCAGTGTCTGGACCCTGAAGGAAGGACGGTTGTGTGCGAGCGCCTCTCAGAGGCGCATGGTCAGTACTACGCATTGAGCCAAGTGATTGGTAACCGAACATGCCGCTAGGTTGGGCCTGCGGGAAGTTTTACAGTGGAATGGACGAGTCTCGGCTCCAAAAGGATGGATCCGCGCACGTCTCCGGTTCACTACCCACCAATTGCAATTCGGATCCGAGCGCCGGGACGGTGGCGCAAAGCGGGATAGGAGGTGGTACAGGTCCCGGCTGAGAATTGGTTGACTAGATCGTAGGACGACAAGAAGGGAACTGCACTTGGGGGGAAATCAGGGCAAGTCGTCAGAAAACGCAAGAGACACAAACATTTTAGACTGCCACGGCACATGGCAGATGAAAGGCAGCCCGTACTGGACCCGGAGAATAAATAGTTACATACCTGGTTGAAACGTCAGAAGCAAAGAAGCGGAATCAAACTGATAAGCTTCACTCGAGCCCAATTGGGCGAAATATCAAACCAACCAGGGGCCTCGAATTTAAGCTCAGGGAAAATTACAGTGGCGATCCTGCTACAGCGTGAGTCGTTTTCGCGCGATACCAAGCCTTTGTTGTGAGCCGATACCAAGACCATGGGGAGGTTCCGCCGGCCAGGGAAGGCCCGTACCCGAGCCTATGGGGACCTCGGAAGCAACGCTCGAAATACCAAGGTATAACTATAAGTAAACCTTGGAATCTCTGCCGAAATGCCGGGAGAGAAAACGACAGATATGGATTCCGAGCGGAGGCTTTCTAGGCCACTAATAGAGAGGGGTCCAAAAACGGAACCGCGAGGTGGAACCGCACCAAGACGCCGATAGAAAATACCAAGCATACCTTCAAACTTACGCTCCCGAAATTCAGGGTTGAGAGTAAGACGACGGCCCCCGACGTGGCACGAAACACGCTTTGTGAGCTATAGTCCGAGAATACAACAAGAGAGGCACATGGGCAGAACGAGCGCGCCAAGCCAACGATAACGAACTCGAACTAGATTAGGGTTTTAAGCCCGGATTCCAAGTGGTTGGTCCACGCGAGACATGCCTCGAATCAGGCAAAAGCCCACCCGGGACCGAGTCCCGCTTCCCACAGCGGACGTACCAAGCGATGTTGGAATAGTTGCAATTGAGCCTCCAGAGCTATGCGACCACTCAGCTTAGATTGCGTTCTTCTCCTGTGCGATTCGTTCGTGGGCTAAGTTTCAGTTCTTCTCCTACATTCCCAGATTGGTCTTTGGTGCCGGGCGCCTCGACCACCGATTAAGCGCCTGCCACTCGGTTGGTGGTCAAAGTAGTGGCATTTCGTGGGTTGAGGGTATTGATGGCAGGAAATAGCTCTGGATGAATAGTTCTGTCGGGAAGTTACCCGTCGGCGAGTCGAGTGTGAGTTGAGAAGTAGAACCGTAGAAACCAGAAGACATCAGATTTCACCGTTGCATTTACCATTTTAGTGCTGCCTTGCTGGGTCACTGTGCTGGGACCTGAATTCCCGCCACATAAACGGTCCCCTGAAAGAATACATGCTAGTACGGCACCTGCGGATTGGAAATCCCTTCAGAACTTGAAAACGTCGGCTGAAGTCGGCGGTCTCAGAGACTTCAAGTCGTCGGAAGAGTGTGGCCGAGAGCGGCTTGGTGGATTGAATGGCGACATATTCAACGGCCGGGCGCAGAGGCCAGAGGGAGGTAATCCTAACTTGTTCACTGGTCGAGGATCCGGGAAAGCGATAAGATATTTCCATCTTTTGGCTCGGATAGCAGAAGTCGGGCGCAGGCCGTTCAAATCGCCCTCAGAGACTTGAAGTCGCCGGAAGAGCGTGCCTCAGAGCAGGCTGGTAGACTAGTCGCAACATATTCCGACCGCCGCCGAGGTTGGAGGGACTTAACTTCAACTTGGGAAGCGATAAAAAACTTAAATCTTTTGGCTCGGAGTCGCCACTGGCAGTGGGGATGGCAGAACTTGAAGTCGGGCCTAAGAGACTTCAAGTCGTTGGAGAGCGGGTTTGTGGACGAGCAGCAACGTATTTGACGGCCGCCGGGCGCAGAGGGACGTAAGTTCAAAGCTGTTTACTGGTGGGGATCCGGAAAGAAGAAAGCGGTGAGATGTAGTTTGCCCATCTTTGCTCGGGAATCGGGATGTTCCGAACACTTGATTTCCTTCAGTAACATGTCGGCGAAACATCATTTATTGTCAATAATATTAAGGGCGGCCGGGTGTAACACCATGATGAGGTAACCGTGAGCTGTATCCGATACAAAAAATTGCGCCGCAGCCGATGGGGAGTTGAACCAAAGTTGAACTTGATTTGACGAGGGTGCAACTTGCTGATATTTCTTCGGACCTAAATGGTGTCACCCCTGGTAGGCCACTCACTGTCAGATATTGACCGACGGAACGAATACAACTACGCTCACCTGGCTTCGGTCCCGCACATCGGAGGAATGTAATTGCTACGCCGTCATGCGAGGTACATTCGACTTCTTCCGGATTGAGGACCGCCACCTCTAGGTAAGAGACCACGCTCGAAGAAACATTGGTCATTTCCTGCAGGGCATTCACCGCTGTCCAAGAAGATACTTGATTCTTTTCCGAGAATGTACACAAAATTCTGTGACACGTAAAATGAGCGCACAAGATATGTGGTCAGGGCTAAATATTATTATGTGTGTGCGGAGGTCCATGCGGGTTCGAGCCTTCTTATCGACACCGGCGTCCAGAGAAAGCTTGGGGATCGCCAGGTTTAGGTTTATCCGCGATCATGATTAGTTCGCCAAGATGCATATGTATAGTTAACCATGTTCAGGGGCGATGGATGCTTGTGCAATATTCGTAGTCGAGCTTACAAGGTAAAAACCCAGCACCGGAGATCCAACAATCTGCGTGGTGGATATCGAGTCGAGGGAATTGAATTGGGTCCAGCCGCCGGTGTATTTGTTCAACAGTCCGGCTAGCGCAGAATCTTCCCCCTTATTGGACAGCGCAAAGAAAAAATACGATGTCGTGAGACCATGAGTCTCCCCCAGGAAGTAAATGCAGTCGGCGGAGATTGGTCTACCTATTGGAACGGATCAGAACCCAGCTGCGAAGGATCGGAACATGAGGGGCAGAGGAAGAGGGGGCTGTGTCAGGTTGAATTTTTGTGTTCGGAGAGGAAGAAGTCCCTGATTTGAAGTTGGCTACTGATCACCGAGGGCATCGCGCGCCATATTGAAACCGCTTCGTTATGTGGCTGAATAGGAAGTCGACCCACTCTACCAGCAGGAAAAGGTCCACCAGAACGCGGCGCGCATATCAAAGATAGCGTCAAGGCAGTAATCAGAGCGCTTGGGAGACTTGTCTTCCACTGCAGCCGCGCAGCGTAAGATTCTGCAGGAGCGTTCAATGGCTTGGCTTGAAAGTACTTTGCGCGACTTCAACACCGAGGGAGTTCCTATAGCGAATGATTATTTCTCCGCTGCGTTACGGGAAAGTTGAAATTTCGGAGTAAGAGGGACCCCGTAGGCAGAGGCACGAAAGTATGCAGACGGACGCTGGCCGTCAACTTGAAACGGTGCAAGCCACTCGCATTGAACCCCCGCCGCGACAGTCGGCGGGACCATGCTTGGGTAGTCAGTCTGAAACCAACTCGTTGATATAAAGCAACGGTCCGCGTCGACATAGCGATGAGACAATCCGTCTCGACGACACAGCGCAATGCGTTGGTGTCACCTTAAAACCGAAAGCAGTGCATAGGCCCACAGTCAATGCCTGGGTCAAGATTAGGCTCTGACATCGGACAATTTGCGGACAATTGTCATGATCTGCCACGGCGCCATGGATCAGTTCGAGGGAATGTTCTACGGAAGGGTTAGGGTGAAAATTATTTCCCGAGACTTGGAAAAACTTACCTCCACCTCCAACAGGGACTCTTTTGCCACAGAAAAATCGTGTCTGTATATGGCCAGCAACAGTTTGCGATCAGCAGTAGTCAGCTGTCCGAGATTCGCTGTACAAGTTTGACGTCGACTTAATCGGTGGATAGATGCGGCGAAGCGCCCACATGGACAGTTGACGGAGCCGACGATCGCGGCAGGCAGGATAATTAATTTGGATAATGACGCAGTCAGGTCCTGCTTGGCTCGTCGGTGCCTGCAAAGGAATGAATTGCCGGAAAATCAGGTACGAAAGGTCCTAGGTACGAAACACCCGCGGCGGGTTCTTTGGTTTTTCGTCCTGCCTGCGCGCGTCGTGCGCAACGTCCAGATAATTCATAGCAGGCAGGGAAGATCTGTTCCGGGGTCGACTTTAGCACTGTCGTCCCGAATCTACGTCCGTATCGGCTCTGTCGTTCCGGCTCACCCAAAGCGGCGAGAAGCACAGGATCGGCAAAGTAGTGGCCTAAAATCGGAACATCAATACCACTTTAACGTTTAGACACGTCAAGTTACGCGAGCGGAGAATAGCTCCGTCAGAGTCCGGGGAACAGCACACGAGGTAGGCAGATTCCGACGGGATCAGTAAAGCACGGTGGATAGACAAACGTCTGGACCAAACCAAGAACAAGAATCAGCGCCCGCATGGCGCTTGGGAGGCATTACAATTTACCTCTGGAAACCATTTCCAGACTCTGTTCCGTTATTGACAAGCTACACGGAAGCTCGAAAGATTTGATCACGGAGACCGAGATCCTTGTTCCGTTGTCGAAACGGGTCACACCACCCACGGTGTTAGATAGGAACAAAACAAGATGAAAACAAGAGCTCACTAAAATGCGATGGACAGATGGCTATTGTTCAGACAGGCTAAACGCATTTTCTGTCAAAAGGATTTAGCCGTTATAGCGGGGAAAAGTCTGATAAGAAGGACACAGACAAATAATTAGTGGGCGAGTACATCATGGTGGACTCGGACGTGAATGCCAAATGGTAGGAAGATATGCTGGTCTCACTTCGGGAACAAGGTCAACGGAGAGTACAAAGGACACCTTGTAGGGATAGTATTTGTTTGAGTTGAATTGAAGGGACCAAAGTTATATGGACGCTCGCACTGTCAGGAAGAAGTACTTAGTCCGAGGACGGGCATTCAAGACTGGGAGATGGCTGGAATGAACGGCGATGATCGAGACTTGGAATGAGACAGAGAAAGTTGTACGTATACAAATAAAGTCAAAACGAGAAGGAAATTGCAGCGATCCGTGGGCGCAAGAGAGGCATCGTCTGGGGAAAGGAACAATTCAGCCACAGACCCCGAAGAGGTGAACGAGATGGATGCTTAGCTGTGAGTAAGTCTGTTCAACTAAAGGTGGCTCCCGGTCGGATACTACTCAGTAGAAAACATTCCAAGGAGACAACCTGTGCAGTTCGGCATGAATCTACCCTCCAAAGAATTTGAAAGGCGGTGACACAAGGTGCAGGTCGAGGAAGATGAGCCTTACGTGGCCGTGCTTACCCTAACACCCACTCCGCACCCGTGCCCGTTTTCGAATCGGGGGCCGTATGTGCGCAGAGTCGGCGCCCGGGGTCGACGTGTGCGCGCGTCTTTGGGCCCTCGCATGCCTTATTTCCCGCATGAAACAGTCGACTAACCCTTTTGCCCCGCAGGAAGCACACCGGCGAGCGCCCCTTTGCGTGCCACTGCACCAAGCAGTTCTCGCGACTCGATAATCTGCGGCAGCATGCGCAGGTTGGTCCCCGTCCCTCCTCCCCACGAACCCGCACTGACTGACTCACCTACCTCCCCCAGACAGTCCACTCCGCCCCCGAAGACAAGCCCCTCAACGAGCGCATGATGCGCGCGCTGGCAGGCGTCAACGCCAGCATGATGGCCGGCGTGCGCGGCCGAAGACGCTTCGGCGCCGACGCCTCGCCCCCCTCCTCCGCGACACCGCTGTCCATCGGGAGCAGCAACAGCGGCAGCACCAGCGGCAGCCCGCTCCCCTCCCCGGGCTTCGCCCCGCCCTCCTCCAACAACAACCTGCCGTCGCCGCCCTACTCCTCATCCAATTCCAATTCCAATGCGGTGTATGGCGCAGAGTACGCCTACAGCGCGTACGACGGCTCCCCGCTGCCGAGCCCCTCGTTCGGCGCCTTCCCCGCGTCGTCCGTCTCGAGCTCTGCGTCCTCCTCTGGGTACCAGTCGTCCTCGCCGTACGCCTCGCCCGCGTACGACGCCGGCGCCGGCGCGACGGACTACCTCAGCGCCGGCTTCGCACGCGCGCAGCAGCAGGTGCGCGTGAAGCAGGAGGAGCTCGAGCTCGACTCGCTGGAGGTCGCCGTCATGGGCGGCGCCGGCGCGGGGGGCGCACGCGGGCTGGAGGAGATGGAGGGGTTCTATGCCGCGCTGGGGGTGGCGCACGTGCGCGCACGGCCTCCGCCGTACGCCGCGCGCTCGCGCTCGAGCAACAGCGACGCGTCGCCGTCGAGCGGCAGCGGCAGCGCGGGAACGAGCACGAGCACGAGCACGAGCCCGAGTCCGGCGGGGAGCCCGTGCGTGCCGAGTTTCTGGCCTGCGCACGCACAAGCACAAGCACAACGGCAGCAGCGGCAGGGCGGCGGGCTGCCGAGTCCGCCGCAGCGCCCGGGGTACTACGCGTCGTCTTCGTCTTCGCGGCCGCCCCACGCACACGCACACGCCCACGCACCAGCACAAGCACAAGAGTGGTGGACGATCGAGCAGGGCCAGGATGGAGAGGGGGCGCAGGAGATGAGCAACGCGGAGTACTATGCGGCGCTTCAGGCCCAGGCGCACCCGCACCCGTACTCGCCGCACGCCGCGCACCACGCACAAGCGCAGGAGGGGTACTTCCACGGCTATGGGGCGCCCCCCGCACACGCACACGCGCCGGGGCAGTATGCGGTGTTCGCCTGAGCGCTGCGACGCACGCTCGTCCCCGCTGCTTCATCCCGCGGCGTCCTCCCCATTCCTCCGCACCCACTTAATCTCTCGCTTGGCTTTGGCTGCTCAATCATTTGGACCCCCACTCCTTTGGTCTTCACCGTCGTTTCTTTTTCACTGGGTCTCTCTTACGTGGTGGTGGTACTTTATTCTTTCACCTATTGTCGTTGTTGTTCTACCTACGCTCGTACACTATTCTCCCCCCCTTTCACTGGCTACATACATACATACATACTCGCATGCACGCACTTTTTGTGCTTTTTACTTTTCTTTCTCTAACGTTCCTTTTCTCTTACGTTCTTTTTTTTCTTGGGTGTAGACTATCGTCGGGTGTAATATTCTCCTCCCCCCCCGTGCCCCCGTGCGCATCCCATCGTGCCATCGTGGGGAGGGGGAAGGCAGGGAGAGGGAAGGGGCAGGGCGTACGTGTAACAACAAAAACCGAAACCGAAAAACCATCTCGACTCGGAGCGCATTTTGAATTGTTTTTTGGTACTTGTATGTAGTGTAACGATAGGATAGGAATCGTAGGATATTAGGATAGGATAGCTATGGGATGATGCAATCGATATGGATTCTCGAATTCGTTTTTTGGGGGGACGCGAGCGCTGACTGACTTGGGATTTGAGCGACTTTGGGATTTGGACTTGAAGAAGGCGACTTGGGAGGCGCAAGGGAGGACTTGGGAAGCGGAAGAAGGTGAGGACGGACGCTTGCGCCATAAAAAAGACCAAAAAAAGAAAAAGAAAAAAAAAAGTTCATGGGAACGGTTGGGGAGCGGCGACTCCAAGTCCAAGACCAAGTCCGCTCACAAAAAAAAATGCCACAAGAAAAGAAGCACGTTACACCGCGCCTAAAAGACCGACTCGAAAGGCCGTCCAGGCTTAAATTACAAGTGGCGTAAGTAGCCAGCGCTAGCGGCGTTAGCTGAAACCACCGTATAATTATAATTATAATAAAACGCGAAACGCGAAACGCGTCCGTGCGCTCGCGCGTCAAAGAGCAAGTACAAGGACAAGGCGCGATAAGTATGTAAACGGCGACAGTACATAATTAATCAATCAACTTCAAGTTGAATCAAGCCTCTGTACATGGACAATTGTGTGAGGTCCGGATTAGATTTGGATTTAGATCAAGTAAAGACGTGGTAACGTACTTGTTTGTGCAATGCTTTAGGGGCGGGTCCAGGCCTCGTATTGTATTGTGGTGCGACGGACTCGGGATTTTTTCTGGAGTTCGGGGGGA
This sequence comes from Mycena alexandri, assembly GCA_029233265.1. Classification (NCBI taxonomy): domain Eukaryota; kingdom Fungi; phylum Basidiomycota; class Agaricomycetes; order Agaricales; family Mycenaceae; genus Mycena; species Mycena alexandri. Next base: position 250,472 of record JARJCM010000098.1, read on the forward strand.
TGGGAGCGCCGGGTGCACGTGCCGGCTGAGGTGCGGGTTGGTAATTATTTAAAATTAATGTGTTGGGGAGGTGGACATGGACACTGGACACTGGACACTGGACCCTGGCTTGATGAATTATGCATCGCTACTAGGGAGACACTGGCAGGCTGGACGGAGTGCGAATCGGAGGTTGAATGAAGAGTCGGACTCGGAGAAAGAATGGAATGGGATTGAATGCAGTACAACTCGGAGGTTGAATTATATTTGTGAGTACATGGGTAAACTGCGTCGGAATTTGGTATGAAATTACTGTAATGAGTCGTTTCACAGGTGTAGAATCCTAGCGCTGCCTTGCTCTCCACTCGAACGTTGAACGTCGAGCACAAGTGACGATGAACATTCAACCTGTCGGAGCGGAGGTGGAGTTCGGCCAGCCCAGGCATCCGAGTCTCGGCTTTGATCGATTCGATCCGGCTCGAGGTTGAACTTGATGAATGGACGACGAATGACGATAAGGGGCATTCGGGGTGGAGTGGAATTTCATTTAATTGTTTGCAGTTCAGAGTCATATGCATGAACTTCGCAAAATCACCTACCTACGCCTACGTAGCCTGACACCTCCACCATGGTGGCGTATGAAAACACAAAGGGAGATTGAAGGGAGATGATGAGAGGATTGAAAAAAAAAAAAGTGGGGCCGAGAGACTGACGACCCAGACCCAGCCCGAATCCCTCATCAATCACTCTAGACTCGAAGAGGGTGCACCCATCGCTCCAGGTCCTCTTCACTCCTTTTGATCTGTCGAGGATGATTTTCAACCCACGAACCAAAAAATATCATCAATTACCTCGTCCCCGGAAATTTAAACGGGGACCCAAGCCTCCGTATTGAAAGAGGGTGCGCACCAGCGCTACAAGCCTTGCTGTCCCCGATTTATGAGTACAATTTGCAAACACATACTTAGATGTGGGGCAGTGCGATAGGTGAAAAATCGTTTGGTACCAAGTGCAGAACTACAAAGAGAGCAGCGATTGAAAGTTCGCGCCACGGATGCTCTCGACCATGTGGCTGAGCTATGACAATTTAACCTGAAGCGGAGTAACCTCGCGCCGCCTCAACGCGTCAATAGAGGGAGTTCGGCCATCTCGGGCTTCCACATTCATCGGTTCGGCCTGAGGTTGAACTTGCCAAATGGAGGGCATTCGGGGGTGAGTGGAAATTCCAAGTCCTACGCTGGCAGTTCGGTTGCAGTTGAATCACGCACCCTGAACGCAAGAGGACTCCAGACTCGGTGAAATAATCCCCGAGAAGAGTTGGTTCAACAACGAATTGATTTCTCTTTCTCTATGTTTACAGGGGACTTGTTGCAATCGTGCAATTCCTCGTGCAATTCCAAGAGGAAGAAGAAAAATAAGACAGGACTCAAACAAAGGAACCCTTTGAATTACGTCAACCAACCGTTTATTGAGCGAGGATGTGCGCCAGCGATACAGGTCCTTTTTAAACTGTGGCTTGGTGCATATAATTTTCAACCTGGAACCAAAAATAATAATCACGACTGCAAAAAGTTTCACGGGTGGCGGACCACAGTCCTCGTCATTGCATCTAGAAACAATGTAGCCTAGTGAGTGACGGTCCGAGTCGGCGCTACGGGTCTTCCTCGCCTTTTTCCCTCACGATTTCACCATGGACGAGAAGATGAAAAAAAAGAAATTCCCCGACTCCGAATCGAACGTGTGCCGTCAACAAGTGTAGAAACAGTTAGACCATCAATATTGAGTGAGTGCGCCCCAGCTACAGGTCTTTCAATCGCCCATTTTCGCCTCTGTCTCAGTGAGCAGGATTTCAATCTCGAAGCAGGAAATTATGGTTAGGATGGGACACAAAAGATTCCAGCAACCCTCTACGACCCGACCCCGAATCGAACGGGAGCCCTCATCAATTCGGAATAGAATCCTATTGGGAGAGGGTGCGCACCCGCGCTACGGTTCTTCCTCCTCTCAGTTGCTAAATTTTGCTTGGTGAGCGTGATTTTAACTTGCACTGTGGAAATGAGGCTCCAATGGCACCCAGAAAAAAGAGAGAAGGCTCCTGAGTCAAAATACGTTGCCTCTACATGGTAAGGGAGAGAGTGTGCACCAGCACACAGGTCTTGTTGGTCCACGGATGCTTTCAGTCACGGTGCTGAAATCCTGCGCGCAAAATCAGTCAGTAATCTGGTGGGCGTACTGTACTTGAACCACCCACACGCGGACTCAAACTGTGAACGGCCAAAAAAAAAAAGAATCCTAGGTTATAACCGAACCCCGAATCGAACGGGCGCTCTCGTCAAGACGTCCATATACACATATTAGGTGCTACAAAATCACAGGAAGAAAGAGAAATACTGGTTGAAAATTAAATTCACTCAGCACATTGTCCCGGGGAATCTCAACTCGATTGAATCTAACTTAGCCAGATCAAAAGAAGGCTTCACAAGCGCAACCTTGCGAATCCAGCCACGCGAGATCGAAGACCCCTCTGAAACACTTCCATCGAGGAAGAGAAAATAAACAAGCGCTCCTTCCTCTGGCTTAAACTTCCAGAAGCGTGTTTTGGGTGTTTTACTTCTAAGTGAAATTCAAGTTTGAACCGAAAAAACCTTCCACGTGTACGAGGGCTGGTTGCGCAGTTACGCGCTAACCCCTGTGGGGCGAATTAAACTCTGATCATCGCCCGCCAAGTCGGTATCGAATTTATAGACTCTGCGCATCGACCCTGCATCCGTTAGAGCGGTTCGTGACTTCCGGCGTCTCAACCGTTCTCCGAGCTCCACTGAATTTATCACGTCGACAGGTTCAACATTCCCACGGTTGTGTTTATGTTCTAATTATTTTTGATATCAACCACCAGCATATCCTTTCCAGATTTTGTGGAGCCGTACGACTGGGTGGTTTCGTTTCGTTTCTTCCAATCGGCTACCTCTGACAAAGCGCTTTACATCATGAGCTCACCGAGTCTGGCTCAAGTGAAGGTTCAACCCAGAAGAAACCTACCCCCCAGCCCCACTCTGGTGAGTTTTTATCCAGCTCCAAGGAAAAAAGGAGCGTTTGCGCTGTCTCACGCTCAAGTTTACCCAGTTGATTATTGCCTCAGCCACAAGGACCCACGAAGGCGACGCCTCGGTCACGGCCCCGCACAGGGTCTGCGCCTAATAAATACGCATCCGGCGAAACGTAGAGCGATCTCTGCCACGAGGGTTCGGCCCGCGACATCGGGTTGGGCCAGTTCTCGCGTTGAGCTGTACTCCGTGGAGCCAAAGAAATGCCATAAATGTGGGGTGGAGGTAAGAGATAGCTGTTGGTTGCGGTGAATACCGACTGAGTACTGGACGGAGAGATAACCACCTTTTGGTACCGTTTACGACCGGCCACGCGAGTCTGTGCTATCATAGTTTTTCCCTTCGGTTCATAGGTGAGCCGCCAACGCGCCGAAATATGGGGATCTCGGCGATGCATCATTGTGAGCAGAACGAGAAAAACGGATGAATTTTGATCCAAATTTAATCAGGCGGAGGGGGACAGCCGCTGAGAAAAGAAAAGAAATTCTATAATTGTTGCGAGCGTGTGTTTAGCGTGCGAGAGACCGTGTGCGATTGTCCCTTGTTACCTTTGAGATTGAATCATCCCATGCGCTAGGCTCGAGCACGCTGAGTTGCGAAATTGGGGCGAGGGCTTGACAACGGCGATGGCCGCTTCTCTACTTGGGCCCTCGCGTGAGTGTCTTTGCCCGCATAAGTTAGGAATATATTTAGTCGTGTGCAATATAGACGGAGCCGTGGGTTGCAGTCGAACCTCAGAGATAGTCGGAAGCGCACTGCAACCAATGACAAGGCCAAGGCTAGCCAAGAGTATATCGAAATACAGGCCCTCGCGTGAGTGTGTTTGCCTGCATGAGTAGGTATATATTTAGTCGTGTGCAATATAGACGGAACCGTGGGTTGCCGTCGAACCTCAGAGATAGTCGGAAGCGCAGTGCAACCAATGACAAGGCCAAGGCTAGCCAAGAGTATATCGAACTACTAGCATTCGTTGAGTACCACACCCGCGTACTGGACTTCGATCAATGAACCGCTGCATTGGGCTGGGTGCGCGAAATCGGCCAGCGGCATGGGCCGCGATTCCGAATGTCAGGGCCCTGAGGAAGGACGAGTGTGTGCGAGCGCTTCTGAGAGGATGGGGAGTATGCATTGAACCAATTGACTGCTCGCCGAACAGGCCGCTGGGTTGGGTCTGCGGAAAGTTTTCCAGCGCAATGGACGAGTCTCGGCTCCAAAAGGATGGATCCGCGCACGTCTCCGGTTCGCTACCCACCAATTATGACAAAGAACCGAGCGCCGGGACGATGGCGCAGACATAGGAGGTGGGACGGGGCCCGATTGAGACTTCGTTGACCAGATCGCAGGACGACAAGAAGGGAAGTGCATTTGGGGGAAAATCAGGGCAAGTCGTCAGAAACGCGAGAGAGACGACAGTTTAACTGCCACCGCACATGTCAGATGAAAGGTAGTCCGTACGAATAGTTACATACCTGGTTGAAGTCAGTTCAAAGAGGGCGAGAACACGTCGGAAGCAAAGAAGCGGAATCAAAATGATAAGCCTCAGTCAAGCCTAATTAGGCGAAATAGCAAACCAACCAGCGGCCCCGAATTTAAGCTCAGGGAAAATTACAGTGGCGGTCCCGCTACAGCGTGAGTCGTTTCGCGCGATACCAGCCTTTGTTGTGAACCGATACCAAGACCATGGGGAGGTTCCGCCGGCCAGGGGAGGCCCGTACCCGATCCTGCGGGTACCTCATCGAACCAACCCTCGAAATACCAAGAGAACAGCGGGTAAAACTATAAGTAAACCTTGAAAATCTCTGCCGAAATGCCGGGCGAGAAAACGTAAGATCTTGCGTTTTCTTAAGATATGGATTCCGAGTAGAGGTTTTCTGGGCCACTAAGCGAGGGTCCAAAAGCGAAACCGCAAGGTCACACCAGGACGCCGATAGAAAATTTTCAGCATACCTTCAAGCTTACGCTCCCGAAACTCAGGGTTGAAGAGAGTAAGACGACGGCCCCCGACGTGGCACGAGACACGCTTTGTGAGCTATAGTCCGAGAATACAATAAGAGAGGCACATGGGCAGAACGAGCGCGCCAAGCCAACGATAACGCGCTCGACCTGGATTAGGGTTTTAGGCCTGGATTCTAAGTGGTTGGTCCACGCGAGAGATGCGCCGAATCGCCCGGTGCCGAGTCCCGCTTCCCACGCCGGACGTACGAAGTGATGCACAGCGATGTTGGAATAGTTCCTAGTAAACGGGCAATTAAGCCTCCAGAGTACCTCGAGACTGTGCGACCACTCAGCTTAGAATGCGTCCTTTTCCTGTTGCGATTCGTCAGTAGATCAACTTTCAGTTCGTCTTCTACATTTCCAGAGTGGTCTTTGGTGCCGGGCGCCTCAACTACCGATTGCGCGCATTGCACTCGGTTGGTGGTCAAAGGAGTGGCGTTCCGTGGGTTGACGGGTGGGCATTGATTGCAGGATATAGCTCTGTATGACTAAATCCGTCGGGGAATTGCGCGTCGGCGAGTCGAGTGAGTTGAGAAGTAGAAATGCAGAAACTAGACAACAGACATCACCTTTGTATTTTTAGGACTGGCCTGCTAGTTCATTGTGGTGTGAAGTGAATTCCTGCTGCATATACACTCAGCTAGACGAATACATACGCATCGTCCGCGGATCGGAATTCCCTTCAGAACTTGAAAACGTCGGCTGAAGTCCGCCTCAGCGACTTCAATTCGTCGGAAGAGTGTAACCGAGAGCGGCTTGGTGCATTGGGTGGCGACATATTCAATGGACGGGGCAGAGGGTCGTAGTTTCAACTTGATCCGGGAAAGCGATAAGATATTCAGAATCTCAGATCGCGAGTCGGGACGGCATTAGAAGTCGGGCCCAAGCGATTTCAAGTCGTTGGAGAGCGGGTTGGGGGATGAGCGGCGATATATCCGACGGCCACCGGGTGCAGCGGGATGTAAGTGCAAAACTGTTCACTGATCGAGCGACGAGGATCTGGAAAGAAGACTCGTAAAAGCGGTGAGATGCAGTTTGCCCATCTTTGGCTCGGGATGTTCCGATCACGTACTCTCCTTCAGCAACAATTCAGCAAAACATTATTTATTGTCGATGATGGTAAGTGGCCGGCAAGCGGCGGGGCACAAACAAAAACTTTGTAAAAGAAAATCGGTTTTTCCCCAGTAGACTGGTGTTCGGGGGCGCAGAAATCGAAAAAAAATCACCTAGAAAGAGAGATTATCGAGGGTTTAGAGAGGCTCTTGAGCTTCCCAAGATCTGCAAATTTCTCGACCGTTCGCTCTGATCCTTCGATGGCCGGACCTGATGCGCCCGATGGCCTCCACAAAAAAATCGAAATAAGCCGCCGGAAGCCTCTCGGAATGTTGAAGAACTGAAAAAATCATAGTGTGTGATGTCAGGAAGGTTTGAGGATGCTGCCATCGATTTTAGCGACAGCACTTCGAGTATACTGTGCTGTTTGACCTGATGCATTATTAGAGAAGTGAATACAGGTGAAGAGGAGTTTACTAGAATCCCTGTGAACATGTCTGAATGTAAGGCCCATGCTATCTGCTCCATTTCGCCCTATTGCGACCTCCAATTTACAGCATTTGAAGCCAAAGAGGAAGTTGGTGTAATTTTTTTCCTTTGGTGCAGGGAGAGCTGTAAAATGTTTGGAAGCTGAGGTACAAACTTACCTCTCCAGTACCCGTCTTTAGAGAGCTTTCCCTTTGAAAAGACCTTACCGTGCGCGCGACGCGACGCGAGGTCGCGATTGATGCGTGTGGCAACCGGTGAACTTGTGTTATCTGCCATGTTATGTGCCGTTAACGAATCTCGCCGCAGAGTGGACTCTGTTGCTAGATTTTTTGGTGCTATTCCGTTCCCCTCGACTAAAATTAGCCTGTCAAATATTTCTGTGAATTAAGGCTAGCTCAACAAGGGTCAGTGCAGCAGATGGCAGATAACTTGTACAGCCACCGGCAGATAACAACCCAGCGGACCGGGCGGTAAACCAGAAAATCACCCCAAATGACGAATGCGTCACGTGTTTGTGCACGGCACGTGTCGTTTTTGCGGACATTCTCGGTCTGCTGAGCACAATGATTGGAAGTGGCCGGCAAGCGGCGGGCACAAACAGGGTTTTCGTCGCTGGGCTATGAAGTCGACGCCGCTGGCATAGTACAAGACAACGAGAGCTTCCGAGAGCTTCCGAGAGCACAGAGTCAGCAGAAATGACAAGTGATCACGTTGTGTGCAAGTCACGTGTCGTTTTTCACAGACATTTTCGGTCCTCTGAGCACAAACCGTCACTTCGTTCCTGTTTGTGAAAAAAAACTAAAGTTTTTGTTTGTGAATAATATTAAGGGCGAGCGGGATTGCGTGGAGGATGTAACACCATAATGAGGTACCCGTGAGCTGCGCGCGGTACACAAAATTGCGCCGCGGCCGATGGGGAGTTAAGTTGAACCATAGTTGAAATCGATTGAACGAGGGTTGCAACTTGCTGATGTTTTTTCGGACCTAAATGGCGCCACCACAGATATATATTGACCGACGGAACGAATACAACGTGACTGCTCACCTGGCTTCGGTCCCGCACATTGGAGGAATGTAATTGCTACGCCGTCATGTGAGGTGATTTGACTCCTTCCGGATTGAGGACTGCCACTTTTCCTTTATATAGGACTGCCACCTCTAGGTACATGACCACGCTCCAAGAAACATTGGGTATTTCCTGCGGGGCATCCTGCGGCCCAAGAAGATACTTGATTATAATCCGAGAATGCACACAAAGTTCCGTGACACGTAAAGTGAGCGCACAAAATGTTTGGTCAAGGCAAAAAATTACCGTGTGTCGGCGGAGGTCCATGTGGGTTCCAGCCTTCTGATCGACACCGGCATCCAGAATTGCGCAAAAAGAAAGCTTCGTGATCGCCAGGCCGAGGTATAGTATAGTGTGCCTCTCCGCGACCATGATCTATTAGCCCAAGATGCATAGGTATCTCCCGGAGTTAACCATGTTTAGGGGCGATGGATACTTGTCTCAGTCGAGCTTACAAGGCAAGAAGCGGAGATCCAACAATCTGCGTGGTGGATATCGGGTCGAAGGGATTGAATCCAACCGATGTATCTGTTCAACAGTCCGGCTAGCGGAGAATCTTCCCCCTTGTTGGACAGCACAAAAAAAATACAATGTCGTCGGACGATAAGTCTCCCCAGGAAGTAAATGCAGTCGGCGGAGACTGGTCTACCAATTGGAGCGGATCAGAATCCAGCTGCGAAGGATCGGAACATGAGGGGCAGAGGAAGAGGGGCTGTGGCAGGTTGAATTTTTGTGTTCGAAGAGGAAGAAGTCCCCGATTTGAAGTTGGCTACTGATCACCGAGGGCATCGCGCGCCATATTGAAACCGCTTCGTTATGTGGCTGAATAGGAAGTCGACCCGTCGTATCAGCAGGAAAAGGTCCACCAGAACGCGGCGCTCATATCAAAGATAGCGTCAAGCGATTAATCAGAGCTCCTAAGAGAAAATAACCTTGTCTTCCGTTGGAGCCGCAGCGTAAAACTCTGCAGGGGTGTTCATTGGCTTAGCTTGAAAGTACCTTGTGCGACTTGTGCACCGACAAAGTTCAGGGTGTTCCTATGGTGAACGATTATTCCTCCGCTGCGTTACGGGGAAATTGAAATTTCGGAGTAAGGGGGACCCCGTAGGCAGAGGCACGAAAGCATGCAGGCGGACGCTGGCCGTCAGCTTGAAACGGTGCAAGCCACTAGCATTCAGCCCCCGCCGGAACAGTTGGCGGGACCATGCTTGGGTAGTCAGTCTGAAACGAATTCGGTCTGAGAGCGGTTAGCAAGCGAATATGAAGCAACGGTCCGCGTCGACATAGCGATGAGACAATCCGTCTCGACGACACAGCGCAATGCGTTGGTGTCACCTTGAAACCGAAAGCAGTGCATAGGCGCACAGTCACCGCCTGAGTCCAGATTAGGCAAATCTGACATCGGAGAATTGTCATGATCTGCCACGCCATGGATCAGGTCGAGGAAAATGTTCTACGGAAGTGCCAATCCGAACGTGTTAGGGCGAAAATCATTTCCCGAGACTTGGAAAAACTTACCTCCACCTCCGACAGGGACTCTCTTGCCACAGAAAAAAACTGTGTGTATATGGCCAGCGCAACAGTTCGCGATGAGCAGTTGCAGCCAGCTGTCAGATTCACTGTATGCTGTACAAGTTTGACGTCGACTTAATTGGTGGGATAGATGTGGGGAGCGCCCACATGGACCGTTGATTGAGTCGTATCCCGCCAATCGCAGACCACGGCTTCCGACGATCGCGGCAGGCAGGAGAATTAATGAATAATGACGCAGTCAGGTTCTGCTGGCCTCGTCGTGCCTGTGAAGTAATGAGTTGCCGGAAAATCAGGTACGAAACACCCGCGGCGGGCGGTCTTTTGGTTTTCTTCGTCCTGCCGCGCATCGTGCAGATAAGTCATACATAACAGGCAGGGAAGGTGATCTGTCCCGTCGCCGACTTTAGCACTGCCGTCCCGAATCTACGTCCGTATCGGCTCCGTCGTGTTCCGGCTCACCCAAAGCGGCGAGAAGCACAGGATCGGCAAAGGAGTGGCCTAAAACGAGAACGTTAATACCACGTTAACGTTTAGACGCGACAACTTACGCGAGCGGAAAATGGCTCGAGAAACAGGACACGAGGCAGGCAAGTTCCGCGGCGTAGATGCTTAGAATTGAACGCGAACAATCAGTCGGGGCAAGCGGAGCACGGTGGATAGACACCGTCTGGACCAAACCAAGAACAAGGCAAAAATCAGCACCCGCATGGCGAGAGACATCGGCTTGGGAGGTATTACATACCTCGGGAGGCCGTTCATTTTCAGACTCTGTTCCGCTACTGATTGACAAACTGCACGGAAGCTCGAAAGATTTGATCATGGCGGCCGAGATCTTTGTTCCGTTGTCGAAACGGGTCACACCCACCTACGGTATTAGATAGGAACAAAACAAGATGAAAACAAGAACTCACTAAATTGCGATGGACAGATGGCTATTGTTCAGACAGGCTAAACACATTTTCTGTTCTGTCAAAAGGATTTAGCCGTTATAGCGGGGAAAAGTCTGGTAAGAAGGACACAGACAAATAATTAGTGGGCGAGTACATCATGGTGGACTCGACTACCGACGTGAAGGCCAAATGGTAGGAAAATATGCTGGTCCCACTTCGGGAACAAGGTCAACGGAGAATACAAAGGACACCTTGTATTTGTTTGAGTTGAATTGAAGGGACCAAAGTTATGGACGCTCGGAGGTTTTGTGGAGCACAAAGCTCGTTCCGCGTTGTCACTGTCAGGCAGAAGTACTTGGTCCGAGGATGGGCATTCAAAACTGCCAGATGGCAAATACGGAGACTTGGAATCAGACAGAGAAAGTTGTACGTATACAGACAAAGTCGAACGAGGAGGAAATTGCAGCGATCCGTAGGCACAAGAGAGACATCGTCTGGGAAAAGGAAGAATTCAGCCACAGACCCCGAAGAGGTGAACAAGATGGATGCTTAGCCATGAGTAAGTCTCTTCGATTAAAGGTGGCTCCCAGTCGGATACTACTCAGTAGAGAACATTCCAAGGAGACAACCTGCGCAGGTTCGGCATACATCTTCCCTGCAGGTCGAGGAAGATGAGCCTTTGCTTCCGAAGTCATCACAGTGCAAGCTAACCAATGTTAGTTGTGCCTTGTCGATATCGTACCACCGAAGTCATCACAGGCAAGATAAAAGCTCCCGAACGTTAGGTAGATCCGACGAGCACGATGCTTTCCGCCAATCGACACGAGATTCGGAGGTTCTTGATGAAGTTAAATGCGGGGGAGGCAGACGTATCTTCGAATGCGGGGAATCGGTGTTCTGTCTCCGCTTGAGCTACAGAATAGACTTTCTGTTCCACCAGACGGATGAAGAGAGCCAAAAACAGTGTCTTGCAGACACCGGTGAGATTTTGAATCGTGAAGGAAAGTTGTTATGCGGACGCCGAAGGGAAGACCGCTCCATCTCTAGCAACTGGAGGGAAATGATTTCGTTACATAATGGCTGGGTGCGTCGGAAAAAGAAAACCTGGAAGCATCCTCAAGGATGCGTTGGGGATGCGGCATAGAAACGTCTTGAATGTGAACAAAACGCCGATAGGCTGAAAGGTTTAAAGACATGCTCGATTGTCACTGCGTGGATCTTGAGTGTATCAGGGCCCGCTGGAATTCAGACCTAGGCTGGGAAGACACGAAACCTGAAACAAGCTGAAACAGCGCTGGGTGAGCGCTGGTGGCAGGATCTCCTATACTTTAAAACACGAAGAGCACAGCTTTTTTGATAAGTCATGTGAAAGTCATGTGAGTGTCAGGTGACGATTTCCCACGAGATGCCCGAGCGTTAGCGAGGGCCAAAAACCAGGCGAACTCGGAATCCGCCGTTGTCTTTGCAAGCACGCAAACTGCTGTGTGCCGACCCGCCGAAGGTGGGTCCCCTCAACTTGTTGAAGTAAAGTAACCGGAAGTAATGTTAACAACGTCACGCGTTCCTTGTCGTTGTTCGCTTAACAAGTATCAACAAACCCCTATTTCTACAAATTCGAATGATTTTACCGGGTCCGGTAGTGAACATCGACCCGGTTTAATTCGCGTGCTCCTTCGAATCTGTGAAAGTATGGGTTATGGGATAACCGGGAAACCGAACGGGATCAAAACCGGCGGCAAATCGGCATGCCGCCGGCATTACTATCACCGACTGGGTACTGGGCCGGTCGGGGTAGTGGGCCACTTCGATAATACAGGCCTTTGTGCTGCAGAAGTGCGTGGTTTGGTGCTTCCAGGATGGAGTACGATATATAAAGACGTTGTCCATCAAATTTGTGATGCGTTGATCAAAGGCTGTGCTCCGTTTGGTTCCGAGGGTGAGGTGGGAATTGATCATTCCTTTGCCATCTTCGCTCTCGACCAATTCTCCACCGATTGCCGCGTTTGCGGGCTCGTTTCGTTCCCGCTACCGAGGGCAACGTCCTCTGTGGACGCTAAACGCCAGGATGGGCAGAAATCCTCGCTAGACTGTCCAAGAACAGCCCGGCCTTCTCTTGACCGGCGCAAGACAGACCGCCTTCTGGCGACCCACCCGACAATGCTGTCGCCCTAGAGTTTGGCATGTACATTGGTTACATGTACCAGAATTGCCTTGCCCTTCCATTTGGGCCTCTACTGCTCGAATTTGCGACCACTGGGGGTCATTACACGGAACCACCCGATTTCATTGCCGCGAATAAATGTATTTTGTTTGCAGGGTTACTGGTATGAAGGTGCCATCTATTGTACTTAAGTATGTGCTATAGCTTCCTATCTATTCCTCCAACATTCAGTTGTGCCCAAGACTGGTCTCTCTGCTTTGTAGCGCACGCGATTTTGTCAATACCCCCATTTCACCCATCCTCCCTTGCCGCAAGTCCCAGTAATTATAGCTCGTGTACACCTTTAATCCACGATTTAAGTGTATAAAATCATGCATTCGAACCACTTGAGTGATTCTGAGTACTCCGGGGTCCACGGTACTAGTGCTGACAACTGTTTCAGGCGGGTGGCCCACTACCCCGTTCATTACTATTTGGGGGTACCGCCGAAAATAAATTCGCTGGCGGCTCAAAACACGACCTAAAAATGCCCCAAAATATCTCAACTCACTCCTGGTATGTCAGTCCTCACTCAAGTATCAAAATGTGGGCACATAAAGCATCGTATCAGCTGGCCAAAGGACAAAAGTGTCAAGGTGGCCCTATAGTAGTGTTGCCATTAATCTCCGACCACCCCTTTCGCGTGTCCACCCCGCTCACACCGATATCTCCCTCTTTGACTACACCTGGAATCTGTGCTATGCAGCATAACCCATAGTGAAATCACAAACTCGCTGCTCAAGAGTCAAGACTGCCTTTTCTCGAGGGCCTGGTCACATCACAACACGATATTAAGGCACGCTCGTTCCGCACTGGGCCATCTTGTACCACCGCTCACAAAAAACTCGCCGAGACTGCGTCCGACACGGCATGACCTTTGTTTCATTGACATTCACTCTCCCTGACATGACTCAAGTAAGTACTGATCTCCCCCGTCATTGTAATATTTGTGTTTCGCTGAGCTCACATTGAGCTATCAACTTAAAATTCATTTCTGGGAAGACCTTGAACTAGAATTATGTGTGCTTGCAAGTGCGTTGCGGTTTCTACATAGGGGTCTTCCATTGATGCGAGTGCGGAATGATTGCCGAGATTACATTATCTAATCCCCGTCAGGCACCCCGGTTGCCGGTTTACGATCGCCGGTTTTCCCATTTCCCATTTGTTCTCTCGAATCTTATGCTCCTCTCGGAAATCGACTTTATTCCCTTCCTCCCTACTTTCTCCTTCGTCGTTGAGATGAGGTCGGCGGTTAGCAATTGAAAAACACGAGGTCACTGCTGCCTTTCTAGCTGTGGAATAATTTATTTGCCCCAGGTCCTACGACTTATGAGTTCATTTTAGTTGCTGATACTCTTTGAGTCCCCAGAATCTAACTTTCAAACCTAGGTTTTCGCCCCTTTGTTACATGACATTGACATTGAACGTTATATTGAACCGCAGGAGAATCTCACTCGCATGCCAAGCGCTCAAGACTTTCGAGTGCACATTGCCTGAAGTAAGTTCAAAAATAATGTCGTGTTGAAAGTGCTGGCTAATAAACGATGACAGGGAATAGATCAGTCAGTGCAGCCAATTGTAGCCATCGCTTCTGAAATATCCGTCATTACAGTGCACTTATTCTTCTGGTAGTTCTCGAACAGCCCGTCCTTCAGGATGACGCTGCATGGAATCGCACCCAATTAGATCTGGGTAGTTGAGTTTGGAACTTTGCGTAACCTGTGGGCAGAAGTTGTACTGTCCTTTCCAGGAGCGCTTTCTTGGGGGGACGATTTGCTTGTGCGATCGTTAGTTGCGAGGAAACCCAGTCTTCTCCGGTGCCAAGTGCTTGTTAGCATCACCACGATTTGCATGGATTATGCTACGAACATACTCATACCATTCCCTATCGAGCTCCCTTCGTCCACTCTGATCCTCTATGGTATTTTCCACGCCGGTACATAGGACTTCACTGCGCGGGGATTAGGCGGCAGCAGTAAAGAATATCGCGTTTTTTTTCGTCACAAACCTCAGGTGACTGACTTAGCTTCCAGTTGCGATAAATTGAATTGACTTCCTGCCTTCCGCTAATTGTCCCTGGCCTTGATGCGGACCCCCCACGCGAGTGCGTGGCTTGTGTGCGCGCTGTTCAACCGCAACGTTGTGGCCGACTCGCAAAGAAAAACCTTCGGATTCTTGCAAATCTGAATCAACTTGTAGCCTTGTTTCTGCCGCTTTGACCTCGAGTAGCTCATGAACATAACTCTACGGCGAGCCACACTGTTGTGCTCTATTGTTCCCGTTACGACTCGTTACGAACGCGTCTGATGGTCTCGTGATCGTGAAGTTCCCATCACTCCGAGTCCGATCGGCCCGAGCGCTTTCGTTTTCACAACTTCACTGTTCAGTTGCGCGTCCGTACTCTAGCCAATGCCCGGCTTTGGGCTTTTTGTCTTTTGTTTTCCGCCCTCTCACTCAGGGATGTCAGCCATCCCGAACGCTTGCCGCTTGTCAGCCACCTGGATAACACTGGCGTCGGTGGCTGACAAGACTCTCTCTTTCTCTCCTTCTACCCTCATCCTTACCCACATCCCCACCCTCACTTTACCAACATGGGCGCCCCCATCACCCCCGTAAGGACCCTCGCTCGCGGACGTAGCCACTCCAAGAAGCCCAGCAACATCGTTCGTTCCGAGCTGTGGTTTTTGGATGGGAACGTCGTTATAATCGCCTCATCTGTCGCTTTCAAAGTTCACCGCGGGCAGCTTCGACGCCACTCAGAAGTATTCGACGATCTCTTCAGTATTCCTCAACCTAAGGATCAGGATCTGTACGATGGGTGTCCCTGGGTCGAAGTATACGATTGTCCTTCGGATGTGCTTTACTTTCTGAAAGCGCTGTATGATGGCCTGTAAGTCTCACTCCTAATCTCATCCCGAGTCGCGTCTCACTCCTTTTCCAGGTACTTTCAAACCCTGCGTGCAAACGACTTCCCCGCCGTCGCAGCAGTGCTTCGCCTATCCACAAAGTATCTTGTCGAACACCTCTGTCAGCATTGCATGACCCGTCTGAACATCGACTGGCCTTCTACGCTTGTGGGTTGGGATCAGCGCGAACAAGCTGCCACGGACTCCCTTGGACACTACACACCTCGAGCCTCGTGTCCCCACCCGATCCTCGTCATCGATCTCGCGTTAGACCTCGGACTATCGTCTCTCCTCCCAGCCGCGATGTACGATCTCGCGCGCTATGGCCCGAGCAAAATCATGGCAGGAACACCCGCCCCGCCGCTCTCTTTCCCGTCAGAGTGTGCCGCCGCGCGCAAACCCACCACCCTCTCGCCACGTCTCCTCATCGCAAGCTACCGTGGCCGCGAAGCAGCCCAACGCTACCTCGCCGACTTCGTCATTAAAGAGCTCCAGGGCCGCGCCCCCGCTCCGGACTGCATGTACCTCGAGGAGGACATCCCTAGCCGCATGTGCCGCGAGTCGTTCTACTTCATCATGCTCAACGTCCTGCGCTCCGTCGGAGGGATCGCCTGCGGGCGCGACGCCGACCCGCTGTTCACGCTTGTGCAGGCTATGGACATGCTCTCACGCACCGACTTTTCCGACGGCCACCGCCAATGCGGGTTGAGGCTCTGTCACCCGTGCAAGGTCGACTTTGCCAACAGTGCGACGCGCGCGAGGGAGGAGGTGTGGCGTCTGCTGCCGACGTGGTTTGAGTTGGAAGGGAAGGCGGGTGCTGGTGAGCCCGAGGGGCTGCAGAACCGGGATACTGTCTTTCAGTGACGAGGGTGGTCGCTGTGCACTCTTTTGGCTTTCACTCATTTATCTGCTTCGATTTATCCTAGCCTTCCGTGTCCTGGGTAACACAGAATCACATTCGTTTGGATTCGGAGACATTATTGGCGACTCAGGAGTCTGAGACCAACGTACACTACACAAGTTCAACTTAGGCCAATCTCGCCGTGGGGGCCGGAGTCGTCGTCGTCGTGTCAGTCCCAGTGAAAAATATAGTCGAACATGGAAGACAAAACGCTGAAAAGCCGCTATCAGAGGTCTTATTCTGCGAAATGAAAAGTGAAACGAACTGGTCGTGAGGAACGGGATAGTTTGGCACTGGCAGGTCACGGTGAACGATAGTTCTGGCGCCGGAACTGGGGCCGCCGTCAGCTGTTCAGGAGCGGCGGTAAGCACTTCAGAGCCTGGGTGGAGCTAGGACGAGGGGAAAAAAGGTCAATTCGGTTGATCCAGAGGATGTTGGGTATTCACCGATGCTACTGCATACGCAATGGCAGAGAGTACGACGACGGCTGGGGGGAAGAGCATTTCGACGATCCTGTGGCTGCGGCGCTTGCTCAGCTTATAAAGGTTCAGTCTTGAGTAGGAGAACTCAGACCGGTGACGGTCTGTGTCAGAAAGCGCATCGCGTGCTCACAAGGTTGTTCCGCGAGTGAGTGGAGGAGAAATTGCGGGGAATCCCTGAATGTTGAGAACAGCATACGTTTCCACGTGTTATTACCAAGACCTGGTGGTAGGTGTGTAAGGGTGAGACTTGCTCAGGATGGAAGTTTCAATGAACATCACTTTTGTTGCGCTCAAACCTACAGCACGGCCTTGTATTTCCGATTTCCCGCTTCAGTAATTTTCTTCCGAGATTCAGTTGTACTTACCTGGTCTCGTGAAGGTATTTAACTACCCTCAGGCTGGCCAGACAAGTGTCTCCCTCTTTATAAAATTACGCGTGTCCGTCCGAAGCTTTTGAAGCTCCGCGACCTCCGCTGTTCGGCTGTGATTGCCGCAGTGATGGCCGAGTCCATTTATTTGTTGAGTGGTTCAGTTTTCCCGTTCGGAAGAAGCAGAACCACGAACGAAAATCACGAGAATCTCATAGTGTATTCTAAATAAACGGATACTACTTACATTCCATCAACAAGTTACAACATTATG
The DNA here is from genome assembly GCA_029233265.1 of Mycena alexandri. NCBI lineage: Eukaryota > Fungi > Basidiomycota > Agaricomycetes > Agaricales > Mycenaceae > Mycena > Mycena alexandri. Next base: position 267,712 of record JARJCM010000098.1, read on the forward strand.
AGGCACAGTTTTTCGATGTAGTGCTTCCGAAGCACTACATCGAAAAACTGTACTGCTTCCTTCAGGCCCGCCTGATCATCTCCAGCATCACCGCCTGGGACGCAAAAATCGTCACATTTTGGGCCAGCGACCCATTTATCACGTTCACCACAACCGAGTTGTTGCCCTTAGGCTCCTGTCCATCGTCTTCTGCGCTCCATCGCTTTCCTGCCCAACTAATGTTGAGTAGCTGATCAGACCCTCCAGGCGCAGTTAATCGCGAGACCCTTGCCCCGGTGATTCCGGAATCAAGGCCCGTGAGTTCAATGCTGACCGCGGGCCTACCGTTATCGTTCGTCCCTTTCCAGAAACGCATATCCAGCACAGCAAGTTTCGTGAGCAAGCCCGAGTTATATCCCGCATAGCTCACGACATTGGGGTGGGTATTGTTTATTGGCAGTGGGTAGATTTGGAAGTCCCCACCTGTGCCAATGAAATCCGCTGCGAAGACGTGTCCATACCAATTACCGTGTACGGCCTTGGGCTCGACTGCTGTGGTGACGGGCTGCCATGCGGAGAAACTAAAGTTGGTACCCTGCATCATGGACACCCTCTGAATGCCCATTGACATGGCGTTAAGCATAAAATCGGCCGTCCAAAGGGCAGCACCGAGACTGCGATAGAGGTTCAACGGGGAAGGGGGTATACAACCGCTCCCGACAGCAGTTCCAACTTCACCGAGAATGAACGGAACGCCCCGTGGCTCAAGGAATGAAATGGCAGCCCCAAAGGTGGATTGCATATCGGAAACGACTTTCGAATGGTTCATTAAGTCATCTGAGAGAAAGGCGAGGAGGTCAACTAATTTGTTTGGTGGGCGATAAATATGCTGCGGCACCTTTGAGACTACCGCTGCACGCCTTCGTTTGGTAACTTTATTTTTGTTACTGTGATAACCTGTACTGTGGGGCAAGTCAACTTACTAGTGCTGCGACACGGTCCTCACAAATCCTCCCTGATCAATGTCGTTCCACAGCGCCTGCCTGTGACATTAATTAAGTCAGACCCATTTTCGCATCACCCAAAGGATGGCCTACACGTTCCAGGTGTTTTGCGTAACACTTGTCGAAAAAGTCATCGCCTGATACCATGTGCTCTGGCCATTCAATGCATCAACTCCTCCAGTAAGATTCTTTGCAGCTGCTTTCCATTCAGCGGAGTAATCATCTGGACCATAGCCCTTGGGTCGGTCGGGTAAACCACATGGGAGCGACGGAGCAACCGGGTACAAGTTGGGTTCATTCCCGATTTCGATTGCATCGAGTTGCTGAGTTCCGTTCGGCAGCGCATCGATGCAGGCTCTGGCGAAATCGAGCCTGTTGACGGGGTGGTTTCGCGCAAGCGGCACCTGGAGGGTGAACCGTGTGCGAGGGTTAAAGTTCTTGAAGGCGGACAACCAGGGACTGCCGATAGTCCTGTTCGCATTTAGGTGGCAGATAAGGCGAGGATCTGTGAGGTTAACTGCCTCGTCACTCGATGCGTTGAATATAATGTTGTCCATTGAAGTGCCGCCAACTTGGATATGGATTGGGGCTCCGGTACGAGTGGAGATAGCGGACATGAGGTTGTTAGAAAAGTCGTTGGGATGGTCTACGCCTGTTCATGCTTGGTGAAGTGCTTGAAGTCTCCGAATATCGAGTAACGACTTGCCTCCGAACTGGGGAAGGCTCACCCCCTCCATACCAAACCCAACAAATCCTTGGCTGACATGTTGTGCGCTGCCTGCAGTTGTGGGTGGCTGGAGTTTGACCGTCGGGGACGTTAGAATCACTGCACCTGCGGCATCAGCATCCACCTTTCTTGCTGAAACAATCCCGAGGAAAGGCAGAAAGCGGGTTAAATTGAGTTTCATAACTGGGAAGGCGGAGGTGAAAATGAAATGCATATGGATCATTTGCAATCGCGCCGCTTTTTAAACATGTAAAGTGTTTCGGTTTGTGTCACGTAATTGGGCACGGTATGTTGAGATGTGGAGCTTGGGGCCCTTCCTAAATATAAAGGAACATAACCACTAGCTCGCGCTATTACAGTATTTCTTGCCCACTTAAGTTCCCACCTTGTATGCACCGTTTCTAAAGTGATGTTAGTCTCTCTAGACAGACGCTCTATCAAACCTAGCTCGTACCTCGCATGATAGAGTGATGTCAAAAATAGTTCACCCAGGAAAATTACAAACCGAAAGTTCTCGATATCAGTTCCCAATATTCACTCCCGCCGATGGAACGTCTCGGTTCCCGTACTCCACCTCTGTAACTGCTCTCCACATCTATCAACAGCCGTTCCCGTCGGAGACGATGTTGAAGCGCTCCGCGCACCGTCGTGGTCTGAAACAAGCAGCAAAGCTCCCGCATATCACGTCACAACAATGACTAAATTCTCGGATATTCGGCCCGAGTGACCTCCTCAAAACAGACGAAGTCGTGTTCCCACTGCACCAGGTTTGGCTAACGGCGGAACGACTCCTGCGTCAAAAAATCTCAGGATATGCAATGAGTCAATGAGTCACGATTGGCTCCAACCCGGATGCTACTCCAAAGGCTTCCCTCCAGAAGTGGAGTCCACCTGGCGTTTGGCATCGCGGAATGATAACGGGTTGTAACGGGATCACGAGAATTCCTCACGGCCTCCACTTTTCTTTCATTCTAAGTATTACTCGCTATATATACCCAGTCCATGCACTATTTCGACCGTAGATTCAGCAGATCACAACGACTTTTTGGGGGCGTACAGATCCAAACTAAATTTATCGGGCATTTCGGACGCGAATGAGGCATCAAAGTTGAATCTACGGTTGAAATAGTACAGCATACTGATATCACCGAGACCGGTTCATGGCGCTGTAGCCACCTTTCTTCCGATATTATGACTGTCAATTTCATTCTCACAATTCTTTCACTCAAAACATGTCTAAGAATGGGTTTTTTACACGACAGTACGCGACGCGTTTGTTTGGTGTTATCTGCCCCGTGATCTGCGGTGGTGATGCGTAATCATGATGCGGCAGCACAGCTCTTTCATCCCTCATTTCCACCCTTTCCTTAGCTCCCTCCCGCCTTCGATTTCCCATACGTCGCGTAGATGGGCTCCTCGGCGCTCAGCCTCTGGGCTGATGCCAATTGCGATACGAATCCTGGCTGGCTTGAAGTGCAGGTTCCGATATTGTGACCCTGGCGACTCGCTGCCAGGCGGCCAACGAAGCATTCTCCAACGACTTTCCCCTGCCAGCAAATGATGCACATACCATCCATTTGGCCAGGAAGTGGTTCGGTCTACATTTACTCAACTTCCACCGCACAACATCCGCTTAAATCTTTCAAACATCCATCCAACGCAATCGCTACTCGACAGGGGCATCTCAGTGACGACTCGGGACCCTACAGAAGTCCACAGCTTCGCTTCACCGCACAATCAGTTGACGTGCACTGCTTGGTAGTTCAGCAGCAACTCTCGGCAGGATAACCTAATCCCAGTTTCACTCCTCCAAGCTGTTGTGACCCGTCCAGTCGAAGAAACGCAGCTGGTATAAATCTGGTGCGCCTCGCGTTCATCCATGGAGCCGTTTTCTGAATACCACGGGTTCTCTGAGGCAAGCGCCGTTTTGAGCAACTGAACACTCAAATCACGGCACCTTGCTCCCGAAACGATTTAAATCAAAAGTTACGGTGGGTAGTAAGTACACAGCATGGTCTGATCGTGATGCTAGACTCAGCGGTCACCGAAGTCATCAAGCTCGAGCAAATCCTCTGATTATTTATCTTGCTTGGCCGTCCAACCTCAGCGCCGATGATCTGATGACAAAATAAGCTGGCCTGCGATGACTGACAAGGAATTGAAAGACATGAATGTGTCTTGCACCGCTACATTTAGGCTCATGTTTGATATGACTTTTTCTGCTTCTCAGGCGCGGTTCTCCGGATACATGGCCGCAGACGATACCTCGGTGCAACACTGCACGGACCTCAGAACTACGCTATTTTCCAACCCTCAATCTACCTCAATTGAAAATGAATTGATGAACACAGGTCTGACAGCAGTTTAATCCGACGCACCTAGGTATAAAATGCACTCCTGCGCTTGATACTCGCAAAGCTTTTGATATGTCCAATTCTCGTCCAGCGGACCCAAATCTGTCGTCCTTCACGAAGAGACGGCGAGTCTACATCGCATGTACGGCCTGCAGGTACTCGGCTCGTTTCCAGCTAGCGATTGTCGATGCTAAGTGGCGAGCACGTAGGAAACGGAAGATTCGATGCATCACTGCGGAAGAATCCCCAGACAAGCCCTGTGAACGCTGCAGCGAGAAAGGCCTGCGATGCGAATATCTCGCGGTTGCTGAGGAGCAAGCACCCTCATCGTCTCATCCTCCCTCCTCATCATCCGCCCGAAACGCACGTTTCTCCAATCCAGGTCAACTCCCACTTTCGGGGCATCAGTTACCTGGCGGATATCCGGGGGGCGCGCGCCCTCCTACCCAACATCCGAATATGCCATATAACTCGTTCCATCCCCGTCCACCATACTCGGCACAAATGACAGTCCCACCAGTCCACCCGTTCGCGCCCACACAATATCAAAGCCAGTTTCCTTCCCAGAACCCCGGTCAGGCGCAGCATCATCCTGGATACCAGCATCCGCCTGCGATGACCGCGCCGCCTCATGCCCCCCAGAGCACTCACTATCCCCCTCAAGGGCCCTACATGCAGCCGCCTGCTGCATCGCAAGGATATTATTCCAACTATGGCCAGTACTATCCCGATCCTAACGCGAGTAATCAGCCGTATCACCGTAATCAGTAGACAAGGTAGGTTGTCGATTATAGGTGACCGGGCTTGAACTTACCCCGAACTTGTTCAGCGTAGCCGGAGTCGGATGAAACATGTTTGTTTGCTGGCACTATCTATTCCTTCGAGCAGTTTCGCTTATTATTACTACTTGTAATTATGCTTTGTTCACTCTTCTGGTCCGCCATTCAGGTAGTTCATGCGATTAGCGATCAATAGGCGCGACGGAGAATGCCTCACTAATTAATGATTTAACTCCATATCGAAGAGGTCTTCCATGAATCGTGTACTCCATTCGGCGCATTTCGAAGCCAGAGTATATAGGGACTGTGCAGAGGTGGGAAACGGCATGAGGAGCCTCCACAGCTCGGTGGCGACGCAGGAGTAATCAATAAGAGGACATTCAGTGAATCAGATAATCACGAAGCCAATAGTTCGAGCACTCCCCCTTCTCCAATGGAACGATCCTCGACACGTGTCTCCCCGATGCTATGTGACACAGACCGATATGCCAGTTGACCACAACAGCGCCCAAGAGGCAACCTTTCTTCACGCTGTGCATTGAGACTGTCTATGGAGAACTTGTGATCGCTACTGGCCATACTGTACCCTCCACCATCCGGAAGTAGGCTGGGATGGGCTGACCAGTCATCTCAATTTATGGTGCACTGCATACGAGCATACTTCAAGCGCACACGAATGGCAACAGGCAGTGTCCGCAGTAAGGAAAACTGTGTCGGCGTGTATAATTGAAGCCACGAGAGTCAAACATTACATGCGCATAATAGATCCTCTAAACTCAAGAGAGTCAAACGAGATCGCGGTGGTCATATTCATTACCGCGCCCTTCCCTCCCACTCCCACTTCGGATCAGAGACGTCGCCGTTTCGCATACCCTTCGCTTTCGTGTGCGTCTGAGCACCGTTTCACAGGGAGTAGTAGATCAAGTCCAATCGTCGCGAGCGAGGTCAAAATGCCACTAGGTACAGGCGGTATCTGCACAGGTCGGCGAATCAACCTGACGCGCCTTTCTGGTCGGGCGCCGCGCCGGAGACGAGTTGGGGTTTGTATCGGCGGGATAAAGGTATTGGGCAGCGAAGACGCCGATGATGGTTGGATGGCAACCGATGTTGCCGGCGGAACGGACTGAATCTGATTCGCCGCGACGATGGCTGCGGCGGCAATCGTGGTTGAGTATGTTGTGGATGGGTTTATATCAGAGTACGCCGGAGGGGGTGAACGAGGAGAATAAGCCGGAGGCATGTCGGAGCCGGACTCGGATGTGGACGTCGCTCCAGCGGTCGTGATGTGAGTTTCAACAACATGGGCGGACGCAACGAGCGGCAACGCACTGCCGCGCGTGGTAGCGATTGAAAGGCTGTTGCTGGAGTCCGATGTGGGTCATTGAGCATAGACTCGCCAAACATGGACAAGAACCATTACCTTGGTTCAATGCTCGTGCCTCGTGCCCTGGAGAAGGTATTAGAAAAAGATGTTTCTCGAAAGGTAGTAGTAGTACCTTGTGTCGACGGGGGTTACAAGACTGGCATCGATATTGTCCTCAGTCCTGAGCAAGGATGAGCCATCAGAAGACAATTGGAACAATTGGGCTTTAGCTACCTGACGGCGATCGCTCCATTCTGTGAAACAACCACGTTGAAAGAGAGAACTTGTGGGGCAAGAGGTGCATTCTCGAGGGTAACCTGAAAGTTGTGTACCGCAGGCATGGAGGAAAAGAGTTGAAGTGCATGTGGCACCTCACCTCGACCTTTATGCTGCGATGCTTTGACTCACAGCACGTGTCGGTGCGAGCGCTTTGGCAATCCACGAGTTGTCCTGAAATGAAAAGCACACAAAGCGCTCAACCTGACAGCGCTTTGACCCCGCGACAGAGGTCACGAAGAATAATAACAAATTGCACGTTTCGCAACCGGTTGACCTATCGCGAGCTTACCAAAAGGATACAGAAATACCTGGGGTCAAGTCGGTTCTTAACCCTTGGCAATTGTGACGCCCAGAGAGCATCTGTCGAGCTTTGGTGGCAAGAGTTGGGCAAGAGGGGTGAAAGCGCGGAACTGATTGCCGGCGTTGATTGCCGAACCCGGCCTCCGCTTAACGATCTCTCTCTTTCCCTCTATGAATCGGAAATAAAAAATCGGTAATTATTTCACGATGTCTGCACCACACCGCGTCCGGGCTATTTACAAACAGGCTTTTTGTGCTCTACCGACCGAGAATGTCCGCAAAAACGACACGTGCCGGTGCACAAAATGTGATCACTTGTCATTGCTGCTGACAGTCTTTGAGTTCAACTTTTGAAATCTCTGTTCAATGCAAACTGGGCGGAGAAAAAAATGCCAGTTCATTTCCATCTTCTCAACTTCCCTGGTGACAGTTGAACTTGCTCAAGGGAGCTCACTGGTAAGGGATGAAATAATTTCCCGGTGTTCATTTTTTATTAAGTATAATTTGTTGGAACTTGGGCGCCCTTCCAATACCCTCGGGAAAAGACCCTGTTTGTGCCCGCCGCTCCCGGCCACTTACAATCATTGATGCATTTTGCGTTGTCGGAGGTTGTCGGAGGACCCATGATTATCACTTGATAGTTTGAATACGCGGTTCGGATAAAATTTTGGATTTGGGCCTCTGAAAGTTCGGATAATTTTCGCTTTTTCGACACATACCTTGAAGGCAAAGTTCGGATAGCACGAAATTTTTGGGAAGGGTTAGATCAAAGTTCAGATAAAAGCTTTGTACCGGCCCAAAAGAGTTGGCAAGCTGTGCATTGTTCAAGGCTCGGGAATCGCGGGAGATTTTTTCTGCACTAAGTGACGTTGAGAGAAGATTTTTGAAGAACTTACCATAGAGCGCGAAGCTTTGGGATGACTACTGCGAGTTTGAATCCTGCCCGACAAAAAGAAAAGGCGAATATGAGTATTATCGACCTGGAGGAGGAGGAAGAGTTCACAGAGTTGTAGTGTAGGTGTTTTCAGCGCTCAAAACATTTTTTGCCGCGAATTCGAGGTTGGAAGCAAAGTTCGGATAAAACACCGACCTGGCGCTCGCCGGAGGCAGAATTCGGATAAAATTTCGATTGCAGCTGCGAGCGAAAGTTCGGATAAAATTTTCAAAACGGCCAAATCAGTATTCGAGATAATCATGGGTCCTGTTGTCGGGAACAAAACCATCACGTGCGTATGTGCCGTCATGTTCGGAAATGATATTGATAGGCGCTAAAATGAGGCAGCGAAGTCGCCGCCGACGGCCCACACCTGCTCGTTCTTACCACGTCCTTGGCTGGGAATCTACTCTTTATTATGAGCTCAGGTAATCAAAAATTAAGACTTACCGACTCGGAAGGACTCTGGGACCCCATGCGAACAGAACCAACCAATCCTGCCGTTGAGGGCCCGAGTCAGATTACTGAGGGTCTACAATCGCAGGAAACTCCCCCGCGGCTCCAACCATTCAGGCCTATGGTCGACAGCCAATTCCGTGGCTAGTTCCTGCATCCCACTACGGCGATGCGCTACTCACGGACATTGCAGGGATACCTATCCAAAACACTCCGGGAAGACTACGATCCGAAGAGGCAAGATCGGACTTGGCTTCTTACGGTTCACTTGACGGAAATCGTCAAAGCTCAGTACCCTCAAGGTTCGACCACACTCCACGGAACTCTTCCCCCAACCGCTTGTATTCTCCTCACCGCCCAGAAGCCATTGTACCGTCGCAGCCGATTCACCACATCCCGCACACCCTTCCTCGTCCCCACCAAAGCCATCGTTTTGTATTGGAAACTCCAATCGAACCATTGTCAAGACCGACATACCGAGGTCGCGATAGATCCTTCTCCAGTTCGTTGCGTCGCTCCAGCTCTCCTGGGCGACATGTTCACTATGAAGTCCCACCGCCCTTTACGCAGTCGGGCCAGCCTCACCCGTATGCGATTCCGACCCACTCAACGAGCGCATATCCTTTCCCTGTCGCCATGCAGCCCGCTAGAATTCCAGAACCTCCATACGTGGCCGTCAATCCTTTCAGATTGGACCCTTGGGAACCTGTTCCTCTTTTAACGCTGCCAATCTCATCCGGCCATCGTCGTCATCGTCGTCCAGGGCAGCGTAGGCGCCTCAGGAATCTATTAATCCTCATCTTCGTCAGAATCCCGCTCCAGATCTACCTGCATATCTTGCTTCGACTTCCACTTCTGTATTTCTCGCGGGTCTCCCGTCTGTTCGAGGACGCGAGTTTGAGCATTCTGGACATTCGCCGAATGGTCGTAGCCAACGCACATCAATGGAAAGACGGTACTCCTGGTTCACTCATGACGATGTGGCTCCCGGAAGAAGCCACCGTCTCGCCCAACCTCCACAACTTCCGCCATTCATGGGAGGGATTCATCGATTCCTTAATGCGGGAGTGGAAGACCCAGAACGTCGTTTCGGCCTTGATGTTGTCGTACGTTTTTCAGTTCCTATTGTTCACATCGTGTAATGTTTGAACCCTGCTGTTTAGAGCTATCCTCACAGTGCTTCAAATCGACGGGGCGGCTTCGGATCCCATTACAAGGACGACCGCACTTCTATCGCTTATTTCGGCTCTCATGAGCCTGCTATTTGGGAGTATGTACATCATGCGTTTCGGGGGGATGCGCAAAATGTACAAGGCTGCAAGCTGGGCGGAGGTAAGAAACGGTCTACTCGCATTCTCCGCTGTTTTTCATATGTATTTGCAGGAAGCGCAAAAGGGAAGTACCTCCATTCTGTGGAACGTGTGGATACTACTTGCAATCCCAACCATTTGGCTTGTTTGGTCAGACTTCTGTCGTTATTTCTATTCTTTGATGATGTTTACTCTTCCCCAGGTCAATTGTCCTCTTCGTTACCTGCATAATGGCTTTCACGTGGCGGACAGGTGCAACAGGGGATACGGTTCATGCCGCCCTCTCACACAACACGGCACAAGGCCTTCGAATTGGCGTGAGCGCCGTCCTAGCTGTGGCGTTGATATATTTTCTCCTCGTTGTGAAGACCTTCCGAAAATACGGGGATGCCATGGACAGACGGTGGAGACAAAAGGTCATTGGGTGGACACAGGAGGGCCACTATGCTCAGATAGGCATGCATCCCGGGGCCTGGGTTCCCGATCCTCCGCCCAACCCCCACAGTCATGCTCATCGGCCGCACTCTCGAGCCGGATCGTTCAATACCCCTTCAACTCCACGTGGTTCGCGCTCGAATTTAGCTACTGAGCGACGCCGGGGTCGGTCCGAGTCCCGGCGCGGCCTGAGTTTTATACCTCCCGTCAACTCTGACCCACCAATATCGTTTAATAGACCCGCCGATCTCGTCGCTGACCTCGGAATGGGCACTTTCCCGGCGGCGAAGATAATGGACCTTCGTTACCAGTCTTCCAGAACGTACCCGTTGCCGACCATCTTGCAGAACCGAGACATTTTGCTGGAAGACTGGACGCGCTTCACGGGGGTAAGTAGATTTGCAACCTGGCCTCCTTTCATCGACTAATTGAGTGCATGCTTCTCCTAGAATCTCGAGGATATCTGGGACGGAAAAAGGAAAGAAATATCTCCGTTCCCTCTCGAACTTGAACCCGGGCTTCCCGTCACCGGCACACGAGAATCCGGGGCTGCAGGCTTGATCAATCTCTGGAACACCAAGTTTTTCCATCCTCGTTTCGCCGAGGCCGTCTTATGCAGAGAAGAACCACGGGTCGGCGTACCAGGCTACAGCGTCTACCTCATCCCCAGATCACCGAATTTGAATTCTTCCGCACACGCGATGCCGTCGCCAGACGATTACAATCTAAAAAGCATCACGGTTTTTCGACTTGTTGACGACCCGAATGGCCGACAATGGAGTAACCAGGTGAAGGTTGTTGCCCATTTGCATGATGGTGGCGGGCATGGGGAAAAAATGGAAGCCGAGGTGGAAACTCTGGGTCCTTCTTGGAAGACAGTGCTGCCCTTGACTGCCAGCCAAGTCTCATCCCCATCTCAGAAAATCCCGTCTTCGGGTTCATCACTACATTTATCGATTCCGCTCCCTCCGTCGCCTGCACCAGACGCCCCTTCATCGCCTGCACCGAACACTGAATCTCCGTTTCCGGTGCGGCCGCATGATTCTGCTGAACCACACACACTTCCGAATTATACATAGTCTTGTTTCTCGAAGTAGAGAGCAAATAAGTATAGGAACCCGTCCATTTGAAAAAAATTGTATTGACCGTTGGTATCACAAATTACGCGAAAATATTGTTTACACCTGAAGAACTTCTTATTTGGGACGAGAGCGGTTGTTTGTGCAGGCCTCTTGTTGATTCGATATGATACTCGAAATAGATCCAACACAATCTTCCGCTCGAGTTGCAAACTGACTTCGATTGGTGTTCGGAATCGGAATCCGAACGCGACTCAGATGAGAATTTCAAAGAATGGCCTCTGGGGGATTCGTTTAATTGTGATGCCGAATCCAAGGTATACCATAAAGCCTTCCTTCGTCTCGGACGGGGAGTGGAGTTTCTCTCGAATCTTGATTTCTCCGATTCCGAACTTGGATCTATTTGGGCAGGGGCCATTTCTGAATTGGTAATTTTTCAGAAATGGCCCCTGCCCAGATAGATCCAACAAATATTGAGAATCCTTGGTTGAAACTCGCCAAACTTGACTTGGTGAACTCACTGTGTTCTGGTAACCCCTAAACTGACTTTGTGCCGTCCAGTTCAGGTAAGTGAGGGCTGAGGTTGGGGCAGTGAGGGTCAGTGAGGCTAAGTCTAGCGATCCCACCGACCCGCACCGAGTCTGTGTAGTGGCCTCACTCAACCAGACAGAGGGTTCAAACTCACCAGAACACAGTGACTCTTTTGGAAGAGATGCAGGGAAGAAATGAAACCATGAGTCACTGAGGAGGTCTGAAATTCAGAGTGTAGTCTGAGTACACGTGCAAAGCACCGAGCGAATATTGAACACCAAAATTTGTTCTACCGTAGCGGAGACTCTTCAAAGTAGCCTTTTGCGACAATGTCCCGAACTAGTCTCTCGTAGACAGACGCTACAACATTTTGCTCGTACCTCGCAAGTTGTAGTCTGTTGATTAGGGTGATCAGTTGATCGCTCGCCCGCTTATGACAAATCACGAATTTTCTCGGGTGTTGAGGTGAGTCCTTCGACGCGTTTTTCATTGATCTACGACATCCATGACCCTCAGTGCATCGGCCCAAGTGTTCTATGCAGCTACATTTCGTTGCGAAGCTTCAAGAACGAGGATGCCGAAATTTGATGCCCGGCATGCGCCAAACACCGAGATATTAGTTCGAGCTCAAAGGCACAGAATAAAAATATTCTGAAGGGGTATATCCGTTCATAAGGTAGTATAGTGTACCGATTTGGTTGAATTTCAACTGCTGGAGGATGTAGGGAGCAGTGGGAAGGGAGGGGAAAAGTGATTTGTAATCACCTGCCAAATGATTGGTAATAAGGTGGGCGAGCGAACACCGGTGGCGCGGTCAACTACAGACTAGTCCCGAACATTGTCGCAAAAGGCTTAAAAGAAATGGCGGAGGTGAAAGTACGTCGGCCAGTAGTCATGTGCGCGGCAAAGACGGGTTTTTTGATCATCCAATGCGGAGCTCCAGACTGAGTTGACTTAATGCAGCTGTTTTGTAACTTGTTTTGTTACGTCGTCTCCGCGTATAGCAACGTCAAGAATCCTCTCGCGAGGCTCTCCTACCGTGAGTGCTGTTCTAACTCGGATGACCCATTTCTTGATACTATTATGCTACGCAGCATTGCTACCAAAGGGTGAGTACGCTGGAACTTCTACGGATCGCAAATAGCAGAGGTGTGCTGTATTGAATACGGCATCCACTGAGGCTTAACTAGAAAAACAGGTATCCTTTTTTGCTTTCAGATTGCGATCTATCGACTTTGGTCATATTACTTTAGGTTTTTCGGGTCTATGGGCCTGCGTGCCGTGGTGATAAAAACAAAGGCTACAATCGTACTAGACTGTAGGGAAACATAGACGAAGTGCGAGTATACTTCGAATCGACCAGTTATTGCCTTGGACCTGCCCGCAAGTAAATTTGAGTATGCACCAAGTCTCAAATCGGCTTTTGAACACGGAGCGTAGCTACCGGACGCGAAAGAGCCGCTACGCATGGTAAGGCAGACCCCACGTAAGATGCGGCAGCGTGACCCTCATCCGCGCGTGAGCGACGATATAATCGCCTAACGACGGACGTCAACCCTTGGACGACGGCCCTGAGGCAGAAACCGCCGACGTCGACGCCGCGGGAACGTCCTCAAACCGAGCCCCGTGCGCAAAACCGCGGCCATCGCACAGACAGCCACAGCCCGATGGACAGCGGGGTACGTCGAGACGCCTCCAGCAAGAGATGTGGGTGACATGAAAGCAGCGCAAGCAACTACGCGAGAGTCCTGCGGGTGGGGATCAGGACTTTGTTCGGGATAGGTGCGATACGGTGCACTGCACCTTTGACAGGAAGTCGACACACTGTACAATGCGGCATACCACAAGGGCGAGAGCAGTTGCGGCAGGCGTTCTTGCCCAGCTCCACCACCTCGCCACAAACGCATGCCCGTAACAAACCTATTCGCACAGATCAGCGACGAAGACCGAAAAGTGGAAAGAGCGCCGATTACCGATGCCATGCTCCGCGCCGCCAGCGACAGTGTCAGTATGATTGACGGACTTGAGAAGCTCAAGACGCTTGTGGAATAGTCGCCAGCTGAAGAGCACGTCCGCGTAGATATGGACATGATTCAAAAACTCGATCATCTTTTCCGCGGAAAATGTGACAGTCCTGAAAGCCGAATGAGATCAAGGAAGGACGAGAGGGAAAGGTTCGCACTTTTCGCGATTTGGCAAATCAAAGACGACTACTCGGGACTCATGGATCGCATCCTTCTGTGTATTGGTTCGTGAAAACACGGAGCGTCGATGACCGGCAGAAGAAAACGACACGGCGTGCTTCATCGCGGGCGACGATCCCTCATTCCATGACTTGGAAACGGTCGAGGGCGAAGGTAGCCCGGACTCGCGCCAGTACCCCTTGCGGCGCGGGAGCGGTGAATCAGGTCCGCGAATGATACGGTCAGTCCTGGGCACAGTGATCGTAGAGGTGGTGGGTGGCTCCGAGGGCGTCGTCAGTCCATCCTTGAGGGTATCGCCCATGCTCGTCATGAACTGTCGCATGTTCCCAGTGTTAAAAAGGCTGGACCAGGAGCCGCGCGAGGAGTTGGATGTCGACAGTGGGGCTTGGCTCGACGTGACGGGCGGAGACGCGGTCAGTCGGGGCCAGGTGGGTGAGACTGGACTCATATGGCCGGTATTGCCACCGGAACTCGACCGCGACATGCTGAAGTAGTCCACTGCGCCGGATTTGGCGGTCGTTGGCGTCCCCCGCAGGTCAGGCGACTTAGTCTTAGCGGGAGCGCGTGGATCGCGGCAGCCTTGCAGAACGATCATTGACAGCATCGCGAGCATCTGGAGATCCTTCATCTTGCAGAGCTCCGAGTGACTATAAAACAGTCAGGACGCAAGGAGCAGCGGAGAAACAATCCTTACTCACATGCGAGACACCATCTTCACCACAAGTGAGCTCATCGCCGGCGCATCTTCACAATTTCCGTACTCAGGGAACAACGCCTGCAAGATCTTGAAAACGCGCTCGTGGTCATACCGCCCATGCTCCCGCGCGACCTCTGCGTTTTTCTGACACACGAGCGCCAGTGTCTCGTCTTCAAACACATAGCCCGTCGCAACCTTGCGATCCCCGCCGGAAATATGCGTCGTATTCGTGATAAACACTGTGCTCCTCCGGGGCGCAGGGTATGCAAAGCTATTTGAGCGCGATCCCTCTTCCCCGCGAGGACGTGATGATTCCGAATCACGGTGATGCTGCGACGTATCATGCGAGAAGGTAAGAAGGTTCGTCATGATCCGAAGGATGTGGTCGCCGTCCTGCGGCCGACGTGGATCGAGCGGCTTGACGATACGGTCGGCGGCCGCAAGACTCAATCGCCGCACAGCGTCAGCAATAAGCGCCGGCGACCGAAAGACGCGGGGTACTGCTTGCCCGGCGCTGAGATCAATGCTGTCGTGCGTCGTCGTCGGAATGTCAGACACTGTTTTAGCCGGGGACGCAGATATTGACGAGTCGCGCAAAACATGGCGAACAATTCGTGGTGGTGCGCGGAAAAAGCACACGAGCTCGCCTGGAAGCAAGACATGACCATCAAGGGGATCGAAAAGAGCGAGAGCGACGCACCATTCGGCCCAAACGTCCCCTGCGACGTACGCGGTTCCGCCAGATTCTTATGGCTGCGCAGGAGCGACACGGTAAAGTCGCGGGACTTGCGCGACAGCTCGCCTTCGTCCGACGACTCAGAATCCAGGAGCGGTGCGCCAGACTTCTCTCCCTCGCTCAGGAAGCGTAGGCAGGCCTCCAGACACGGCCGCTGCCGCTCTCTCAAAGCTCGCAGGCGGCGAAGTATGAATGCGCGGTTCTTGAGGGAGATGAGCGGATTGCGCTCAAGTTCGACGGTGGGTATCCCGCGGGGGTGCTGCCTATGTGGGTAATCCTTCGGGAATGTGAAGGTGATGCGGATGAAGACGGACGACGACTCGCCCCACGGGCCATGCAGGCCCAGCGTGCACGTCCGTTTCTTGGTGAGGTCGTGCTGCAAACAATGAGCATTGAAATGCAGTATGAGCGGATGTAACACACTTTCTCCAGCTTGATCTTCGCCGACACAAGCTTGTTGATCACCGACGTCAATCTGTCGACGATCAACTTCCAAATCCAAAGAACCGCAAAATGGCACGTACTCGTCCTGTAAACTCTGTCCCTCCTTCAGCATATCCTCCATCACACGCCCGCGGCTATCGCTCCGCCGCCGCGAAATGCCCACCGCGCTGTCCCCGCGCTCAACCTCGCTCACACCGCCACTGCTTCCCGCCCCGCCTCCACGTCCACCTGAGCTGCTCCGCTCTCCACCCCCTCCACCCGCGACCTCCTTCACGTTCGACAGCCAAGTGAGCGCATCCATCCCCACACGCCGTCCGCCCGCCGTCCCACGCGACATGCGGGTTGTTGACGCAGAGTGCGTACTTGTACCTGCGCCCTCGGCGGCGCTAAAGAGGAGCCCAGGCGGCGCGCGGGCATCGGAAGTACGCCGAGACTCGCTCGTACCGCCGTGCTTTGCAGTGAGAGGGATACTCGCACGCACACCAGCAAGGATGGCGCGTGCGCCAACGGGGGCGGAGAGGGCCGGTAGATGTGGCGAATTGAGGCCCAGTGCACTGCTATTGAGGACGCTGGCGTCTAGTGCTTCGGGCGGGGGAGGATTGCGGAAAGAGAATGTCGGCGGGGGCGTCTTCTTTACCTTCTCCTCCTTCGTGGACGACCTTGCGTCGGTGGCGATCGTTCCAGACAGCACATTGGCGAGCATGGTGGCGGCGTCAGGACCGGTTGGGGTCGATTCAGACCCGACTATGGGCTCCACCGGGCGGACGTGTCCGACTTTCTGTGACCCGCGTCAACGATCCCTTGCGAAGAATGGCATCGCCGTAGAAAAGATCAACTAACCGCCATCGTCTCCTCCTCCACAGGCCAAAACCGCAATGTGCGGTCCTTCGACCAGGTAATGAGCTGGAACGCTGTCCCATCTACCAATCCCGCCGTCAACCGGGAACCAAAGAAACACGTAAACGAAAACGCACCCTCACTCCTCCGCCACACAAACTCCTTCACCACGTCCGTATGCCCCTCGAACACCTCTACCGGCTCGTCCCCACCCCACCCACTATCCCATCGCGCCGCCTCCCCATCTCCATATCTATCCGCTGTACCTCGGTCGTCGAATCGGGCCCGCCTCACATTCCGGGTCCGCGCATGCTCATCCGCGCGGTCAGAATCCGAATCGTCGTCATCATCATCTGAATCGTCCTCGCGCCGCCGCTTCCGCGTCCATCGTTGGCCAGAGGCACCACTCGCGCCGGAGCCTGCGCGCGTCCGTGCGGAAGAGGGACCTGTATACACGCCGAAGGATTGCAAGTCAGCTCGAGACTCGATACAAAAGAAGTGAAAGCAACACCGACCAAACGCATACATCCCCAACCCCGTACCCCCGCGCTGCGGCAAGCTCAGCACCCCGCGCCCGAACGGGAGATGGCGCGCGCGCCACACGGGATGCGCGGTGCGGATTGTGTGCAGCGGGGTGTGCTCTTGCGCGCCGGGTCCTTGGGCGGGGTAAGCGGGACCCCGGCGGCTGGAGGACCAGTGCGAGTGGTCTGAGTGCGGGTGGTTGTGGGCGTGGTACTCCGGTGCGCAGTCGACGCAGCCCAGGGAGGAAGATGTGTTCTGTACGTACGAGGGTCAGCATTGAGTGCAGCGAGAAAAGAATAAGAGGAAGTGGAAGGTGGAAATATAAGGGAACGGAATGGGGAATAGCAGCAAGTAAGTACGAGAAGAGGATAAAAGTAAAGAGACGTCGATGAATTAACAGACGTAGAACGAAGAGAGGGAACGCGGAACGCACCCCATACAGTCCGCCACCCTCACCCGCTGCGCCGAGATCCCAAACCTAAAGCAATTCAAAGTTAGCGTTCGTCGAATGAGACGGGGAGAAGAAGAAAATGAGAGTCGGCGCCGGTATCGACAGGCCCGATGTGGCCCAGGAAACCACTTGCGCTCGGCGGGGTCGACCGCCCAGGGCCACAACAAGAAGCAAGGTACAGCGCAGAAAGCACACAAACCTTAATCTCCCCATCAAGCGCACACGTCACCAACTCGTCCCGCCTCGCGGGACTCCAGTCGATACCGTAGATCTTGGACCGGTGCGCGCGGAGGCGGGCGGAGGGAAGGGAGCCTTTCTGTTGCGGAAGGCCGTTAGTGGGGTGGTGAGAGGTGAGATATACCAAGGCGAAGGCGGAGAAAGTAAAGTGTGGAGGGAGGAGGTATGGGAACAGGGGAAGGAGAGCAAACAAGTGAAGGGGAAAGGAAGGAAAGAGCCACGTACCCTCCGATCCCAAACCAACACCTCCCCCGCATGGCTCGACGCGAGGAGATGCGGGTCCTGTCGGTTCCACTTCACTTGGGTGCCGCCGGCTGGGAGGTGAGTGGTGTTAGTTAGCATTATGTCATACCGAGGGTATATTACTGAGAAAATCGGGAGACGAGACGCGCTCGAAAGACGGGCGCGATGCAAACCCATCCGTTGCCCCTCGCCTCATTCGACGCGGAGACGATGAGCGCCTCGATCCCTCTCCTCTTCTCCTCCCCGCATTCGTCCGCACGAAGACGAAAGGAGGACCCACCATTGAACGCGCTTAGCCCAAACACCGCCCGCCCACCCGCCGCGGCGCGCAGGTCCCAGGCCCAAATCCACGAGTCGACGCCTAGAGGGAATATCAGTAAATACTCTGATGTCGCACCAAGTGTTTTGGGAGAAGAAAGAGACGAGTTATAGAGGGCGCAGGGAAAGAGGGTGCGTTGCCACTTGTGATTCCCGCAGGAGACGAACGTAACGCTCGTCCCCGGCTCAACGGTCATGAAAGCACCCCCAAAAAACATACACACACCCACTTACCAGTACTAGCAACCACATCGCGCTCCTCCCTCGCCGGATGCCAATTGATATCCGTAATTGCCCGATAATGCGCGTGCAGGATGTGTGCGATCGAGGACGGGGCGGAGGCGCTTGCTTTGACTGGGACGCTCTTGGCTCCTTTCTTGTTGCTGCTGTTTGGGGGGTAGGAGGAGGAGGGGAGAAGGAGGTTCCAGATTAGCCTGGAGGCGGGGGCGTCAGCGTTAGTGTATGGAGGGAAAGGGATATGAAGGGAGAGAAAGTAAGACGGGGAGAGGGTAGGGCGCGGAAAAGGGAGGGAGGAAGGGAGGAAGGGAGGAGAAGGAGGAAGAGACGCACAGTTTCTCGGAGCTAGTGCTGACGATGTACTCTGCGCGGCTGGCGTGTGGGTTCCATTGGACGTCGGCGACGTCCCAGGTTCCGCCCTATCGAGCGAAATATTAGTTCTCTCGTGTGGATACAAATACAAGAGGGATTTTGGGAGAAGGGGAGGTGGGTAGAGGGCAAGGAGTTACCTGTGGTAGGAACCGGGGTACGCTGAGCGGCGATTCGAGATCGATGATAAAGAGACCGCGACGGGCGGCGAGGACGATGTCCCGGGACGTTGGGGAGATGGACATCTACGCGGAGAGATTAGCATGACCAACACAAGTAAGAGGAGAACGCGGTCAAGCGGAGGAAATCAATGCTTGTCGCAACGTGGCCGAATAAGCTGAAAAACAAGTGAAATGCTCACGCACATTCCCCACCGCGTCGCCCACCAACCGCTTCATGTCAATCTGCATCCCCACCCGAAAGTTATTCGAGCTCGAGCTCGCTTCCTCCGAGCTGTCCCCTGCCGGGCCACCACCAACTCCCCCTCCTCCATGCCTACCCTCACCTCCACCTTGCGGCGGTGAGTCGTCCGAGCCCGAGCCCGAGTTATTGGCAGAATTCGGATTCGACGCAGAGTTGCCCGACCCAGAAGCAGAGCCAGACTCAGACTCCTCCGCCGTCGCAGGATAGAACATCCGCGTCTTGCGTCCCATGCTCCCCGTTCCACTGCCGCCTACTCCCGAATGACCGGAAGCGCTATACATGGGATTCCCAGCTGCATCCAAAGGCAAGGGCGGCGTCCAGCTCGGCCTCCTCGCTGCCAACAAGTCTGGTGTCGGCGCAATCCATGATGGTCTGCGGGCGCTTGGTGGCGGGGCGAAATTGACGATGTTGGTGTTGCTGGAGACGCGCGAGCGGGCAATTTGTACTGGCTGGGGTTGATTTAGGGGTACTTCATCTGTACTGCGCCGCGGTGCCCTGGGATCCTTGGAAGGATTGCGGGAGTCTGGCATTCCGGCAAGTCAAGTTCACCAACTTGGAGTTGTTTCACCGGCCCAGATAGGTATTCAGCTTTGAACCTAATATGTAGTGCTTCCAGTTTAAAGTATTGTAGCCTCAACAGAATACAATTGTAACGCAGAACACGCGGTTGGAGGCGAAGCTGGAGGCGTGTTGCCGCGTGTTTGGTGAACGCCATCACGTGAGTGGCGCGTGGCACGCTCTCGATCCTGGAACGCGTCAAAAATGCACTTTCAAAATGGAGTTGAACCTCCGACTCTATGACGGTCGGAGTGCCCCTTTAATAAAACAGGGGTACACTTTGTGTTTTCACACTGATTTTTGAAACTTGAGAGTGTGAAATTTTCAACGAGTAAAAATTTTTCACTACCCACTGAAAATATTGAATCTACTGTGTGCTTTTTTTCTTCTCAGAGTGATTTTTTTGGGTACCATAAAAAGATTATCCTTGGTTGGATAAAAACAAACTCGGCTTGTCCTCGGCTTGATGGGTGGCGCTGTTCCGATGGCGGCGGGTTTGATCGGAGGCAGTTGAAGGTGTTCAAGTGAGCCACCCACGTCTGCTGGGGAGGGTGAATCCCAATGAGGCACAACACACTGCCTCTTTCTACTGAACCGATGATGACCGGATCCATCCCTCCCGGCAGGACATACATGTTCACAGCAGGAGGACCCCCGCATGAATGAAGGCTTTGATCCGTTTGGCACAGCCATCTTACGGCACCAGGGAAAAAGTTCCTTTGTGTAACAGTTTGCACACCTCTCCAAAAAACAGAGCATCAAGTCGAGAAAATTTCTGTATGTATGAAAAAAAAAAACCTCTTTCCGAAAATTTGCACTTGTGTGCAAAAATCTACACTGAAATTGACTCTTTGTACCCCATTTGATTAAAGGTGCACTCCGACCGTCATACGACTCCCTCGAAACCCACACGCTCCTTCTTTACTCATGAGCGACCACCACGATCCACGAGGGCTTTCTATGCTTATTTATCTCTTTATGTAACTTGGCCCAGAGTCAAATTTCCAATTTCTAGCGCTCTGAAAGTTGACTGCAAAAACCAAGCAAAAACCCTCAATTATATTTTGCAATTAGTGGGAGCGATCACCACGATCCACGAGGGCTTTCTACTAGTTCTCATTTCATCTTCGTCTCACCCCGTACGAAATTCCTCCTCCTCGCGGTTTGACTTTTGTCACTCCCTGACATCAACCTGATCAGTCACACCGTAAATAGCAAAATCTTTTAAAGGGTGAAAAGACTTACTGGTTATAATACAATCCGGATGAAAATCAAACTTGGGGAATGGTTCAAAATTCCTTTGTGTGATTGAGCATGTGAAAGAGCCACAATCAGTGTTGCTTTCAAAGGAAACTGAAAGAAGGACTTTTCAGTTGAGCTGAAAGAACAACTGAAAGACTGAGGGATTTTTGCCATTGGCTCGGAAAATGCCGGACCAATGGCCAAAATGCCTCACCCTTTCCTTTGTGCTTTCAGTTGCCACTGAAAGTCCTTCTTTCAGTATTTCTTGAAAGCGATGTTGAATATTGCTCTTTCAGTTACACAATCCAATAAAGGAATTCAAAAACATTCCCCAGGTTTGTTTTGTCATTCAGGTTGTACTACACTCAGGTGGGCTTTTCACCCTTTAAAATATTTTGCTATTTACGGTGTGAGTGTTTTGAAGAGATAATCGAATGAAGGCCGAAAATTCAACCGAAACATGGCACTCCAGTATGTGCCTTTCTTTCTGGCCAGAGAAAAAAATTGAATGCCAAAAACAACGAAAGGTAGAACTGAAGACACCATTAATGCCCTCGGGAGGAATCGAACCTCCGTCTCCCTCATTTTAAACCACCGTAAAGATGGATGATCGCCACGATCTACAAAGGCGTTCTCTTCCTGAGTTCTTTTGCATCGAAAAAAAACCCTTCCTTGGTGGGTGTGTCTTCGTCAATTCGGCGAGTGCTGAACCAATTTATCTGAAATGTTTCCCAACCAACAGTGCTGTAAATTTAACCCTGATGAAGTTTAGCCAGCCGACTCGGCTTGAGAAGATCAGAACCACTGAACCACCTCGAAGTCGAAAAACAAGGAACCAAAAGCATGAACATAAGACGAAAATGCCTATGCCCCGAGAGGAATCGGACTTCCGCTGCCCTTCATCCTCTGATGCACCTCGCTGTAAGGAAGAGAGGAGTGATCACCACGATCCACGAGGGCTTTCTGATTCTCATTTTGCCTTTTCCTTCTGGAACGCCTCGGCATTGCGGAATAAAGGATGTCGTACTTACTGTTGGTTTGTGTGTGGAGTAAGGCCAGGGAAAGGGCTGGAAAAGGGTCTTCGAAAGTTGTAGATACTGATATCAAATAGAAGTTCAAACCGTTCAATCCAGGATAGGTCATGTGCCAGCGAACCGTGCACATCCTGCTTCTCCTTCCCTGCCAGCAACTAAAATTGCCCAAAATAAAAGAATGTTGAAGACAGAGGAAAGGAGGACCTGTAGCGCACCCCCATCTAATTTATACGTTAAGAAGAAAATTATAAGACGGAGGCTGTTCGATTCAGACTCGGGTCGTATTCATGTTTTTTCGCCTCTAAAAAAAAGTATCATTTTTTCCCCAAAAGAACTGAGGCAAACAAATGAACTCCAAGAAAGGCGAAAGGTGAAGGGTTGTAAGGCTAGTGTGTACACTCTGAGAGGAGACTAGTACCGGGTATAAAAGCTTTTTTCGTTGAATAATATCAACAAAAATGAGTGCACATCGAACAGTGCACATGCACACCCAGTGCCACACATGCACAGTAAATCTGGCACATGAGCTAGGCCCAATTGAGCCCAGAACACATATGTTGCGCAATGTACTATAGCTACAGTGCACAATGTACCATTAGAATGTTGTCCTGGGAGAATTACACTAACCTACATCGATCAGCACTTCCGCCGGTCAAATTGAACAATCAACAAGCCTTATCTCATTGTAGCAAATAGTCTGCCTTGATGGTCTTACCCAGACCTTCCCTGCCATAATACTAATCAACCCAGGACACCCAGATCATAGCCCATATCAACCCATGTCGAACCGTGGGTTCTCACAGATCAACCCCAGAGCCGGCTATCAAACCCAGCCATCACCCACCGGTTTCAACCAGCTCCAGCCTCAGAAGCATTTCCTTGAGTCAGGTAAACAGCCTGAGCCCCAGCAACATGAAGGATATAGTTGATTATTTTAAATATATCTGCCCCAATACAGCAAGTAAAGGTAGTGATGTTCTGGCTTTGACCTGAGGCCAAAAAGGCCTGGCTTCTTTGCTTGGCCTTGGCTTTGGCTGGCCTCGGGTAGGTTTGGCTTTGGCTGGCCTCGGGTAGGCTTTGGCCTGGCCTGGGATTTTGTCAGGCCAAAGTCAAAATTCATCAAAATTACCACCAAAAAAGCCATGGCTTAGGCCAAAGCCACGGCTTTTGCATGGCTTGGCTCAGGCATTTTCAAAACCAAAGGTCAACAAAGGTGAGCCAAGGCCACAACTTTCAAGCCAAGCCAAAGTCAGAACATCATTAAGTATAGAGGCAAGTGCATGAGTCCAGACAGCAACACAGTCCTCGTCATTGGCACTCCCAAGTAAATGCACCACAGCATTGTACAAACCCATGTCCTCGCCGTCCTTGAAAACTCTGCCGGAGGCTCTAGAACAATGCCTGTGAGGATAGCAGCACTGGTCTTGAATTTGGACATGTTATCCTTGAAAATCAGACACTCAGTGGAATAATTACTGGGACATTCTCTCCCTCGAATTCGGTTGGTATCAGCACTACCCATTTTAGTTCAAAGCCCCACGGTTCGCAGCGCTGGAACTGGCTAGCACTTTCTCGGTAGTCTCGACCAGATATACCAGGCCGTTGATGCTGATGAGACCATGCATTCCATGACCTACTCCAAGGGAGAAGTATTCTTGGCCAGGGTCAGTCCAGGGACAAAGGAGTTTTTGCAACCTATGCGCCCATGGAAGTAACTGCTGAGTCAAACTTCACCATCATTTTCAAACTGCGGATGGAGCCACTATCGACAAGCTTTCTCCTGTCTTCCATTCTCAGCGGCGAGTCTTTCCCCACCTCCAGTGCCACGTCGAACTCCTTCAGCAGATATGACATCTCAACACCCTCTTCAGCCACTCATTTTATGGACCTCAGAGGGCCAACCCCTTCACCTTGATCCTATGTCTGTGCATCTTCTGCCTACCAGCCAGTCACTGCAGCCAGAGTCCCCGGCATCATCCAGCACATTGCCTTTGCCCGGTCCGCTGAAGCACCAAGGTCGTTCAGCCTCAGTGTTGAAAATAACAAAACTTGTTGAGTGGAGGTGCTAATATACTGGTCATGATCCAGAATTTTACGGCAGTGCGGGATTTGTTGGCAGCATTTGGTTTTACACAACTTAAGAAGATAGTGGTGTTTGTCAACGCTGCTGGTATCCAGCATCATCTTCAGGCATCAAAGTCCTGAAGGCTAGTAATTGGGCAGACAAGACGTTCACAAATAAAAGGTCCAAATTTCTGAACACGGAAATGGCTGTTAAAATGCATTGGAAAGGTGTCGTTCCGGATAAAGGTCAGTCACAGTTTATCTGGGTTAACTGACCAGCCACTTACTCTTGTCACTTCAGGGAGTGTGGAATGCAAGGCTTACAACCAGTGGCAGGGTGCAGTCTATCTGTGGTCAGCCTGCGGGCCTGTGGTAACCGGTGTGATACGAACTGCGGTTCTGTGAGTTGTCTGACCAGGTGTGGTATAGTCAGGCAAAAGCACGAAGTTAATTCGTCCTCTAGAGGGAAATTTCTCTGTCGCGGAGATTCGTCTGCTACTGTGGTACAAGCAATGTTATGTATTTATAAATGGTGGTGGTGGTGGTACAGTTCCTTCTGTACGGAATGAATCAGTTTCGCTAGGTTCCTCGAGGATTTATTTCCTTGTTGGGGGCTAGCCTTCCAGGAAAGCTTCGATCGGAGGGTTTTCTACACTTGCGCGAAGGGCAATGCTCCGCAAGATGAACGCCGTTCCGTGTCGAGATGCCTGGGCTATATGGTCCCTTTTCTTATCTCCTTGCCTCGTATAGGTTGGGCAAGCAGTATCTTCAGAACTGTTGAACACAACACGTACGGGTTATAGCGTGATCCTTCGTAACCCAGCTTTTTCTCTACGCTGTGGTGGTACGGCTAATGAGTGTCAATTCCGTGGCGTGCGTGTGGTGAAATGGTGAGAATGAATCATGGAGTGGTTATAATCGAATCGGATAAGCCTTCCGCAACGATGGGGGTGGTACTCCGCGCACAGATCTGTGTTCGAGGCCCAAGCCAACGGTTACAGGCTGCTAAGTTGGGCTGCTGGCCGTTTAGAAGTTTCGCCGCGTGTTCTTACAACCACGCGAGCTATCAACACCGATGTTTTCTATAATTCCCTCTGGCTCGTTCTATTAAGCCAGAAGTACTACGGACAAGCTTCCTTGATTGAAGCTTCGGCCCAAATTGACCTTGGTGGTCCCACGGAGGGCGGCGCAACCTGAGCGAGTATGTATTTGAGTAGATTCTCACCCCGTATGATCGAAGGGGAGTAGCTTAGGTATGAGCAGTGGGAGGTAATAAGATGCATTCTTCTACAGACGTCCCTGCTTTTATACTAATTTCTTTCCGACCGCCGCTGTTATATCGCTGAGCCAAGAGGGAAGGAATACCCGATCATATGACCGGAGCCGGGCTAAGCCGCGAACCGGAGATGAACGGATGTCTAGATCAGTCACTTCTCGGAACACCACAACTCAGCTAGGGTGACCGACTGACTGGCCTCGGGCTGCGAGATGGGGAAGTGTCCTATGCCAAGGTCCGAGTCGTACGAGCTCGAAGATGGCGACGGGACAGGGATAGCCTGGACCGGAGACACAGGAGTATAACCGGTGTTTGTTGGGTAGTTGTCCAGCGTAGTTCCGGTGCGAACCAGAACGGTTGACATGAAGAAGGAGCAAAGACAGTGTGCCGGAGCGAACTAGAGGCATATCCAAGACACGGGAGACAACCTGGATTTGAACCGCAGTTGTTGGTATGGCCGAGCGAGGACTCCGGAGTTGTGACCGGAAACCGGAGTGACCGGAGTGACCGGAGTCACAGCAGGGAACCAGAGGGAGACGGGAGCAAGGCCATAGAGAGGGAGACGTCGAGAGGCAATAGACCAGAACCTCAAGAGACGATTGGCAACGGTCCATGAGAAGGAAGCATGGATAACTTTTATTTTTCGGATACTGTACAAGATGTAAAGTACCGGTATATATACTAGGGAGAAGTAATTAGTACAAAAGGGAATATGTAACATGAGGCAATGTGAAGCAACATGAAACGAAGTGAACCACATGGAAGAAGACACTACCATGCGGCAAAAGGGATGAAGTGGGAGTAAGGAATAATAGGAAGTAAAGAAAGGGGAAAGGTAGAGCATATGGTTTGATTGACGGATAGATAGATAGAAGAGTGATAAGATGGAAGTGCTATGACATCTGCCTTGAGGCAGATGAAGAAGCGATGGGGAATGATGATGGAAGCGTGAAGCACATGGAAAGATAACAAGGAGAAGTGATGAGAGCGTTGAAACAATAGATGAGAAGTGATAAGGGATGCATAAATGGAAGAGGAGTTGATAAGGCATAATAGCGAACGTTCCGGGGAAGAGTCTGATGACTCCGGTGACTCCGGTTAACTCCGGATTCCGGAGATATGTCCGGAGCGACTGGAACGAGAGCAGGAATGATGGGGCATAGATGAATAACGCATAATTGTACCAGATGTTGGACTGGCATGTTGGTAGTCGATATGAACGAGTTCCAAGGTACTGGTGTTAAGTGTTGGTGGTTTTGGGAGCTCTGGGTCGCCGGAGTGGACACAGTTGCAAGGAATCATTCCGGAGGACGTTGGCAGTCCTTTAGGAAGATTCCAATGCATATGGGCAGAGGTCCGAGACGATGTGGGTGAAGTGGAGCTGAACCAAGGAACGTGGAGGACCGGAGTTCGGAGTGATTACATAATCACAGTCCGGAATGTACCAAGGAGTGCGGAGGTGCCACAGCCTGTATCACAGTGAAGGACCAGTGCGAAGTACAGGTGGAATGTTCAGGTAGAATGTTCCGGGGCGATATGGATGAACCGCAGAGAACCGATCAGGGCTGGATGACTAGTCCAGAGGTTCCGGGATTAACCAGGATGACCGGAGGGTGAACGGGGTGAGGGGTGAGGCCGGAGGTGGCCAAGATAAGGTGAAGTAATGAAAGCGAAGTGGGAAGTAAGGAGGAAGTACTCAGCAATCCATGATTGGACGAGAGCTATGTATTCTGGGATAGGTCCGGGAACAGGTGAACCATTAATTGACCGGAGTGAGCTGGAGTGGTGCTGGAGTATTACCGGAGTGGTGCAGGGTCTGATGTAGTGCGTGATTGTGTGTCCGGAGGTGACGGGAGCACGATCAGAGTTGGATTGAGTGCGACCAGAACCGATAATGGGAAAAAATGAAAGACTGATTTGCACGGACATAACAGCCGCGCACGACCTTATTCCTCATTCGTCCACGAACTCCTTTTGACACTGCCCTCCTTGCCTCGCGGCGGGGATCTCCATGCTTTCCCGTGCGCTTGAAGGAGATACCTAACTCACGGACTGTAACGTTGCTGCCCGTGCGCCCAATTTCCGTACTCCGTAGCTGGTGCACCTCCTTCCGTAGCTTTGATATGTGTATTTTTCCGCGTGGTGACAATTTCCGTACTCTGTGCAGCACTCCGCGTCGGCAATGTTTCCCGTTCTGTGTTCTGCGTATGCATCCTGTCGATTTGTTAATTTTCGTGAGGACCATGGTGATTTGAGGATTTTTTGCAGTGGTAGGCCTGGTGGCGTAACTGGTAACGCGTGCATTTGCAGTACTTTTCCTCGTAATATTCAAATGCGAGACCCTCGTTCGATTCGAGGTCAGGCCATGTTGGCGAATACTTTCTCTGTGCGTGTTCCGTAGTGCGTGTTTGCCTTTTTCAGCCACAGAGGGAGCGTATCACAAAGTGATAGCTCACACCGGTTGCCCTGCAGATGCAAAATCCACCAACAAGCTCATAGGAGCAGCATGGAGCCTGCCTCAATCAAGTGGTCATTGAGGTCATTGCGTCTGTTCAGTTCGGAATGGCCCATCTCCACACACTATCATCTTAGGGCCTATTTATTGCTTACCCTCCATCTAACACTCTCCATGGTATGGTGCTCTTTTATTTGACTCCTGCCGTATCCTACAGTTTGTGTTTACTCGTGAAAACATAACACACCAAAAGAATTGTGCCCAGGCCACATCGGTGTCATCAAGGCTCTGAATATCTGGGAAATTACGGATTAAACATGCATGAATGATTTAGTTCGTGTTTGGCTTATGTAAATCAATTCAAATGAACCCACCCACTGAAGCCAACTGAGAGAGTTTCACTAGGAATGTCCTTGATAAAGCCTAAGTAGGATACATTGAGCAGGAATTATTCAATAATGGTTCTTCTAGTGTATGAGTCACATTTGATAATACAATAAATATGCCCTTTGACCCGTATTTCTGAGAATCCAATGAAGAGAGGAATTGTTACTCAGTCCTTGGTACCCTTTAGAATATCTGACAATGTTTGGGAACACCCCTTGCAGTGGTGGCAAGGCACCACTCATTTTATCGGAGTATTTGGCTGCTGTTTGGTTAAGATCAGATTGGACGAAAACATGCCCTTCGACCCATATTTCTGAGAATCCAACGAAGAGATGAATTAGTGGTGGCAAGGCACCACTCATTTATTGGAATATTTGGCTGCTGTTTGGTTCAGATCAGATTGAACGAAAACATGCCATTTGACCCGCATTTTTGAGAAAAATTAGGACATCATCCCAGAGAGTGCCTAGCAGAGCGGGCTGGTGTTGTCTTTCAAGTGGTTAGTTGAACCATTTTCAATACTATGCAGACTTGACT
Organism: Mycena alexandri; assembly: GCA_029233265.1. Lineage (NCBI taxonomy): Eukaryota > Fungi > Basidiomycota > Agaricomycetes > Agaricales > Mycenaceae > Mycena > Mycena alexandri. The sequence goes on from JARJCM010000098.1 coordinate 296,513, forward strand.
TACCATTGGTTGACATTTTGTTGTAGGAGCTAGGTTAGAGTGCAAACAGAGATATTTTTCGATGATACTGATGGGAGTTTTCCGGAAGGAAGTCGGGGGGTGCGTCCGGATGAATGAGGTTAAGAGGAATGAAGTGTGGGAAGGTTTGGGTGGCTTGGGAAGCAGAGAACCAGCCCTGGGCTACTGCTGGGTACTGAAAATAGTCGGTTAGCTTAGCTGGGTCGCTTCGGGTGTCGGATGAGTGCTGGGATCTGCTAGGGCTGGGATCAGCTAAGAGATCACTGGGTCAATGCCGTGATCTTGTTCAGTTGCTGGGAATTGAAACCCGGGCAGCCACTCAGGTTGAATATGGAATAAGGAAATTAAGCTTGTTGAATGTTCAGTTGTAAGGCTCCAACCATTTAGTTTTTGTTTACGGGCCCAGCTAAACTAAACCTAAACGGTATCTAAACCGTTTATAAACCGTTTAAAACCATTTAAAATAGTAATTTTTTCTGAATTTCTTCCGCGGTCCCTTCTGCGATTGAGGCGGGTAGGACGGAAGACAGGTCGTCGATATTTTGAATGTAGCCCATGATTTCGTGCACCGGTAGGCAGTTTGTGTCAAAGAAGCTTGCAACATGGGAAAAGAACGCGACTCACCCAAAGTCAGACGCGCTTGGGTATCTTGGAGGACAGCATGATGAGCAGAGCTGGGAGGTTCGTCGTTGGAGGGGTCGGTGAGCTTGGAGGCAGCAAATCGGTTTCGCGCTGATCTCCCAGACATGGTGGTAGGCAGGAAGGGAGAAACACGTCCGGTCACGGCTGGGTCACATTTTTTGAACCCAGCCGATCGAGTGCCAGCGCCGGTAGAATTCTAGTGGAAGGATCAGACAAATGGTTAGCTCGTAATCAGGTGGTTAGCATTCCTAAATCACACCTAAAGCCATGGAGAAGCAGCTCGTACCGCTGTGATACGGACTGCAGTTCCGTGAGTTGTCTGACCAGGTGTGGTATAGTCAGGCAAAAGCACGAAATTAGTTCGTCCTCTAAAGGGAGATTTCTCTGTCGCGGAGATTCGTCTGCTACTGTAGTACACGCAATGTTATGTATTTTAAAATGGTGGTGGTGGTGGTACAGTTCCTTCCGTACGGAATGAACAGTCTCGCTAGGTTCCTCGAGGATTTATTTCCTCGTTGGGGGGCTAGCCTTCCAGGAAAGCTTCGATCGGAGGGTTTTCTACACTTGTGCGAAGGGCAACGCTACGCAAGATGAACGCCGTTCCGTGTTGAGATGCCTGGGCTATATGGTTCCTTTTCTTATCTCCTTGCCTCGTATAGGTTGGGCAAGCAGTATCTTCAGAACTGTTGAACACAACACGTACGGGTTATAGCGTAGTCCTTCGTAACCCGGCTTTTTCTCTACGCTGTGGTGGTACGGCCAAGGAGTGTCAATTCCGTGGGCGTCCGTGTGGCGAAGTGGTGAGAATGAATCGTGGAGTGGTTATAATCGAATTGGATAAGCCTTCCGCAACGATGGGGGTGGTACTCCGCGCACGGATCTACGTTCGAGGCCCAAGCCAATGGTTACACGCTGCTAAGTTGGGCTGCTGGCCGTTTGGAAGTTTCGCCGCGCGTTCTACAACCACGCAAGCTATCAACGCCGATGTTTTCCATAATTCCTTCTGGCTCGTTCTATTAAGCCGGAAGTACTACGGACAAGCCTCCTTGATTGAAGCTTCGGTCCAATTTGACCTTGGTTGGTCCCACGGAGGGCGGCGCAACCTGAGCGAGTATGTATTTGAGTAGATTCTCACCCCGTATGATCGAGGGGGAGTAGCTTAGGTATGAGCAGTGGGAGGTAATAAGATGCATTCTTCTACGGACATCCCTGCTTTTATACTAATTTCTTTCCGACCGCCGCGCGCGACCTTATTCCTCATTCGTCCACGGACCCCTTTCAACACTGCCCTCCTTGCCTCGCGGCGGGGATCTCCATGCTTTCCCGTGCGCTTGAAGGAGATACCTAACTCACGGACTGTAACGTTGCTGCCTGTGCGCCCAATTTCCGTACTCCGTAGCTCGCACCTCCTTCCGTAGCTTTGATCTGTGCCGCGTGGCGACACTTTCCGTACTCCGTGCAGTACTCCGTGTCGGCGATGTTTACCGTTCCGTGTTCTGCGTAGGCATCATGTCAATTTGTTAATTTTCGTGAGGACCGTGGCGATTTGGGGATTTTTGCAGTGGTAGGCCTGGTGGCGTAACTGGTAACGCGCACATTTACTGTGTTTTCCTCGTAATATTGGAATGCGAGACCCTCGTTCGATTCGAGGTCAGGTCGTGTACGCCAGTCCTGGTGACTTTTTCCCATGGGAGAGAATCAACTGTATGTCGACTGCTTTTCTTTGGCGTTCATAGAGTAGACCTGGTGGCGTAATGGTGACGCGCGCATTTGCAGTCGACTTCTCCGCGATATTACAGTTGCGAGACCCTCATTCGATTCGAGGTCAGGTCGTGTACACTTTTTACCACGGGAGAGAAACAACCGTTGTTCCATGGGAAAATGGTTTGGCTTAAAGACTATGAAATGATTCCTGATATCCATATACGGAATAACGGAAAACATCGGATCAAAGTCGGAACACATAGGATCAAGCCTGAGTCAGAATGAATCAAGTAGAGTCAGAGGCCGTTTGAGTCATACCTAGTCATTTTCCTTATTTGTACATAGCCAGTAGTATATAAAGGAGCGGTCGGGCAGCAGGTGCCCCCGATTTTCAGCCCCACTCTCTGCAGTAGCTAGCTGAAAATAAACGCCTTACGCTCAATTGTACGAGTGCTGCAAGCCTTAAGTCTTCTTAGTTCGATCTATAAGATTTCTGAGCTTGTATTCACTTCCGAATCGAACCACACGAATCAGACCGATATCGCTTTTCCGCGTGATTACGTAATCAAGCTTACGTAAGCACATCTGACCGACCAACCAACCGAATTACGCAGAGAACTGTACTGCTGCTCACCGGAGCTCCGAGTGCATTCTACCGACAGAACCGACCGACCAAATTACGCAGAGAACTGTACTGCTGCTCACCGGAGCTCCGAGTGCATTCTACCGACAGAACCGACCGACCGAATTACGCAGAGAACTGTACTGCTGCTCACCGGAGCTCCGAGTGCATTCTACCGACAGAACCGACCGACCGAATTACGCAGAGAACTGTACTGCTGCTCACCGGAGCTCTGAGTACATTCTATTCCCATCCAACCGCAGTTTCCGAATCAGGCAGATTCACCGCCGAATTCCTAGAAAGGCAATTCCAGTGGAACAACTCGAACACTTGGAGTTTTTCTCTGAATAACGACACTTCCGAGAACTTCAAGGGTAACTAAATTTTTACCTCACACCGTGGGTCGACTCCTTTTCTTTGACGTCTTTGTAGTGTAGACCTGGTGGCGTAATGGTAACGCGCGCATTCGCAGTCGACTTTTCCTCATAATATTAAAATGCGAGTCCCTCGTTCGATTCGAGGTCAGGTTGTGTTTGCGACATTCCTTCCTTTTTCTGTGCGTGCTCCGTAGTGCGTGTTTGCCTTTTTCAGCCACAGAGGGAGCGTATCACAAAGTGATAGCTCACATCTCCTCCCCACTTTTGAATGCCGACCGTCCCCGGTTGGCGCCACGTATAAATATGACCCATCCGTAGGTCGAAAACCACAACTTTTTTCTGAAGATGGATGCCTCTGCCATTGGTCGCTTCCATTCTACAATTCATCCCCTTCCTGCGGAAAGCCTTGACGTCCCGATTGGCGGCCTAGCGGAGTTCCTTTATCGTAACCTCTGGTTCAAGGTGTTTCTTGTGGCCATTTCCGTGCTGGAGGCCCGTTGGGCCATGCGTACACGTCCTTCACTGACCACGAAGGATCTCCATGAAGTGCGCGTCTGCGTACATCTAATTGTAGACCACATGGTACGCAATGTTGTCCAGATATTCAGCCGACCGTGTTTAACCGTTGCTTCCTAGTATTATGCCGCACGGCTTCGCCAGAATGAGCTGCGGTCCAACTTCAGTAGCCATAACACCCCGCGAGCTCTCCCTGTAGCTGCATTATAATGTGCACTGGCCCAACCACAGGTGCACGTTACTACGTGCCTGCGGACCTTGCAGCCATGGGGCGCATTGCAATGTGCACCCACCACGGCACCTTCGGCATCCGTGAATCCATATACAATTGATGGCCCATCAAGCAGCTTCCAGTTGCCGTGAATTTGGTAGCTGTCTGGTTCGGCATTGCCTTGAAATTAATGGGTGTTCATGTCAAACTGCCTATGCCGTAATTGGCCATAAAAAGTGTCGGCTCTGAGAAAGTATTTTGCATTTTGCGGGCCAACGAGTCCACTGATTGAAAAATCCTATAAACGAATCTTGTAGCCCCTAATGAGCTCTACAAGATAGGTATAGAGATCAGACACTTGGCGACAACTTTCCATTTTGGGACACTACCGCTTTGCATCCCAAAAAGGAAATTCTCGACCTCAACCCTTATCTGGCTCATAATTGAACAGTTTTCAATTGTATCATCATATATACATCTTTAAATAGTTCCTTTGAGGCCATCTGGAACACAATAGGGCCTATTACAGCTCTAGAATGGCATGTAAATTACAAAAAATCAATATATTTTTGGCTGACCACAATACCTGGGTGAATAGCAAAAGAAGATGGCCCATAAGTGTGTCCAGTTGTACCTTTAGGCTGCACAAACACCTTTCAGGTGATATGACATCACCTAGTAATAAAGATGAGCACAATTTATCCATTCAGGGAAATACTGATCTGACCGTGTAATGCACTCCTCCATGAAGCAGGACATATTAGACCATACCTATCTGCACTGACCAATGTATTCCTACTGGAAAAGGAGGTGTTTATCATCCAGGGCACCCCATACCCCATGACTTGAGGTGATCTTGCTGTACATTGTTGTTCACCATATTTAGTATGCTACAGGCTCATGTATCGTGGTACAAAGGCCTTTTCCTATTCATCTAAGCTGCATAAAGAGTTTTGAGCCAAAATACTGCCCAACATCCATTGTAAAACTTGAAAATGGCATATGTCATATTTTGCCTATTTCATGAATAGGGCACCTAGGGGATCATGTTGAGTGAAATAAACAATGTGAGTGAGTTAAGACAGTATAGCTGTACCATATTATGCCTTATTTCATCCGTTTTGGTGAGCTTTTAGCTGAATAGTGTTTTCGAGGATATGGCCTTAAGTGTCCATATATTGACTTAAGGTCCGCAGCACCATCTGGCCAAAAGTTCATCAAAACACTTCAAATAAAGCTCAAACTTGTTCATTGACACAGTTGAAGTCCATTCCCACTGTTTATTGAGCACTAAATAGTCTCCTTGATGCCCTGTTTATCAAATAGGTACAAATGGGGAGAAAATGTCCTTCACATTTTCGAGGTTTACCATATTATATGGGCCATTATTTCGACTCAAAAATCTTCATGTACCTCAGGGAAGTTGTTAATAGTGCTCAGGCCTTGACATATGACACTGTGATATCCTGAATGTGGCAAACAAGTGCAAAGGAGAATATCACATTAAATCATGGGATGTAGGGTGTCCTGTTGGCCAATTGCACTGTTTTCTACTATAATCCTCTCATGGCATCACTGAGGATCTGTCTTGGAAAATCTTACATTATGGAGTACCGCATACTAAGCCAAAGTGCAATTTTTCTCTATAACCCAGTGGTGCTATTCTTCATCACTAGGCCATGATATTTGGCCTCAAAACTGTCTTTATATTGTAGGAGAACACCTACTCGCATCCAGGAGGTCTCTCACTTCTTAGTTACCCAAGTTATTGTGGTCAAAACATAATTTCCCAATTTTCGCAGTTTTCACCCTACTATCACACTGTAATAAGCCCTCTTTGGTCCCATTTGGTCTTGGAGGACATAAGTAACCATGTATACAGTGTTGGATCATCGAAAATGGTTGAATTATGACCCAGGGACGGGTTGAGGTCGAAAATTTCCTTTTTGGGATGCAAAGCGGTAGTGTCCCAAAATGGAAGGTCCTCATCAAGTGTCTGATCTCTATATCCATCTTGTAGAGCTCGACAAGGACTACCAGAGTCGTTTATAACATTTTTCAATAGCTGCCCTCCCTGACCTGTAAAATGCGAAATACTTTCCCAGAGCCGGCTCTTTTTGACCTAATTACGGCATTTAAGGCAGCTGGGCATCAGTTGGGGCCAGTGATCAATCACACAGCAGTTTGACACAAATCCACATCAATTTTATGGCAATGCCGAACTGTACACCCATCAAATTCATGGCAACTGGAAGCTGCTTGATGGGCCATCAATTGAGCATGGATTCACAGATGCCGAAGGTGCCGTGGCGGGTGCACATTGCAATGTGCCCCGTGGCTGCAAAGTCTGCAGGCACGTCGTAACGTGCACACCTGGTTAGGCCAGTGCACATTGTAATGCCACTACCGGTACTGTTGACCCCGCCGCAATCGACGTGGATGTTTTACTTGATCTCCGTACTCCTTTACGCGGTTGGTTTTGACGGAGACGATGCGCCTGACATCCACGGAGTCAGTGTATTCGGCCTAGCAATTTCGCAAGTGGAGTTCTTTTTGAAGGAGTGCGCGGAGTCCGTTGCGCTCTTTCGTATCTCCAAGGACCCGATATTCCTTGAGTACGAGGAGTACGACCCGCACCGTACTATCGAGGTGGTGTTTCCCTCTCGGCAGCCCCCACGGAATTACAAATGTATTCCCATCAACGACAACCCCGTGCTTGATTTTTCCGTGAAGGCCACTACCCCCCTCCGGACGGACGCGCAGCGAGTTATCGAAGCCACTTTGCTGGCGCTTTCTCGCGTGGAAGGAGCGCTCGTTGTCGAAACGGATAGAGATGGAAGGTAATCGGGGTCCAGAGAGAGAGTGTGGAGGGTTTGCTGGCAGACGTGGTACATTCTCCGCCTGCGAGGTCCCATACCGCTGACTGTTTGCAAGGAGGACCTCCAGGCATTATACCCGGAAGCCCTTGCCCTACTTTGTGCACGGATGAAGAAACCTGTGGACGAGAAGCGACAGAATGGAGTATTGTGATGCTGTCCTCTTCGGAGCTGAGATCCATGCGCTCGGATCACTTAACATTTCCCGTATAAAAGGCTCGCCGTAGTCGCATGTATGCCCTCGCGTTATGTCTTTACCCATGCCCCCCCGCGTGCGTCTAAGTGCAGACTTCTACGGAATTGTGGATGCGTGCGAGTTGATTATTGAACACTCGCTCGCCACGGGCGTGCGGTTTAGCCCAGGACGTCCCGAGTCCGAACAGCTGGACAACATAATGGAGTGCATCGTTCACCCGTCGATTTATCTGCTGGATTGCGCTCTACGGCCCGCGAATCGTGGCTGGCTGGCGCCGTACGAACTGACCATGCTGGAGTTAATCTTTGTTCATGACACGCTGGCGAATATAGTGGGCATTCTGGCGAGTCTTCCGTTCTTGTTCCATGCGCAAGTCCGTGCCTAGTATAGCTCCCGCAGTTTCATCTGCTTGAAGAAGGCGGCCACTTTCCTGGTGACGAACATATCGGGAACGCGCAGGAAGGGTTTCGTTCCTACGTGGTGTTCCGTGGCGCCTACCTCCGTGGATTGGATAGGCTTAACGAAATGCACACAGTTTATCTGCCCGAGTCTTCTACACGGCTCGCTCCTTCGGCGGTTTCGCTTAATCTGAGCCGTGCCATGCTGCTGGCATGAGCATGGCACCTTGTTGAACCCGTGGAGGACTTCGCGGCCTTTATTACTGGTAGCCTGGAAGATATTGTGCTGGGACTTTAGCGGTCGATTTGTCGGTTAATATGATGTGTTCTCCGCGATGTTTCCGTAGACGCGTGCTCCGTACGCTTGTCCGCTTGCGCTAAGAGCATAAATACGGGTCGCGTCCCATCATCGATTTTCGCTACTCTTGTGTCCATGGCGCAGACCCATCATCGATTTTCGCTACTCTTGTGTCCATGGCGCAGACCCGTCTCCGCCCGATTCTCCACGCAGCGACCTCCTCAGAGTCATTGGGAGCCCTGCAGGGCGTGCCCTTGCAGTGAAAGTGGAGCAAGCCTGCGCACTCATTCGGCCACTCGAGATTAGCGACACGGAACACGCCCTTGGCTCGAACTGGCGTCCACCAATCCCCATTTCCAACATACTGCACCAGGTTCTTCGCCCCGCCGTATTTGTCCTTCAGCAAGCGCTGGATCCTTCCTTCCATCGCACGAGATATGGCAGCTTCCAATTTCCGTACACCACGACCCGTGTTGTCCAGGCTACCCTGCGGAAAATGATGGAGCTAGTGGTATGCTCGTCGTCTCCTCCGTGCGGAAGTCGAGCCTAATTCTGCCCCCTTTTTGCGAACTCTTTTAGCACCTGATTTCGCTCATGGACCCCGAATATCCATCCTATGTTGCCCTGTGGGATGGCATCTCCGCGGTGCATCTGATCCCGGAAGAACCACCGGTGTCAGATTTATCGATGGGCCAGTTCGAAATCCTCGATCATATGGTCGAAATTTATGGTTTCGAGGGGGAAAATAGCGAAGCCGGTGCGCATATGAGCGCTGCGCTCGAGCATTTAAAACGCGTGGCCACCTGCTGGGCCGCGCTGTTGGGTACGCGTGGTGAATACCCCGAGTTTGAACGCTCTGGGCGCATGATGCGCAGACCGACTAATACCGGCTGGGTCGATCCCTCCTCGTCGTAATCATCGTTATGTCGTGCTTCGTAGTAATTTGAAATATTGTTGCGCTCTACCGGCGAACCGAACCAGTTTGATCGTTTTGTGAGCCGGCCCACCCGTGCACCACTTAAGGAGCCGTGGATTTGATAGATGGATCTGCGTTTCTCCCCCCTAAGCCATGGCGTCGATAACTCGAGCGTCTTTCGAGCTCCCCTCTTGGCTCAGAGACCTCGACGCTCATCTGCTAGCATATGACAACATCTCCGTAGGCCAGCGGCTTCGTTCGAACTGCGCGAGAGTCGAAATCCCCTCCTGGAAGCACGCCAATGGCTTTTACCGCCCGTGCCACTCCATGAAAGACCTACTTCGCTACTTCATCCGTGCCCAGATCTTCTTTGTTCAGCTCGCCGTCGATCCGGAATTTCGCCTTTCCGTGCTGCTACCTGCGCTCTCCGTGGATGATCGTGCAGCGGTCCGTACGGCGCTCGGTCGCGTCCTCGAGCAACTGGTACAATTGCCTCCGTACTCCAGCCCGTGGCCCAGTGCTGATATTCGAACCTCCCCGTAGAGGGTAATTTATGCTTTGCGGCCTCATTTCGCCAGGCTTGCCCGTGCTCACGGCGCTCGTGTTCATCCCAACGAATTGCTCGTACCCGGGGAAAGCTCGAACATGTTTCGCATCCTGCGGATTCTTCTTGCTGAATACGGGTTCGAGCTCGACGAGGAGGGTCAGCCCGGAGGTTTACAGGTCTCGGTCCTGCGCGCGCTCGACGCCTTCGATACTAAAGCCAGCTACATGCGAGCGGCCACCGCGCAGCTCAAGGAATTTCCCGAGTACAACATGGACGGTTCCAGCACGTTCACCATCTCTGGTAACGACGCCGAGCCTATGGAGTAGATTTTATCGTTGAAGTCTTCTGATGTATAACCGATTGGTGTGACTCCTTTGCGTACAGCAGTTTGCTGCCATATAAATCCGTGTCTTTGTGCTCGCTCGTTTCTGTGACGGAGAGCAGTCGGCTAGATAGTCGACAGCTAGTTCCAGCACAGTTGTCTTGAGGTTGTTGGGTGGTCGGTTCCAACGAGGTAAGTGGTGTATGTAGTAAATTGACCAAAGAGTATACTACGACATCACAGGCTTATATACGTGTAGCTAATAGGGGTGATAATAGAAAAGTGGATAGAAAGGGATGATGGTTGAGCGGGACGGAAGTACAGTTCAACCGTGGGAAGAGTGGAGTAAAGAAAAAGATAAGATGCGGGAGCGTACCGTTACATCCGCCCTCCAGAGCGACGTAAACGGCGCTCTACTGCTGCATCAAATCGTCGCCACCACCGGGTCCACCGTCAGGGCCGGCACCCGAGCCCGAGCCAGAGCCAGAGCCAGAGCCCGAAGCAACTCCCGACCCGTCGTCGAGCTTCTGCTTTTTAGCGGTGGCAGCGGCAGCGGCCATAGTCTTGCGCTTGAGCGCGAACTTGTCCATAACGGCGGCAGTGCGGAGCTCGGGATGATCGTCCTCCTGGGTCTTCTTCGAAGTGCGCAGCTTGTAATATTTCAACTCACACTGCGACTCGAGGGCGCGAAGGCGCTCGGCGTTCTCGTAGTACTGCTGCGTGACAGCAACATGGTCCCGGGGGAGGTAGCGCTCGCCCATGATCTCGTGCTCGAGGAGGCCGAGAGACGCAGGGGTAGCAGGAGCGAGACTGTCGTCCCAGACGATGGTGTTGGTGTCGTCGTCGATGTAAGCCCAGCCGAAGCCGGAGTTATCGTAACGGTTCATGTTCTGGGCGAAGTTGTTGTAGTACGCCGGGACACGGTCGGGGATCTCATCGTCGGTGACGACCGCGACGTTGTAATCGGCGTAGAGACGGACCGTATAGGCCGACATCAACTCCGACCCAAGTCCGGGGATGGTGAACAAAAACAACAAGCGGGAGAAGCGCTGGAGGCCCGAGTGGATCTCGTTCATCGACTGGAAGCGCTCGGGAAGAGGCGCGAAGGTCGTCTTAGCGCTGAAGATGGTGTTCGAATCGATAGTGTGGTTGGGGGCCATGGTAGAAGCGACTGGGTTAGAAGCAGGAGGTGAGAATTCGTCGAGAGATTCCCCTGCCTTATAAGCCCAGAAATAAGACATGGCGGAGCTGACCAAGAACTCCTCGCTGTCTCGAGGGGGTCGCCCTGATCCATGTGGTAGCTCCTTGATATCTGAGACGCCCACAGCCTCCAGGTACTCATCCATGGCATGGAGCCGTCTTGCTTGGTCATAGGGCATCCAGCTCTTGTCACCGGATTTCCATAGGATTGCAAAGAGAGCTTTTGAGCGGCGGCCGTAATGGTTGATAATTCGTTCAACTGCCCACTCGTTAGTCTCGTCTTCCAGAGAAATACCAAGCTGGTTGTCCAATCGCCCAGGGAATTGGTGATCGTCGGAAGGAACATGAATCCGCAGTAAAGAGGAGTGGAATACATCGTGAATTCCCCTTTGTTTCATATTCGAAGGTAGGTCCAGTCGGAATGATTCGTTACCGAAGTGCCAGGCCTTTCTCGAACTTGAGGTTCTTGGTGTTGAGATAAACCAAGTCGCCGTCTTCGAATGGGGCTGGCTGGCGCTTGCAATTCGCAGATTGAGTCTGCTTGACCCTAGCCGCGATCATGGAGTCGTGAGCGGCCATCACAGCGAGGCGGCGCTGCAATGCAAAGCGGGCAACGCCCGGGTATTCACGCGTCCGGTCAGAATTCCACAACAGGGTGCGGGGCATACATCCAGTATTCAAGAAGAAAGGAGAGTACCCCGTAGTCTCAGATCGAGCAGAGTTCATGGCGAATTCAATAGCCGGGAGCTTCGACACCCAGTCCTTCTGCTTAGGCCCAATGCATTGCCGGAGCATCTGAGTGATAGTCCGATTAGCGTGTTCAGTGCCTCCGTCCAATTCGGGATGGTAAGCATTTGACATCTTGAGCTTGACGCCGATCAGCTCGTGGAGTCGTTTCCAGAATACACTAGTGAAGAGTGAATCACGGTCGCTTACAATAGACTTAGGTAGTCCATGCAGCTTGTAGATCTCTTCGAACATTAGTTCTGCCATTTGACGCGCCGTGTAGTTGATACGACCAGGGACAAGGTGAACCATCCCAGTTAGAAGGTCAATAATGACAGCGATCGAGTTAAAGACCCCATCACGATTCTTCGATTCCGGCAGAGGCCCCACAAAGTCAACGCCGATAGAATCCCAGGGTTCCAAAGGTGGGTTGAGTGAATGCAGAAGCCCATAGGGCTTCTGGTTACTCGGTTTACTGCGCTTGCACGTGGAGCATGACTCGCAAAAGCTACGAGTGTCATCAACGATATCCTTCCACCAGAAGTGATCACGCAGGTAGTCCAAGGTTTTGCGGAGTCCCAAGTGCGCCAGAATTGAGTGCGCTTCCGAGATTATGATCTCGCGGATGTTGCGGCCGCGATACGTGATCTTCGGGACACAGAGTACTCGGTGGTCGTTGTCTTTGAGGTAGATGAGGCCATCTTCCACTTCAAAGTTGCGGTAGGACTTGGGGGCTTCCAAAATATGCTTGAAGAACGGGTCTTCGCCATAGTTGCTTGCAATCAAGGTTCGAAGGTCCAGTCCGTGCCATCCAGAGTTGACTACGTTGGTTAGAGACTCGTCTAGTTGGTCCAGTTCTCGGGAGAATTCATCTTCGTCCTCAACGTTAAACACCGAGGACGAAGAGGAAGAGCGATTGGCGTGAGAAGCCGCAGTGGGATTTGGTTCCGCGGCAGTATTTGCCGGCGGATCAGTGAGATCGACATGTGGCTGTGAATTGCCGTTAATCTCCTCTTGGCTTCGACCTCCATGAGTGTCGGTCTCTGGGTTGTTTAGCGACCCAGACACTGTTCGCTTTTTGGATTTTGTATTGGTACTCCCGCCCTCCTTTGGAGCCGAACGGGATTTGGGTCCAAACGATTTCGCATCGCTTGTCCTTGACTTCGCGTCAGGTGTCTTCGACTTCACGTCAGTCGCCTTCGACTCTACGTCGGCCAGCCTGGCTGCTTTTGTCATCGAACGAGTCACCCGGTCACTAGTCAAGGCCATAGCCTCTAGCCCAGCAAACACAGGCATGGAAATGGAGTTGATTTCCAAGACATCGTTGTCAATAACATCGTGGTAGGTGTATTCCGACCTAGCGCGAACAGTTCCAGGAGCCTCGTTCGAGTAAATGCGCGACAGAGCGTCAGCCAAGACGTTCTCTGAACCAGGTATGTAAACCACTTCGAAGTCGAATATGGATATCTTCTCAATCCAACGTGCTTGGCGGCCCGATAGATCTTTTTGCTTCAAAAGGTGTACTAATCCCTTGTGATCTGTGACCCATTTAAACGAGCATCCCTGCAGGATATCCCTATGCCGAAGCATGGCTTCGACCCCGGCGAGCATTTCTATCTCATGAACCGGATAGTTTTGCTGAGCAGCGTTGAGTTTAGCCGAAAAGAATGCGGCAACTCGAGCATCCTTCCAGTCTTTCCCCTGGCAGACGACTCCTGAAATTCCAGATCCACACCCATCGGTTACAAGCCAAATTTGCGGTTTGTCCGGACCATATTCCACGGGGATGCGATGATGGTTTCTGGATTTAGAGATCAGGGACTTGACGTCTTCGAATGCCCGCTGGTGAGTGAACTCCCAACGAAATGGAACGGAGTCGCTCGTTAAACTATGAAGGATTCCCATAGGAATTCGCACGTCGGGTGCATCGTCTGCAAGATAGCCAACAGATCCAATGAACCCGCGCGGCAAGTCGCGGCAAGTCGGAGTCTTCCAGTTCAGGACCACATCAACTTTGTGGGGATCCATCCGGATGCCCTCATCGTCGACGATTCGTCCCAGAACCTTCAGCTCATCCTGGAGCAGCTGAAGCTTACTTGCACTAAGGTAAAGCTTCTCCTTTTTGAGAATGTCGATGATTTTCTTGACATGAACAATATGCTCTTCAAGCGTTTTCGAATAGATGATAATATCATCCAAGTACACGTCCATGAACACACCGATAAAGTCGCTGAACAGATAGTTCATGAGGGATTGATACGTCGCAGGTGCGTTACAGTCACCCTGCTGGAGCACCAAACTGACCATGTTGCCGTCAGGCGTGCTCACCGCGGTGCGAGACACATGTTCGGGTATTATCCGAATCTGCTCATAGGCGTCCTGACCATCGATTAGGGATCGATATTTACAACGCGCAACGCGCCGCAGAATCCCATCCATATCAGGCAAAGGTGAAGTCATCTTCTTCGTGTTAGCGTTGCGCTCACGCAAGTCTACGACTACACGAAGCTTAGGCGGGTTTGTTTTGACCTTAGGAATCAATAACATCGGAGAGGTATTCCCAGCGTTTGTAACTTGCCAACGACCAGCTTGAATATAAGTCTTTCGCTTGGCATCCCATTGCGGTCTCAGCGCTTCCGGGCACTTGGAAGGCCTCCAATGATAGATCTTATTCTCATCGATGAGTGGGATGGAATGATTAATTGCGCGGAAGGGTGGTAAGCCCGTCTCAATAGCAGTTTTACAAATTGGCTTCGCATATTCCATTAACTCATCTCGAGCCGCCTGTAGAGAAGCTTCTCCTAGACCGACGCTTCCAGCGAACACCCGAGCAGTGGCGACACCTTCAAGAGGAACGGAATCAGCACTTCCGATACAAACACGAGCCGGATTTAAACCTATGCTCACCTTGTGCTGGAAAAGCCAAGCCGTCCCCAAGATTACGTCGTAACCGCTGAGATTCGCAACGAAGAAGGTGCGTTCCTCGGAAATGTCCTGATAGTCGAGGTTCGCATTCACGGAGTGGTTGATTTTCGAGTGCGATCCTTGAACGGCAAGCTGCAAGGTAATTGGATCCTTCAGTTCCTTGCGCTTCAACTTGAGCTGATCCGCCATTCTAGTGGAAACCAAGTCACCGAGTGACCCAGAATCAACCAACGCGCGAACAGGTTCGCCGTTTATGCGTACAACAATCACGAGTGGCCGAGCCACAACACGATCTGTTAACCGCGGGGCTGACGCAGTACGCGAGATTCCTTTCACACCATCCGCAGGGATCTGAGTTCCACCGCAGAAAAGGATGAACTCGCCCTCCGTTTCAAGAACCGGTTCGTCGAACAGAGCTCCAAAGTAGCTGCTTTGGTGAGAATAATTCCAACTGTTGCACCGATTATTTTCACGAAGAACGGACTTGAGCTGGCGCTTCAGAACCCAATTGACAAGGTTCAGCCGGGGGTTCAAGAGCGTTTCTTCAGCGATTAGTTCGTGAAGACCGTGTTCGCCAATGGGAATGGTGACTAGGAACTCATCTGGTCCTTCCAGATTATCAGGTTCCCGTTGAATGCGCTCGATTCCGACTTCCTTGAACATAGGTACGTCGTGGCCCACATCCCAGAAATATTGCTGAATGGCATCGGCAAGTAGTTCCTCGAGAGGGAAGTGGTGAATCGGTAACGGTTGGGTGTAGTTAACGCCCAAAACCGAGGCGTACCATTCCATCAAGTGGAACGCGGGAACACGAAGATAATCCAGCGGCAAAGGAGTTACCAAGTCGTTCATGCAATCCTCGATTACGAAGACTTCCGCGGAGGGCCGCAAGACTCTGAATCGAACCGAATCGCGGCGATCATCCGACCAAAGGATACTCTCATCCCCGGGGTAGGGCTGAAAGAAGTCCAGTAATGCTGCAACTGTATTACCAAGTACGTCACCAAGTTTGTGACCTCTTGGTTGAACTTCTTGTCTCTCACCGCATAATTCAGCAGCGCAAGCCCAAAGCCTAAGCCGATCATCCAGCGTCTCCTCTGGATCTCCGAATGCAACCGAACGTTCAAAGCCAGCGTCAGACTCATCGTCTGAAGGGTGAGGAATATTTTCCAGAGACGGCATAGAGTCGTCATCAGACTCGCTGTCAGAGGAGTCCGAGTCGTCCTCAGATGAATCACTAACACTTTGTAGATCCGGTATAGACCTGTCCGTGTCTGAAGAAGAATCTGACAAGTCTGACTCGTCATCTGAGGAGTCGCTGACCGACTGTAGGGAGGGTAAGCCAGAGGGACACTCCGGAGATTTATCCGAAGGTTCTGACTCTGTATCAGACCAGATCCACCCAGTAGGGCCGTGGCCGTACTCAAGGTCCCAATTCAAGCGTTGCCTGTTATACTGAACGAGTTTATCCTCAAACCATGCAATCAAACTGAAGGCCGGGTCTGAGAGTTGCGTTCTCAGCAATCCGTTGAAGTCCGCGGGCAGTAGATGATCTATGATCCAAATCTCGTCGTCGTTGGGCTCACCCCGCTCCACAGCTTTGGTATCGAACCGGTCGTCTGATAAATAATGGCTGTTGAGCAAGATTTTCACCGCTTGAACTTCGACGTCCCCAATTTCGGTAAGGAAGCGTTCTTCCTGTAGGGCCAAGTCGTGGTTCAAACCCAAGGAGTTAGCGCGCTGCTGGGCATACCAGAGCGCCGGCATAAATCCAGGTTCGTGCAACAACCCAGCCTCGAGTGTGTACTCTTCGCTGCACTCATGGTCTATCACAAGATATTCGGTGTCCGAAATGAGGTACATGAAGAACCGTTTCTCGTTGAAACTATCTTCAGAGGTAATTGGGTTCGAGTCTCCCGGGTACGGCTGAGCTGCTTGAAGTGCTAACGACGTGTAGAGCGCGTACAGATCGCCAATCGCAGGTGAAGAGTCGGCAGAGTCGACATTAGGTTGAGTTTCCGGTGCGGAAAGTAAGTCAAAGTCTGAATTTTGTTCAGAAATTAATTCAAACTCCTGTTCAGATTCAACGAAAGATTGAAGGCGTTCCCCGCCCTTCTCGACTCCTGCGAGCTCAAACTGCAAGGCGAACGAATCAAGCACCTCAGTACTTTCATACAAGGCATCACGCGAACTCGACGCATTAGGGATATGTATCGCGTGCGCGCTGAAACCTGGAGGTTTGCCCTTCTTCTTTGAAGGCACTGAATGGTTTTTAGGGCAGTTTCGGGATAAATGGCCAGGCTCTGCGCATTTGAAGCACAGACCTTTGGCGAGCATTTCATTCCGTCTTTCTGCCGACATTCCATCTCCAGGCTTATTGCCCGTCTTCTCGGGTCTGGTGTTCATACCAGCCGACGAAGTTCGCATAACCTCTTCGCGAGGTTTTGCCGACTGTGGACGCCCTCCGCGACCGCGTCCACGACCGCGGAATCCACCGCGCGAAGGTGAGCTGTGGTTCTGGTTCTGCTGACGCGAGTCACTCTGTTTACCAGAGTTTTGCTGACCAGCGTGCTTATTAGATCCACCGCTCAACCCGCGGTTCTTAGCGTCAATCTTCAGCAAGATTTCAGCCTGCTCTGCAGCTTTGACAACCTCCTCCCAAGTGGATACCTCAGGGTCAATACCCTTGCGGTATATTTCGGTTTGAATGGGGTAAGAAAAACTGTAGAACAGCTTCACTACTTTTTCCTGAGTATCTTCTAACCCAATGGTATTATAGATCTCAGACCATTCAGCCACATGGGCGGCAACATCCTTCGAATGCTGAAAACACCGGTTGAGGCGCTTCCTTTGGTCGTTGCGGAAATCTACTGGAAAGCAGAATTCGAACAAGTCAATGAAAAACCGTTTCAAGGTCCATGTTTCTTCGTCTGGGACAACTATCTGATTATAAAAATTCAGGGCTTTGCCGTCCAAGTAATAAGAAACGAAGAAGACGTGGTCTTCCTCGGGAACGCGGCCCATTTTGAGGTAGGCTTTAGATTCCCGAGCGAAACGCTGAATCGCGTTAGCGTTAGGTTCGCCGTTGTACCGAGTAGGCGGGATGGGTTTAAGCAGCATTTTCTGCTTGCGATGATGCCCGCGCTTGCGCTTAGACGACAAGCGGGGGCTCGAAGTGCCGCGCCGCGAAGATCCATGGCCATTGCCGGAAGAGCAAGAGCTTTCGCCCGAGCTCGAACCCGAGTCAGATGGTTCGGAAGGCGGCGGTTTTACTTTCGCAGAAGCAACTGATTTATTCCGCAGAGCCCTTTCGAAGAAGTTCTCTGCCGCCACCCTTCCTGGTGTGACACCGCGAGGAAGGGGAGTTTCGGCCTTGGGAGCGCGAGATGCGCTTGATTCAGGCTTAGTCGCCCTGGCCTGGGCCAACTTCAACTGATCTAGCAATTTCTGCTGAACCTTGAGTTCGTTGATTCGTTGTTCAATCAACTTAGACTGTTCTTCCACAGTAAGCTCCGGTTCAGATTCAAGGTCAGATTGCTGACCACTCTCAGATACTGCTTCGACGAAACTCGGGGGTTTCGAAGGCGCGGGCGCAGAGAACTTTACTTTCTCCGCGCGCTTGGGCGCCTGTTCAACTAAGGCAGGTTTTTCAGCCTTAGTTTTCTTAGTCTTACGAGACTTAGGGCTCTTCGAGCGTCCTCTAGGAGCATCGGCCTTTGCAAAAGGCTTCTTAGCGCTGGATTGAGCCAGCGCGGCACTGAAGAAATTGGCAGGTACGGAATTCTCTTCCTGCTTAATTATCTTACGAATTTCAGAGAAATTGTTCAGCGCATCTTGCTGAGCTTGAAGCTCACCATCGGTGAGTTCAATCAGCGAGGATAGCCCGCCCCAGTTACGCGGGTCAGGGCCTTTGCCTTTGTCATGCGATGGACCGGCTTGAGGAATATAGTCCTCATCTTCGACCTCTTCCATCGTTGCACGCCGCGTCTCGCGCGGGGCATCAGATGGAGCGGCAGACTGATTAGCCCCCTTTTCGGAGGCAGGTTCTTCATCGGAACTATCGTAACCGGCGTCCCCCTCGACGTCGGGCACTTCTGACTCCTGATCTTCATCAGGGGTCAGGTCCATGCCCCTTAGGTGGGCAGCGTACAGCTCATGGCGTCGCGCGACCCTTTCGCGCTCTTCGTGACTCATGTCACGCGTCGCCTTTGCGATGGTGGACTCAGTTTCCGAGCTCATGTCAGAATCATAACTATTAATGTGGGTATCACTGATTCTGTCAGATTTAGAACGCTCGCGATGGGAACGCGAGGTCTTCTGAGTAACAGGAGTCCAGCCTCCTATCTGCTCGGTCACGGCAGACGCTGGTTCCTCACCAAGCACGCCCCAGTCCACAGAGCTGTCCAGCATGGTGGGCAATTCTGAAGAGATGTCTGCACCAGTCCCGGGGGCACTGGCAGGTCTCGCCGCTGAAGCGGCGGTTCCCAACACCGAAGCGTGGGCGGGTCTCGCTACCGAGGTAACGGCTCCCAACGCCGAAGCGTGGGCAGGTCTCGCTGCAGGAGCAACGGTGCCGGTCATCGACGAGTCGATGCCGGTAAGTTCAGAGGGGTTCTGATCCAGTCCAAGCAAGTCGCCTTCGATAGTCCCAAACGTCAAGAGCGGGCTAAAGAGGGGCTTGGGGGCTGGGTATAGGCCGGCACGAGTAGCGCCGCGGGTATGCGGTATATTCGAGTCCATAGTATAGTCTTTGGAATTCGAGATGGTGTCGACGACAGAGAGGTAGTCCGGGTTGATCAGACCAGGGGGTAACCAGCAAAGAAGCGACGAGAGGCGTTCACTTAAAAAGATGTAACGGAGAGCAGTCGGCTAGATAGTCGGCGGCTAGTTCCGGCACAGTTGTCTTGAGGTTGTTGGGTGGTCGGTTCCAACGAGGTAAGTGGCGTATGTAGTAAATTGACCAAAGAGTATACTACGACATCACAGGCTTATATACGTGTAGCTAATAGGGGTGATAATAGAAAAGTGGATAGAAAGGGATGATGGTTGAGCGGGACTGAAGTACAGTTCAACCGTGGGAAGAGCGGAGTAAAGAAAAAGATAAGATGCGGGAGCGTACCGTTACAGTTTCCCCCACACCCTCTTTTCTGCTTCGCCCAAGAAATGGCACTCCGGTTCGCCCTGTTGCGTGATTATCAGCGCGGCGCGCCCACCTCTTTCTGTACACGCTCGCAATTTGAGGTCTTCTTCATAGATCTTGATACGGAGGAGGAGCTCGTGTGCTATTTGCGCCGTCCTGAAGTCACCAACTTCTCGCAGCAAATTCTCGTCCCCCTTCGTGACCAGGTCATGCTCGTCCGAGATCATTTCCGTGGCTCGCCCCCCGCGGCTCGTGATTCCCCGTGGATCCGCCACCAGACTTCGGTGTACATGTGTTATCTTGTGAGTCATTATTCCATGGCAGTGCTCCCGATGGACCCTTCCTGACAATCCGTAGGCGTACATTCGTCGCGCTATTGTTCCAGATGTACACGGCATCGTCGGAAAATGCATGCCGACCCCGTCGGTGGCGAGCCTTCTGTACATGATGCGCCTTATTCGTCGCTTCGGCTTCGCGGGAGACGATGTTGCCACTATTGCTGAGTGCGCCGAAGACGATCTTTTAATTGTATTCAATCATGCCCATGAAACGATTTTCGCCATGGCCGCCCGTCTAGCTGACGTCCCCCCTCAATATGTCGCCACGCTCTCCGAAATTCAGATGGCCCCCCCTGGCGGGGTTCTTTCTTCATTGCCTCTGCTTTCCGTACGCGTTACGAACCTCGACCATGAACCGGACGCAGTTTCCCCATCCGTTGATCCCGTTCCCTGCTCCACGGAGAGTGAACCCGTTGCGTACTTGTAGCGTAGACAGCCGCCTGTACGGAGTTCCCCAAATAGGCAGTTTGTTATTGCCGGTTCTTGATGCCGGAATCCTTAAGCGATATTCACGGATTCTTTTTGCCTCTGTCGTCTCCTTCCCCTTTAAAAGAGCGTGCAACCACTGCTGTTCGTCCGACCACTCCTTCCCGTCATGGATCTTTCTGCTATTATCGAAGGCGACGAGAACTCTGTCGAACCCCGCACCACGGAGGAATTGACTCGTATCCCCGAAGCCCTGCAGCTCCTCCTAGCTCCGTACCGTTCTCGCCTTCCCGATAGTCGTTTATACGGAGAAGACCCCCACGGTGTCCTTCGTTACTTCGAGGAAGTTGTCGGCCCCTACGCGCAACTTATCGACAAGGCTTTCCCTACTCGCGCGCTCGCGAAACACCAACTCCGTGCGGAGTCTATTGAGTTTCTGACTCCTCATGTCGGCGAGTTGCTTCGTTTCCTGGTGCGCATCGCTCGCAGCCTTCTTCTTTTACGCATCCGTGGCTGATAAATACGCCCAGGGTATCGCGTATGTGATTGCTTTGGAAGTGGTGTCGAACTATGGACCACCCATGCTGTTCCCGTGCGAGAGCATCCGTACGCTGTGCTTGATGCAGAAATTCCACGAAATCCTCGATAATCCTGCGTACGAGCTCGGCCCCGGACTCGAGACAATCATGCTGGGATGGGTGAAGCTAATGGTCGGGTCCGCTCGGCAACGCCGCCTGAGCCACACGGATCCTATCGACATTCGTCCTCCTCGCGACCTTGCCCACGTTCCGTGCGTTCCTTCGTGGACTGTGGAGGAGATAGCCGTCCTTCAGGAGGAGGAGGCCAAGGACGCCTGGGTAGCCGAAAAGTACTGGTTGCGCGAGCGTGTCGAAGCTTGCAATCGCGCAGGCAAGGAGCTCAGCGATGTGCTGTCCGACGTTGCTGGTGCGGAATGGTACCCTGCGGGACGTATGTAGCCTCCGCAAATTCGCTTCCGTAGCGCTGTTATCCCGTGTGTACCAGCCAATCCCGTATACGTACTTTTGCCGTACCAGAACTGCTATAAAATGGCCAGCCGCGCCTTCGGTTTTTCCTCATGTCTTCAGTCCCCTTGACGCAGACCTCTGACTTGTTGGCCAAACTCCACTCCATCCTTCCTCTCGCCACCGGGTCGAGGATGGAGCCTAGTTTGCGCGCGCTCTGGGTCTCGCAGGTTCGCAACTTGTGCCAAGGAATCCATGAAACTATGGGCGGGCGAATTTTTACTGAATTCCCTGCGCCTCTCCATAACGAGCTCCGTGTCGCCGTAAAAATTCTGTTGTCCAATATCGTATGCACGCTGCCTTCCGTGCCCAGCGCAATGTGTTAACGTCTTCGGGCCGCGTAGATTTTAATTGGGGCCACAAAGATCAGCGTCGAGAGTGATCCTTCGAATCCCTCCCAGTACTATGTTCCCGGATTTGGGGCGATGATGTTTGCCATGGCCGAGCAGTTCGTGGTTCTGTGCGGATACGAGGGCGATGAGGACGTTCCCAGCCGTGAGGGTATTTTCCGTGCGGTTGCCCTCCTTCAGCATGCAATGGTTATCCATCCCGACTACGCGACTACGCCCGTCGAGGCGCCTGGATATTCCTCCGCGCAGGCCGACCCGTTCTTCTACGGCGTTGGTACCCGCACCAAGGAACGGCAAATCCGCGAAATTCTTGACCACGGGCACCTCCTTCATCGGTTTGGCGACAATCTCCTCCGTTACGACCATACTCTTGGTTCACGCGCGTACCGTATCCCCACCTGTACCTCCGAGGAACGGATTTTTGACAACTCGCTTCCCGTGTCGCTGTGATGCGGACTGCGGTTCCGTGAAATGTCTGACCAGGTGAATTGGTTTCAGGCAAGTACACGAAGGTGATTCGTCCTCTAGAGGGAAATTACTCTGTCGCGGAGAAACGTAGCTACTCGTACGCTACGGAAGGTTTATATAATTGTGGTGGTGGTGGTGAGATGGTACAATCCGTTTCCGTGAGGATTAGGATGTGAGCGCTAGGTTCCTCGAGGTTTTTAGTTCCTCGTCGGGGGCTAGCCTTCCAGGAAAGCCGTGGTTGGAGGTCGCTCTACACTTGCGCGAAGGAATAGAGCTTCGCAATGCGAGCGTCGATCCGAGCCGGGAGACCTGGGTGATATGGGGGTTTCTCTTTTCTCCCTGCCTCGTATTACTCGGGCAAGCAGTGTCTTTAAAACGTGGGTTTTAACACAGCGCGAGCGGGCTATAGCTCTTTTCCTCCGTAGCCCGTTCTCTTCCTGTGCTTGTGTGAACGCGCAACGGATGAGGTTCCGTGACGAGTGTGGTGAAGTTGTGTATCGAATGAAATGGTGGAGTGGTTATAGTCTTCACGGATAAGCCTTCCGTGAAGATGGGGAGTGGTGCCCTGCGCACGGATCTGCGTTTGAGCCTCCAATACAACAGTTGCACGCAGCTAAGTAGGGGCTGCTGGCTGTTTAGAAGTACGCGCTTTTCATCGACTGCGCCGTGACCAACGCCTTTGTATTCAACAATTTCCTCTCGACCCGTTTTTACGGAGTCGAAGGGACGGAAGACGGCGTAGCCTGAGCTATTATGTGTATATGAGAAAGACAACTCCGCCCCGTAAGGCTGGGGGGAGGGTAGCTTAGGTGTGAGCAGTGGGGGATAACAAGATAAGATTCCTTGGTAAATACATCTGGCTTTTATACGTATTCCCGCCCGATTACCGTGCGTGAACTTCTCCGTGAAGCCTCCGTTGTATTGCCCTTCCTTGGATCCTCACATGCCCTCCGCGAAGTTCGACTCCCATGTTCTCCGTTAAGTTGACGGACGCGCCTTCCGTTAGGCTCGACGGAAACCTGCCCCACAACCTTTACGTTTGCCCGATCCCGTCGCTTCGCATGTCCCTGTAGCGATCCGTAAGTCGTCCGTGAATATGTCCGTGTGGCACTCCTTGGTTGTTCGAGGTATAGGCCTGGTGGCGTAACGGTAACGCGCGCATTTGCAGTCGACTCTCCACGATATTACAATTGCGAGTCCCTCGTTCGATTCGAGGTCAAGCCGTGTTCGCTTTTTCCCACGCTCCGTAAGTGTATTTTTCCGTCACGGAAAGAGCGTGCGCAAGTATTCGACCGTGAGTGATTCCGTGGGTTTGGCAGTATAGGCCCGGTGGCGTAACTGGTAACGCGCGCATTGTCGGTTCCTCGCAATATTGCACTATCTGCGAGTCCCTCGTTCGATTCGAGGTCGGGCCTTTATTCGCTTTTTCCCGCTTTTTCCCACGCTCCGTAGGTGTATTTTTCCGTCACGGAGAGAGCGTGCGCCAGTATTCGACCGTGAGTGATTCTGTGGGTGTCGATTGTTGTTTCATGACTATTTGCAGTATAGACCCGGTGGCGTAACTGGTAACGCGCGCATTTGTAGTACTTCTCTTCACAGTATTGCGTAATTGCGAGTCCCTCGTTCGATTCGAGGTCGGGCCTTTGTTGGCAATTTTGCTACCTTTTTTCCGCAAGCGTTCCGTAGTCGTGTTCCGTAGTGCGTGTGTTCCGTTGCAGTGTGTTACCTTTCCGTCCGCGCAGAGAGCGTCCGCCAGGTCAGTTTTCAACCGTGGGAAAACCCTCCGTGACAGCCGTAGCATGCCGTGTGGTCTCTGAGGCTTATCGTGATTTCCTCCGTGAGTCGTTTCGTTACTGATTTCCGCCGCGCTTGAGCGTATCACAAAGTGATAGCTCACAATCCCCAAGCCCAATCTGCATGGAAGAAATTACCAGGCGCTCTTTGGCCAAATTTGCCAGGTCCTGACACCAGTAATATGATTGGACTGTTCACAGCTTCCTGCAGGTATTTGAGATCACTGATGGCAGAGCATCCAACCTTCAGAATACGGGGTTCGATAACACCTGCTTCAGTATGTCGGGTAGTTGGCCGCTGGCAAGCATTTTCCCAATCTAACACGGTGTTAGTGTAATTTCCAATGAATGTCATGTAAAGCATACCTGAAGAATGTTATATGACTATTATATGATATCTGGATTATTGAAAGGGGTCACGATGAGTTATGAACTCTCGGGCATTCATTTGAATGTTGAATTCGGAGCTCCAAATACAACAATGGGAGGCTCGCCGGCAACAACATCCTGTTGGATGCTTCTCATGGCTTCATTTATCAGCTGAGTGGATTCGAGGATGCGAGGGGCATGGAAGTCTGTTGAGATCTCAAGAACCAGGAGGTGGGAATACTTTTCAACAGAAACAACTGCTTCTCGCAGAGAGGGAAATATGCGTTCCAGAAATTCTTTGTCAACCATGTTGTCTGTGTAAAAAATTGCTGGCTGCTTGTGGCCGTACAAGGAAAGGGACTCGTGCATTCGAGTAAGAAGTTTGAGATTTCGCCCTGGTCACGTGTTCCCAATAAGGAAATTCGCGTGGCATGTTTGCTCCTTGACCGAATCCGGCCTTCAAGTGGCCACCAGAGTCGAGCCAGAGCTGAACCGCCCCAAACCATTGTACTGCCAATATGGGACCGTATCACAACGACTCCGTCTCTACCACATCCCGCCCAATGTCGCCCCCCCGCCGTTCCGCTTGCCCACTTTTGATGCAGCCCCTATCGACGTGTCGCGTTCGGACCGCGTCGTTTGCCGCCACCTCAGAGCCAACTTTTCATCATTCCTCGGATATAATCCTATTCATGCCACTCCACCTCTCTCCGCTTCTGCTGATCCCATCCGCGGCGGCTTTGAATGGACTTGCCAACACAATTATAAGCTACGCTGGGAGTCTCTTGAAGCCATGAAAGGATGGATGAAGGCGGAATGCCTGACAAATCCATTGAATTATCAAGAAGGAGACCCTGCCCTGCCATCCTAGCATAACAGCATGGAGTGAAACCCGTGTCTACGTCTGCGCGAGGCAGGGCAGCGGTGGCAAATCGCCTACCAGCGAAAAGAAGAATTGGACACGTAAAATTGGCTCGAAGCGGACGGGATGTCCGTGCCGCCTCACGGTTAAGACCTACCCAGGCACTTCAGAAGTGCTAGGCTTCTACAAGTCTGACCACACCCATGCCACCGGCGACGACAACTTGAAATACATGCGCCTGGATGCCGAAACCCGCCAAGGAAATTGAGAATTACCTCAGGAAAGGGATGGAGCCCAAGAAAGTTGTACGTTGTCGTTCTTCGACTGAGAGAAGCATGCCTGTACTAAATTTATACCTTTCTCCTACCAGTTAGAACAGATTACCCGCAAGATGTACCGCGAGAGTAATCTCGATGGTTTGCGCTCCAAGAAAGCAAACCGCCGGCACTTTGTTACCCGCGCAGATATTCGCCGTATCCAGAAATGATTGAAGAGGAAACCATTCGACTCGCATCGGGAGACGGCGCATCTGTCCTTGAGGGGTAAATAACCTTAGGGCGCAGGGTCATTTCGTCTTCATCAAGCGAAGCGATGAACCACCGCCGCCGGGATCCAATTGGGATTCTGACGCGTTTGTTCTGATAATTCAGACGAAGTACCAGCGCGAGTGCTGGCAGAAGCACGGCTCGCACTTTGCTGGGCATTGACGGCACACACAACACCACTCATTACGAAAATATGACTCTCTTCACGCTTCTCGTTCGCGATGAGTATGGCCACGGTAAATAAGTACTACATTTTACAGCTTCCTTCAGCGCTGATAGTGGATTACAGGTATGCCTGCCACATGGATGATCTCTTCCAATGGGAAAGAAGTTACTGTCGACTTCTTCCTCAATACCATCCTTCTTGAGAACCCCTCATCGTTCCCTTCATTTTCATGTCCGACTTCGACTACGCGCAATTAAACTCCATTCGACGTCGGTTACCCCGGCTCCAAACTTCTCCTCTGCTGGTGGCACGTCCTTCATGCGTGGCAGCAACATTTTTCCACTCACCACCATCCAATTTTGTGGGAGCTGCTCAAGTCGTGGATTCGAATAACAGATCAAGACGAGTTTGATGCTCGATGGGTCGAAATCAAGGCTATTGCCCCCGAAAGCGTTACCGACTACCTCAAGAAGTTTTGGATGAAGGAGGTGTCCCTGTGGTCGGCTGTATATCGCGTCGACCGCCACCATCTTTGACCTCGGCGACACGAACATGCTCGTCGAGGCTTGGCATCATTTGCTTAAAGGGGATTCCTTGAGGGGAAACGGAACCGATGTCTTGACCACCTCATCTACACTCTCTGCGAGGGTCGCGATCCCTCATTTCATTGCCCGGCATCATCGTCAAGCAATGGGATTTGAAGGCCCTGATCTTGCTTTCAAGCACCGCCTAGCAGTAACGAAACGGGCGGACTTGATTCCTTGCTCCGCTATTCAGCTGGATCCCGAAACCGGCAGATATATTGTGCGCTCGCAGTCCGACGACGAGATTTTCTACGAGGTGGGATCTGGACGTGTACGACTGCACGTGCCTTTCTTTCCCTCTCATCCGGTTTTCTGCAAGCACATTTGTGCCGTCCAGCATCACTTCCCCGAGGTGAAGGTGCAAATCCCTGTCACGGCCTGATAATCCGGCCAATTCGTGACTCGGACGACGAGCTCAACGACGATTCCGAGCCCGTGTCAAGTGCACCTACGCCACAAGAAGCCCAGCCGAAACCAATGAGCAAACCTTCGACGCTCTGGCTCACCGGCTGGACTCGTTAAGGTTTTTGTGCCTTACCCCACCCGCCGTGATCACCCCGGAGCTCCGTGCGCAACTTCTGGTGCCACCCAAGCTCTGGATCGCCTGGATACCCACCTGTCCGCTCCGCCCGCCATCTTGCCCCAAGTGAAGGTCAAAGTGGCGCCGAATCAGCACTCTTGGCCGGAAACTCGAGCCGTCATGAATGTCGCCGTGAAGAGTAAGAAAACGAGTTCATACCGACCCCTATGGTGGCAACGAGAAGTCAGGCAAAAAGCAAAACCCGATGCCAGGGAGCCTGTGGCGGCAGATCTCGATGACTTACCTTCACCTTCATCTTCCCTCTTCCTCCCTCCCATCAGCAGCGAATACCAACGACACTCCCGCTTCGTATTATCGTCCTCGAGCCAGCCTTCCCACCCCAGCCCCCACTTCGATCTCCGTCACCGGCAAATCACATTCCCCACTCGTATCATTCGATGTCGAAACCTTCGATCTCGGTGACAACGACACCCTCAATAAGCTAAATCACAAGCAACTCCGTGCACTGTGCGCGAAGTACGACGTCGACACTGCACGGTCCAACGAAGATATGGTGAAAAATATTCAAACATATCACCGGCGCAGCCAGCGCCCCTCGCAACCCAGTGGCCCCCCTTCCCTCTTATTCTTATTATCCACCAGTGTATTACCCTTCATACCCAGCAGTGTACTACCACCCGCAGAATCCATCGTCTTAATATCTTTTGATGCAGTGCCGTTGAACGATTTCACTTAGTAAAAAAAAAGAGAAAAAGGTGGGCAATTGAAACTTGCACACAATGGCTCATTCCCTAGGTGGCATGAGCTGAACTGGCCCGTGGTGGACAATGGTTCGTCGTCGGTTCGTCACCGAATTCGGTCGAGGAGCAAACATGCCACGCGAATTTCCTTATTGGGAGCACGTGACCAGGGCGAAATCTACGAAACTTCGAGTAAGTGCAAGCTCAAATTGAGAGTGTTGATTGGTCGCAACCAAGTTGCACACTCGAATTTCACCCTTTTGGTTGTGTGATAGTTAGCAAAGCAGTGAAGATCTGCTCGCCATTCACTTTGGCAATGTGCTTCGCAAGCTATACTTTGTTGAGTATCATGAAATGCAGTAACCAATGAGACCAAACCTTGAAGCTATGATCAAGGGCATTTATGAAACCCTCAAGCAGAGCAGTATGCTGATCAAACTCATGACCATGTTCCTCAATGAAGCTGTCAAGAGATCACGGAGCCATTGAGAGCTTGGAACAAAGCCGTGGTATCCTTCTGAGGAGCGATCATCAAAAGGTCGAAAGCTTTTGAATTTTTGACTCCTCCACTGGCGATGCCCTTGGTTCGAGAAATTGTAGATAGATACGAGAGCTGGATCTTGTCATAAGTTTCTAGATGCCGAACTCGTAAGGCATCAGAAAACTGTTTTGCTCCCATGCCACTTTGAAAGCAGGATCGCATGAACATAAACAGGCTCTCTGAGATTCCACTGCGATGACTGAGTATTGCAGGAAAGCATGCTGCAAGAGAATGAGGCAACCCCTTTAGAATTCAGCAAATACTTATTAGCTCCTCTTAAGTTCTGGTAGAAATCATCAACACAAGATCTTAAGTCTCCAGGAACTTAAGTCTCGCACATATTACTATATGGCTGTGATATGAGCCTTGCATCTTCACCTATCTTGGAACTTGAGTTTTCACTTGAGTTCCAAACTTAAGACGTGAATCGGAACTCAAGATCACATTTCAAATTACAGTTCAGTTCAGTGCGGGAAGTACTTAAGATTTGAGGCCAAACTTAAGACCCGACCCGCCCGAACTCAAGTTCCACGCTCCGTTCAGTTCTGCCCACAGACTTCAGGTTTGGTGAAACTGAAGACTCAAGTCCCGGCGCAACTCAAGTTCTGTGAATATCTTCAGTTTTGTCCCACCTTAGAGATGCATGGAAAAAATCGTACCGCTGTTTGGACTTGGTGGACGTCAATAACACAAGTTCGCGCGGCACTACAGAGGCCGTGAAGCTGAAGACACAAGATGAGTGAAGTCCTTCAAGGGTCAGGAATAAAATGACCTACTTGACTTCTGCGCAGACCGACTCGGAGTCGCGCGTTTGTGGACTTAGTTTACAGGTCCACGGATATTGAGTGAAGACGGGAAAGGGACCTATGTACATTGAAAATACTACGCACCTATGTGAGTCATGATCAGTAGAAGATTTAACCGTCTTAGACGGTGGCATCTTGGTCACGGTGGCATACCGAAGTCACCTTGAACACATGGCAGAAAGTCGGATTGTCCACTGTGGTGTTCTCTGGCAGAGAACACCAAGCAAATGAGATTGACTTGAAGAGAGGACGTAGGCCCGATCTTGGGATTTATGAGCCTGAATCAAGGAGGGAGAGCGAAGAGCCCATGAGAGTCAAAGGCAAGTCGAAGTGATCCGGCCTATGTTTGTGAGAGTTTGACCTTGATGCGGCGACCCTCATTGTTCGTACGTAATGTTCCCTTCTCTTTTCACGGCCATCCACCCGACACCCGACTTCTCCTCTCACTCTCATCTGCATATACCACCAACTCCCCGCCGCTCTCGACTGGTCCAGGGAGTGGATACAGGGGTTTCCTAGGCCTCCGTAGTCGCCGACGACTTCTGTAGGACATTGCCACCGCCGACTTGCCGCGAACAAAGCAGACGAGAAATAGGTAATTTTGTCTCTCCGAGTCATTCTGTCTTTTTCCTGACCCTCTTCCCCTCAATGACATTGCTCCTTGGTTCCGCTCACAGCCGACACGCCTCAGGCTTGGTCTTCCAAGTCAGTGGGTGGGCAACAGCAGACATGCGTTGGATTACTGCTAGAACACGCGTGCGCGACAGTTTTTTTCCTTTCCTCCTTCTCTCTAATCTCCTCCTCCTGCCCTGTCCTCTCTTTTAGATCCCGCGGAGAGGCAGAGGATTTTGTCGAGATGTGTGGCTTCGGCAACTTGCCCCCAGGCACGTCCCTTTTTTACTCTGCCTCATCTCTCTTTACCATTCTTCTTAGATGGTGTGCTTTAGCCCCGCCACGCGTGCTCAAGCCTCTGGTTTCCTCCGTGCCTGTTTGTGCCGCTGAAATGGAGCACGCACACACTAATCACAGCTTCTCACCTTTTGGCTGCACTTGTAGACACTCTCATTATTTTGTTTTTGGATGGAAGTTCAGCTCTACGCACCCGGAACTGAAGTTCAAGAACAAAACTTGAGTTGTCGGGGAACTTGAGTGTTGCCACCAACACTCAAGTTCACCGACAACTTAAGTTTTTGGCCAGAACCCAAGTCGCGACGGCACTTAAGTAGTCAATGCATGTACCATGTCTATGTAGCCCGCCTGTGGACAAAACTTAAGTTTTGCGGAACTTAAGACGCGGTGTTGATGATTTCGCCCGAAACTTAAGATGACCTTGTCGTATTTCATAATTCAGGAGTCCCAGCTGCGAAAGGTCACTGTATGCTTGCCAGAAGTAGGGTGGCGACAATTTGAGCACCGATATCTGTAGCCAATTATCCAGAATGACTTGTCATAATCAACAATTTGGCGAGGACGAGGGACTGAGCCATGACGGTAGAGCCGATGCTCGCACAAGGGGCAACCAATTCCACCGTCGACGAGGCATTCTGGATCCCAGAGAAAGAAATCAGGGATGAATAAGTCGGTTGGTGTTAAACTTGATATTGCTTGCATTGCAAAAAATGGATCTGGGCGAGGGAACCAGAATGTTTTTGCATCTCTATAGAGCGGTGGAAGTCCATCTTTTTTGTGAATGGCTGATGCTGCAACATGAATATCAAATGGGCCTTGGAGCCAGCCTGGAAGTGGGGGTACAGCACGATTTGACTTGGCTCTAGGTGAGGTAGACTCGGAATCCTCTTCATCTAGTATCAATCCTGGGTCTGTCTGATCAGGGTCATCATTCACTGCAGAGGGAGGGTCGACACCATCATCATCATCTCCCACTCCATCATTGAGCAAACCTGAGTAATCATCGTTGTTGTCTTCATCTGGAGTATCAATGTCTGTGACACCTCCACCATCTGGAATCAATTGATGCTCGTGCGGTGTGTAGAGGGCCTGGGCATGGATGAAGAAGGAAATAAAGTACTTCTGTCAATTGGCACTGAAGGTGATGTGTTGGCTGCCTCAGCTCCTCTGAGCTGGCGGGGAGGCAGAGCAGGCATTCCACGAACCATCTATGCAAGGTAAATGGTAAAGAGAAGCCCAACAAGACTTTAAATAAAATACTTACTAGGTGTTCACCATCACTTCTGAAGCGTACTGACATAGGACCAGCTGGTGGATTCTTTGCGGGACGCCCCACCGGACGTTTTGAGATTGGTTCACCCAAAAGTGCAGCCTTTTGCTTTGTGCCAGTTCCCCGGGGGCGCCCACGAGGCCTTGGGGTGGATATTGAAGCAACAGAAGTTTTTGGCTTATTTTTGAACCCTTGGGACGTCCGGGGCCACGTTTTTCTGGCTCAGATGGAGACACAATTGAACTCCTGAGTATAGTTTCTAAGACAAAACGGAATTGTACATTGTATTTATCACGTACAGGTTGCCTGGATTGTTGTGGTTTCCATTTGGAGAGGAACTTGAAGGTGTTTCTTGGTTCATTTCAACCTGTTAGGTGATTTTCTCTGTGTTTTGACAATAAGACTACACAGTAGTTCATGTGAGAGAAACCATACTGGTCTATACTGGTGTCGTGTCAGACTGTCGACCGCCAAATGCCAAATACAGCCACCTACTGAGCAAAGAGCTTAGGAGGCTCTGGTATGTAGAAGAGGTGCAGGGGAGTTAAAATCAGGTAGCAATGCAATGCAACAGCAGAGAGCAGGAGTGGGCAGAGGTACAAGGCCGTGCAGATGGTTATCAAGGAGACAAGGACACACATCTGACAACCGGGCCGGACATGTGCTTATCATTTTGGGTGGTAAATGAAAAGCATCTTCCTGAATTCGAACCCGCGCACATCAAAAGCACTGCTTACTAAATTCAAACTCCGCTAGTATCTAGTATCCAGTATCTTCCACCATCACCAGTATCGAGCCATACTCAAGAGGCTTTGACAGCCAGAAATTACAGTCGCCATAAGCTCGACTTGCTCGCGTTAAGTGCAGATTTGGCACAATCTCGACAAATCCAGTAAAAACCTCCGGAAAATTCCATTTTATAACATTTTCTCAGGTGAGATTCCCATATTAGGGTATGCACGTGACCATTCCGGCAATCTGTGTGCCCTCGACTAAGTAATTCACTTTTTCGACCCAGTGTAGGGAATTTCTTTGGTGGGTACCTCTTGGCACAAACCTATGGCGGTCACATTGCACATTTATTATTCCGTACTTTTTTTCCCACTTTTCTGTACTTTTGTCCATCTTTTGTGTGTTTCATACTTTTTTTCATGTACACCTCTTTTTTTTTTGGTCCAGGTATGTTTTTTCTTCTGCAGAGTCTCACTGATTTCTTCCCAAGATTGGACCCAAGTTTTGAGTGAGATGAGAATCTCAACCTTCTTTTTACTCGGTGGCTGTGCAGGCCGAGTAGCCGGCCTCGATGGCCTTGATCGGCAGCACATGTTAAGAGTACTTGAACCACTGAAAACCAGACTGGACTCGCAAGATCCATGTCCACACCACTTTCAGGAGACACTAGAACATATGCAGCCATCCAGCCACAGCAGAGACATGCTTGCTGTGGCTCAACAGTAGGTTACCCTACAGCGGAGGCATCACATCAACATAGGCCATCAACCCTGATTAACCCCACTCTAGGGGCGAAGTTCAAACCATCCTCCAGTGTCTTGCTGGCTCATGAAACAGTGGTACTGAGTTCAAAATGGGAAAGAAAAACAAAGGATTGAAGATTGAAAAAAAAAAGTATAGTACAACCAAAAAAAGATCGGAAACACAAAAAACACAAAAAAAAAGGCATAAAAACACAAAAAAACACCTGAATATAAATGTGCAAAGTGACCGCCATACAAACCGTCACTTCGTTCCTGTTTGTGAACTTTTCAACCATGTTGGATTTTCTTCTTTTGCCAGTTACTCTTCCCTGAGTGAAAAGCAATGCAATATTGGTGTACCATGGTCACATGAAATACGAGATCATTCCGAAGCCTTCTGGCAACCTTCATGATGAGAAGGGAATTCCGGGAATCCAACTAATCTGGCTACTTTACCCTGGACTACCCTAATCTGAAACCGGGAAGAAAATTATCCCTAAATTAGTGAAGGAGGTTTTTTCCTGATGGGCCGAGGCCAGTAGTCCCTCATAGCCAGACGCCTCAATGCAATCACTCGTACCTCGTTTGGAGGCCAGGCTGTGAAGCTGTGATTGGTTTTAGGGATTTTAAGAACAAGCTGGCGATCTGGCCTTAATTAAACCCGTCCTGGGTAAGCCTGTGCACACAGTCTCCTTCGAGTTTTTTAGGCTCTGGTGTCATATGTGGAACCAAAAAATGTTTTTGATTTTTTTTCAAAAACTACGTAATCATGTAGTAAGGACATAATGAAGATCATAGTTCGAAGTCTTCTGGCGCAGCTGGTTTCGTCGTTACCGTCGTATTTTTAGCGAACACTTACGGTCTTGGTTCGATCCTGTCAAGGATCACTTTTTTCAACGTTGTCCCCTTTGGACGTCACCCGACTTTACGCTAACGATAGTGCCGTTCCATCTTGATTTACTCTCTCCCATCGAAATTTTCACTCCAGAACCACAACTGAATTGGACCCATTCACATTATTTATCAATAAAAGTGTGCTCACCCCCGACACTTGACCTGCAAAATCACAATAATAGGTAGGGTTGTGTGTGCAAGAAGAAATCTCTCAAGAACAAAGTACTGGTACACCGGCAAGTTGAATCCTGATGCAGACAGTCCCAACTCAACACTGCTGAGAACGCAGACACTTTTGTCTGTATTTCATTCCTTGACAGACCTGCAGACCTGTGAGGCTTAAGCTTCTTGACTGCAGTACACAATATACTGGATTTTCTGTGAATAAACTGGGCTTTGTGACCACAGATTTTTCGATATCCAATAGAAACTGTATTTCCTTTCCTTGGCACAGAACTTGCAGAAGTAACAATGATATAAGCTGAGTCTGGATCATTGCTTTGCTTGTGTTTTATAGTATTCACGGGTAATGTGCTGAGGCCTTAAAGGAAGGCAAACAGTCCAGATTTTCCCCCGGAATTTTTGACTTCCTTTTAAATAATCTTTAATTGTGGTTCAGATGGAAGTTCCTGTCTGCCTTCTCAAATTCTCCATTTTTCATCTTGGCACATTTTTGTCGGACGTGTGCCGTCATTACATGCCCTGTTATTTCAGTTACAGCCTCTGTTTAGCCCAATTTTGATTTCTTTCACAAATAGTGAATTTCAGCATTTCAGCATGACACAGGAGGGAAATTTCCTCCCTGCGGCGCTGAGGGGTGTTCAAGTAAGTAATCTCTGCAGTTTGTGAATTTTTGAAGCGTTGCTGCCCGCAGAGTATCGTCAAAACTTTCGTGGCAACTGAAATAGGTGCATGGGAACTCCCCAGGCCCGATTGGGCCTGGCCAGGCCAAATGCGGCCTGAGTTACCAAATCGGGCCTGGAAGCTGTCCACATATGACACCAGAGCCAGTTTTCCAGTTTTAGGCTCGTCGTACTAGCCAAATAAACCGCGGGAAGAAATCAAATGACCCGGAGGGATGGAACTCCAAACAGAGGGAAGGATCACGACACCGCGAGTTGGGGCTGTGATGTCACAGCAAACACTCTTCGTCCAGTCGATGCAGAGCGTGTCAGTGGGCGCAGTATTACCGTCGTTCGTGGGAGCGGGATAGAACGTACGTACAGCCGTCGCGGCTACACCCGACTCGTGATTTCTTTTTTCTACTCTTCCACGATGAGCGCCACTGTGACCCGCCGACTCTCCGCCAGACGGGGCTCAACCACCGCACCAGATCCCTACGCGAAAAATGCGCACCTCATCCGCGAATCGTCGAGCATCCTCACCATCGTCCGTGTCTCCTCCCCCGCCAGCCACAACCCCGTCCACCCCCGCTCTCGAGACTCCCCCCTCGCCCCGCCGTGCCCACAGACGCATCGGAAGCAATCCAAACACCCCGCTGCCGTCCCCAGGCTCCCCGGATCCACCTTCAGCCCGTCTCAGTTTCGCCTTTTCCTCATTTGGAGCGCCACACCAGCAGGCCAGCCCAGGCGGGGGCCCAACACCGCGTCCGCGTCCTGCCTCGCCCCATCGCGCAGGGTCTGCCTCGTCGTTCAGCAAACCACGCCTGTCCCCGGAACAGCTGCTCGAAGTCGCAAAACAGGCCACAAACCCGCGCTACGTGCCCTCGCCCGCCGTCACACCCTCAATAGCCTCGCACTCGCCCGTAATACACCCGCGATCCAGCTCTCCTCTGGGCCAACAGTCCCCCACAGTCGCACCCGCGACGTTCACGCCCCTCCCTCCCGACGTGTACCTCCCCTTCCTCGACCGCCCCGCCGAAGTCTCCGCGCTGCTCTCCTCCCCGCCGTCTGCCAAGCTGTTCGCCCTCCTCGCCCAGACGTTTCCGAAGAACAAGGCCAAGGACGACGGCGCCCTCCCGCATAACACCGCCGACTGGACCTTTGCGCATCTCGCACACTGGCTCACGCAGACGACGCGCGACGAGGCCTCGGATGGCGTTCTGGGTGCAGACCGCGCGCCGCTGCATCCTGCTGCACAGCGAGCTCATCTGGGAGCGCCTCAAGGGCGCCTTGGGCGTCCCGCCCGAGCTCGATGTCGAGTACACCGAGGCGGAGTACCACGACGTATTCGAGAGCGACGAGGAGAGCGGCGATGAGCAGGGCCGCTGGGGAACTGGCGCAGCAATAACGCGGTCTTGGACTCCCCGGTGTTCGATCGCACGTCGTCGCCGAGCGCGTCGCGGAACAGCTCGACGACGGTGGAGCCGTCGATGAGCCGCACCCCGACCACCGACACGTCGTCCTCGACGCCGACGCTCGTGACGCAGCTCCCCACGCCGGCGCACGACGAGTACTTTACGTTCTCGCCGAGCGAGCTCGCGCCGAGCGGCAGCGAGATCTTCATCGAGCCCATCCTCGCCTCGGACCAGGCTATCCTCGGCCCCCACCCGCCCCCCTTATCGCTCCCGGGCGACGCCTCCAGCCTCGGCGACATCGGCGAGGAGGAGGAGGACGAGGACGCCGCCGCCAGTCCCCCCCGTGGGCGCCACCCCCCGCCGCCGCCGCCGAGGTCGCCGAGCCGCCCCAGGTGCACGGCCTGCGCATCAGCACGCCCGGCACGCCGCTCCTCCCGAACGCGATCCGCTCCGCGACGACCGGCGCGCCCATGCGCTCGCCCTCCTTCTCCGCGCGCGCCCCGCCGCACTCGCACTCGCCCACCTTCCGCTCCAGTTCCAGCTCGCCGGGCAGCCTGCGCCTCGAGCGCTCCGCCTCCTTCGGCAGCGCGCGCTCCGTGGGCTCGTCCAACAGCGGGTACGACCCCGTCGCGGACCGCGCGCCCGGCAACCCGCTCTTCCCCAGCAACTTTGCAAGGCTGGCGCTCGGGCCGACGTTGGCTGCCAAGTGAGTCGTTTGTGTCCATATTATACTTCTTCTTTTGCACGAGCTGACGGGGACTGTGCACAGCAACCCCGCGCTGCGCTCGCCTTCGCTGCCGCCGCAGTCGCGCTTCAGCATGGGGCGGCGCTCGTCCTCAACGCGCTCTGAGCAGCGGGGGAATCGGTTCCGCCGGGGGGAGGAGGAGCCGCACTATGCGGCGACGTTTGCGAGCAGCAGTAGTGCGGGGAGTGTGCGGGATGCGTGAGGGTTTTTGTGCTGCTGGTGTTGTGGACGGGTGGGAGGGGGGGGGATACACGAAAACACGAAGAAGGGGGAGAAGGGGGGATATTAAAACGCAAAGTGCAGTGTATCATATATGTATTGGGTTCAAGTGCCGGAGCAGAGGCCGTGAGGTTATGTATTGCTGGGATTCATTGTTTGTTGTAGAATAGACCGTTGTTTTTGGTATGTACTTGCTTTGGGTGGGTCCATGTTATAATTAATGCACGATCTCATTCATACTTGCATTGTAAAACCACCGGAATGCAGGGGAGATTCTGAATTTCATACGAGACCGACGTCGACATCGAAGAACGAAAAACGAAACCTAGAGAGAGGGAGCAAGTTGCTGTCAACGGGTGGGAAGGGATACACGAAACCGCGAAGGAAGGGACGGATAGTATTAAGTGCAGTGTATCGCATATGTATTGGGGTGGTTGGTCGTTCAAGTGCCAAGGAGCAGGTCCGACCTCGAGTTTTGGTACTTGCTTTGGGTCCATGTTATATTGTAAAATCATCGGACCGCAGGCGAGATTCTGAATTTCAACATCGAAAAACGAAATCCAGAGAGAGAGCAAGCATTAATCGCTTTCCACTTCGCCTTCCTCCTCCGCCTCGTCCTCCCAACCCGAATCACCCTCGTCCGCCGCTCCCACCACATCTGCAGCGCCCCCGACAACCGCCCCCACTCCGCTTCCTCATCCTCTTCCTCGCCTTCGTCCTCGTCCTCGTCCCCGCTCTCACCCCCCTCCTCCCCACCCGCGCGCTTCCGCTTCCCCCCCATGCCCCCACCCTCGACCTCCCCATCCGCGACCGTCACACACGTCAGCCGCGTCCCTTCGAGTCGTACTCCGCCGCCGGCCGGATCTCGAGCACCGTCGCAGGCCGCCGCAGCGGGGAGCGCGGCGAGGTCGTACAGGAGGATCTTGCCGTCCGAGGAGACGGTGCACACGACCGTGGTTGAGGCGCCGTGCGCGGCAAGCGCGGCGGGGGGGGAGGGCGATGGGGAGGGTGGCGATGGCTTTTACGCTGCGAATAACAACAGCAACAATAATAATAGTAATAGGAATAGGAATAGGAATAGGTCAGCGGAGATGGGAGGGAAGAAGGAGAAAGGAGAGGCACGGACCGATTCGCGTGCCCCGTCATCTCCGCGATGATGCGCGGCGGCGTTTCGGGGTCCGTCGACAGCGCGTATATGGCGAGCTTTTTGTCCTCGGCGCCGGCGAGGAGGACGTCGCCCTCGCCGTTGACGCGCTTGCAGAATTGGACGTCGTGGAGGCGGGCGGGGTGCGTTATTGTGTGGAGCAGGTTCATGTCCTGCCGAGGAAGATGAGACGAGGACGAGGGAGGTGGGGAGGGGAGGGGGGCTTACGGTGGTGTAGACGTCTATTGTTGAGGCTACTTGGACGACGAAGAGGGAGCCGTCGGAGGACCACCGGACGAGTTCGGCCTCTGGGTGGTTCATGAGTCGTCTCAGAGGACGGTTTTAAAAATAAAAAAGGAATGAGGTACCTTTACCGAGTTTCGTGCTCGCGCACCCCTTGCCTCGCATTAGATCCCAACATCCGCAGCGTCCGGTCCTTGCCGACACTCAGCGCGACCTTCCCAGACGGATGTACCGCCACAGAGTTGACCCGCCCCTTGTGTCCACGCAGAGCCCGCAGAACAGCCCAATCCCGCGCTCTGAACAGACATAAGTCCCATCTTCCGACGCGGAAAGCAAATGCGAGCGCGATGGGAACTGCAGGTGCGTTATTGAACCTTGGCACCCATACACAGTCCAGCTAGTGGTCCGTCATCGCAAGGCGATTCAACGGACCCTCATGATGCATCAGGCCGCCGATTTCCTCTTCCGCCGCCGCAGATCCCACACTTCACGATTTCATCCCGCGCTCCCGGTCGCCAGCCATTTCCCGCCGTGGGGAGACGCCGCGACGGCTTTTATGCACGAGACGTGTGCGGGGAAGATAAATACGGGCTTTAGGTGGAAGGAGAGCGCAGAAGTGTCCGCTTCGAAGGAGACGGTGCCTTCGAGCCCGTACAAGCAGTTTTTCGTAGGACCCAGCAACGACTTGAAGGTCGACGGAAGAGGGCGTCGGGGCTTCCTTGTCGGCTTTGGATTTTCGTTTCCGCCGCGCACAGCGGGAGTGGTAGCAGCAGCAGCAGCAGCAGTAGCAGTGGTAGCCTTTTCCTTTCCTTTTAAACTCGATTTCGCAGGTTGGGCTTTTTTTTGTGGGACAGGAGAACCTTTCACTCGGCTGGCGGAGAGTTTTGGAGGGTCGACTCTAGCTTTCTTGGCTGGCCGTTCTGGCGCCTTCATCGCGGACTTGGGGCATGATATGGTGAAAGCCAAAAAAAACAAGCGCGGTTATTATACTGAAGGGTAACACAGTCCAATTTAACAAGCGCAAAGCCAAAGCTACTTAAATTCTTGCTACTTACCCAGTTCCACATCTATTGGAATGCGCGTCTCATTTCACGCGTCTTTGGCCCCACCGTTTGAGAACCGCCATCCATGAGAAAAGGACGCGAGCGTTAACGCCTTCATTTGCATTTCTCAGCCACCCAAATCTGCAACCGGAACACTCGCAGCGCGCCGCCGGCCTTTACAAGACGTCGCTATCGGTGTCAAGGACAGTGATCTGCACTCAGATATGAAGACCGACCAGCTCCTCTGCAATGCTCAGAGGTTTGGATCTCCTTTGCAATATTTTTTTAGTCTGCTCATTTAGCTCAGATTTCACTTCGCCGTCGATGCTTACTGTGGTCGCCTTGCTTCGGGAAGCCGGAGCAGATATTGT
This sequence comes from Mycena alexandri, assembly GCA_029233265.1. Lineage (NCBI taxonomy): Eukaryota > Fungi > Basidiomycota > Agaricomycetes > Agaricales > Mycenaceae > Mycena > Mycena alexandri. The sequence continues at coordinate 336,289 of JARJCM010000098.1, forward strand.
AGGGAAACTGAACTGCGAACGAGTTTTGGAATGGGGTATGTAGGTTTCTGTTCCCTCCATATTTTGGCCTCAGCTGAGAATGCAGGTCACTGAACGTCCATTCAGTTCATGGGCCGGTTGTCAACCCATTTCAAACCGCGTCTTCGACCGTTCCATGGGCCGATCGCGAGAAGCGATCTGCGGGTGGCAGCTCTGGCGGTAGTGCTGCCTCCGTTGCGGCAAAAATGTGTAGCGCGTGAGCAGACTTGCATGATCTCGCTCCAGTTGCTGACATGTTTTCGTAGTGCCTTATCGACAGATACGGGTGGCTCGACTCGTTTGCCCGCCTCTTATTGCGGTTGTCGTTGGTCTCAAGCCGTCGTACGGGCTCCTAAGCAGGTATTCGTCGTCAAATGTCTGATAATGTACTACACTAAATACTCGCGCAGATGGGGTGTTATATCCTTTGCAGACAGCCTTGATTGTGTCGGAGTCATGGCGGGTGATATATCTACCACCCGCGATGTTTTTGGTCAGTCCATCCGTTGTGACGCGATGCGGAGCTGACAGAGCCGCAGACACATTAAATGTGTACGACGCGAAGGATCCTACGTCTGCATCGCCAGACGCCAGACAAAGGGCGTCGGCAGCGGCCACCCGAGCATGGTCGACTTCTTCCCTCGCCTGACTTGCGGATTGGCATTCCGCATGAATATTTCCCCTCGGAACTCTCGGACGAGGTTCGGACGCCGGTGCGGGACTGCTATCGAGCGCCTCAAGTCTCGATGGGGCGACCATCGTTCCTGTTTCACTGCCCTCCACTCCGTATGCGCTCAGTGCGTACTACGTGATTTCCAGTGCCGAAGCAAGCAGCAATATGGCACGATACGATGGGGTCCAATATGGTATAGTTTTTCTGGTCCTCGTTTTCACGAAAACTAATGTTGGTCCTTCTTCAGGATTGCACGTTCCGTTACCCCAGGGCACGAACCTCACCAACACAGCGAGCATGTACGCACGAACACGCTCCGTCGGGTTTGGCGGGGAAGTCCAAAAGCGCGTTCTTCTTGGGACATACGCTCTCACGGCCGAGTAAATACCCTCAATACCACTACCTGCTCTGACTGCTCATCCATCTATACAGTGCCTTTCGACAACTATTTCCTGCAAGCACAGCGAATACGCCAGCTCGTCCGCGACGACTTAACCGCGTGTTCCGCGTACCAGGACGTCCTGTCTTCAAATCCAACAGGCGGGTTGATAGTGAAGGGAGTTGACGTCTTGATCCACCCATCCGCCATACGCACTGCTCCTCCTCTTGGTACTGAAGATACCGATGGCCTGCAGACGTACGTGCAGGATGTCCTCACCGTGCCTGCCTCCCTCGCAGGACTGCCCGCGCTCAGCGTACCACTCCCAACCCACGACCATGATTGGCCTGTAGGCATCAGCGTGGTCGGTCAATGGGGTTGCGACGATACAGTTCTCCGTGTCGGTCAATTTCTTGAATAAAATTATAAATAGATGTCCCTAAAAAAAGAAAACGCGTGAGGTCACATTGTGACCCAGCCCCTCTCTTTTCTGCGGCCGCCAATACCCATGCTCGGCGGACCCAGCGAACCCCAAAGCGCGAGATATCTGTTGTGGAGACGAATCTGGCGGACCCCATGTACGCCGGTGTAAGCGCGAGGTGCCCCATACGCAGAAACAGTTGACGTGTGGGCAGGTGCAGAGAGCTGAAGAAGCTGGAGAAGGCGAGGAGGAAGGAGCGCGATTTTGCTAAGACGAGGCGTCAACTGCATGAAATTATTGCGAAACAGACTGAGCGGGCGACGCTGCGGAAACACATCGACGGTGGGACAACTGTGGAGGGACGCGCGAAGCGGACCAAAGAGACCGCGAAACCGTAGGGCGAGCAAGAAAGGCATGCGGAAAGGAAGTGCGAGACTCAACACAGCGAGCGTGAAATCTGCCGAAGAAAAACGCGAAACCTACCAAAGCGAACGCCACGAAATCCGCACAGGACGCTACGCAACACTCGAGACAACATGCGACATCCATTGCCCCTGTTCGCGTCCACCTCGTGCAACAGCATTGACGCCACTTTTCGAGCGCTTCTAGACGAGCACGAGAGGCAGCTGAGCGCCTCCAGGCCTCTACCGAGCTTGAAGCTCAGGACGAAGAAAGACGGGCGAAAACGCGCTGGAGGAGGACCCTCGACGAACTTAGCGAGCTTCTCTGGGTCGCCAGGGGAGCGTCTATCTCTGGGGCGGGGATCAAGCGGAAGCGTGAGGAAGAGTTCGATCTCAACCTGCCTACGGAGCATGTCGCAGTAACGCCGAATAAACGTCTGCGGCCCACGCCCAGCTGGAGCCCATTCTCGGTTTTCATGTGAGATGCCCTTCCTCGTTTTAAATGCAGGATTTTCACCTAACGAGTGTGTATAGGACCTAATTACTAATAGTGGGCCCGCCGCTAAAGAAATAGTCTCCAAACTCGTCGCATCATTGAGCCAGGCCGAGATGTTTTAAACCCTTTTCCCTGCGCAGGGAGACATTTGATCTCCCCCCTGCGACACAAACTGATTCTGGAGCGACGCCGCAAAAGGTCCACGGGGGTTAGTAGTACGCTACATCCGCACAGCGAGTCTCAAGTCCACTGCCCCTTGAATGACATACTGCCGTCTCTCTCGACGCACCTCTATGTGAGGAGACCACCTCTTATCTTAAAGTATTACGGGGATAGCGTACATCACAAGGCAGACTTATACACATTCCACTGGCGGATCGCGTTTTCAATAGTACGCGCCAAATAAATTCGACGAGGGCACCGTTTAAAAAGTTTGAGAGACCAGCATAGAGTTATAAATAGACTTGTCACGAAACGCGTTGAATCACAACGTGACGAGTCGCGCCTTTTCTTTCTCTCGACCACCAACATCTAGTACAGGTTATTTTTTTTCGTGCACTGAAATTCTCAAAAATATCCATATTTCTTCTTACTAGGGAGACTACTCAATCAACATTATGTTCGGACGCGGAAAACCCTCCAACCTCGAGATCTCCTTCATGATGGCGAACCTCCGAGATCCCAACTCGACGACGCGCCCGTGCACGCAATGTCGGCGCGAGGTGCCCAAGACGCAGAAGTTGCTGACCTGCGAAAAGTGCAGAGAGAAGAAGAAGCAGCAGAAGGCGAGAAAGAAGGAGCGCGACCTGGCAGTCCAAGAAGGCCGGGGTGCGGGCCCAAACCAGGGGTTCTCGAGTGCGCCGTTGCAGGCGGTGGTCGCGAAGCAGGAGCAGGAGACGGTCGCGAAGCGCGCGGCGGCGCGTAAAGTCAAGACTGGCGTCAAAGAGGACCCAAACACCGCTGCCAGCGCGTCAAGCTCGCGCAACAGCATGGCCATGGTTTTAACAGACGATCTTGACGAGCACGAAAGGGAGGAGCGAGCTTGAAGTCAGCGCCGAAGAAGAGAGCGACGAAAAGGACGACGATCGAGGACGAGCTCCAGGACGATCTGAACGAGCTTAGCGCGCTCCTCTTGTTTGAAATGATTACGAAAGGAGCATCCAGCTCCATGGCGGGCACCAAGCGTAAGCGCGAGGAGGAGGAGTACGAAGCCCCAATCTACCTGGGACGGTGTACAATGCAGAGACGTCGAAGAAACGGATTGCGGGGCGAAATGCCCATGCCGAAGCTGGAGCCCATTCCAGGGCTTATCATGTACGCCACATCTCTGTCGTCCGCCACCTTCCAATTTTACTAACATGTGCACAGGCTCCCGCCAAAAAATCGATCGACAAACCCGTCGCGTCGTCATCGAAGACGGCGTCGACATCCAAGCCCCTTCCTCTGCGCAAGGAGACCTCTAACCTCCCCGCGACCAAAATGGGTTCCGAGACGAAGCCGCAGAAAGTTCAAGCTAGCCTCGCCGATTGGCTGAAGCCGGCTCCCAAGTCCACCTGAAACAGCGTCCGTGAAAGCAACTTATCTTACAGTTTGTATATACTGGCACCTACGGTATAGCGTACAACGCAAATATACAAGATCCATAATTTGAATACAGTGTGTTTTGACCGATTCCAACTCCCGCCTTTCACGAATTCAAACGGCTCCGACTTTCTGCAGGAATGTCTCTGGAGGCTCTGGCGGGCACTCTGTCTCTTCTACCGTCGGTATACCCTGAACCATGGCCGCGTCAATACACTCCTAAATAACATATCATGATAGGACGTACGGTGACGAAGTCCATTTCCAGTGGTTTCCAGACTCTCGTGCGGTACACCTATCTTGTAGCCGAAGTATAGCGCGGGCGAAAATCGGAATGTTGATATCTAGTAATCGTTAGAAACGCCAGCATCATCTCCGTCGTAGAGGACCTACAGGCAGTCATGAACAGGGAAGGATCAAACTTGAAGAACACGGCATAGCCCATTCATGAAAACGAATATCAACGTCCAACCAATGCCCCTAATGGCAAACCTGGACTAGAGCAGCGTGAATAATAGAAAAGGATGGACATCACCCACCAGTACGCCAGGTAGGGTCTTGAAATCCGAATGTGAGCAGTGAGCACTATAAATCCAGAGACTGGAAACGGCCTCACTGCAAAGGGTTGTTGTAGATATTCTTCTTTAGATCGTAGCCCTGAGCGGTCATTCCACGGTCTACGGCCATGAGCGGAAATCGTGAAATTTAGATTGAATGAACACGCACGGAAGAAGACATCTGTCAGACTGCTCGAAAACCATCCTATGAAGCTCCCGGTGGTCACGACGTTGACGAACCAATTGAATACCTTTCCAAGAGTCGTCAGGACGTGGGCAATAAAAGCATTGTAGACCACATGCAGTCTCGACCCCAGCGGAAACGGTCATGAAAGACATAAGAAGCAAACACCGACTGTGAAATCCAGTTCAAACTCCGTTTAATCAGGTGCAGGGGTGATGCAACAAACCGATGCCAAACAGACGCAATCGGCAACCCATTCTTCGTGGTGTGAGCAAAGAATTTGGGAGCTTGCCCTCGGATGGAAAGGCCGTATAAGTAGACGCGGGAACTGCAAAACAAGAGGCTGCTTTCCTGCGCGAAAGCGCCGCCTGGTGAAGCTACCGGGCCGTTGACAATGGTGATGGGACTGCTGGCCAGAAAGAGTGAGTTAACAGGTGGCGAGAAACTACGCGAGAAGACAAGAGCACCTTCGTGCCCTGCGCTTTTCATGGCGATGACAAATGGTGACTGAGCGGCCGTGCCGCCCTCTGCAGTACGAGTCAGTGAAATGTAAGATCTCATGGCAGCAACGTAGGCAACCCGTACTGGAGAGGAGCTCAGGGTTGTCGTATGAGACGAGCATTCCGACCATGAGGATTCCGAGCATGTAGAATATCACGATCCGGTAGAAAAACCCCTACGAACGCCTTCGCGATATGCGCCGGGGACTTGAAGAAAAGGTTCAATACATTCGGGGTGGATGAAAGGCTAGGAATTCACTTTTCCGTCTCAGACGCTGCGATTGCATACCGTTCCATGCCCTGGAACGAGAATGCGGCTTGGATAATAACGTTGAAGATCCCCCAGGAAGCGGTCGGCGCCAACGTTTTCCACCAGATGTGCGCGGTTAACTGCGCCAGGGTTTATCCAAAACTAGATGCGGGTGAGAGCAGTTGTAAAAGAATGCCAATGCACACACCCTTGAATCCAATACGTTCGTGATTCGGCCCTCCTCCAAGATCAATGATGAGGCCAGCGAGGAGGATGATAATGATGAGGGCAACTAGGATAGGTATGAAGAATACCGCCAAGACATAGGGCTTGCAGACGTACGTTTGATGATGGAGAAAACAAATTCAGCTGGAAATACCGAAGTCAATACTGCGATTTCAAGTCGCGGGTGGACACGTACTTTCTCCGAAATATCTGAACGCAATGTAAGAGGAATGAGATGAATGAATGAACATTACTTACCGGACGCCAAAGATGTTAATCGAGCAGACCAGGATGGTGATGATCTAGCGTGGTTGAGCTTCGATGCTGCTTACTTGAATCCACTGAAACGCACCGCTGTATATATGGCCGCATGGCTCGTCTGAGATCATCAAGTTGGATGAGACCGTTACTCCGAAAAATAATGGACGCTCACTTCTTTATCCCAGAATGTCATCAGAATCACAGCCGCAGAAATCTCGACGGGCACAATAATTCTACAGGGGAATAAGTTAATGTTGATTGGTGCCGAATAGCAGGGAAACGCACGCGTTATGGTAGAAGTAGTTCTGATTGAGGCGCTATAAACACTTGCTTTCTCAGACGAAGAACGCTGCGTACCCAACCAATGGCAAATCCAAATGCAGGGTCCACCCATCGCGCCGCTAAACACGACTTAGAACAACGCGCTCGTGTAATTATAAAGATCAGACCGACCGAAATGCGGAAAAGTACCAGATATTGGCTGCACAAAGTCACGTTAAGTTCGACCCAACCCAAATGGTTCAAATCGCAAGACGTACGGCCCAGGTAGTCATCTCCCCTATGCAACACAACGACCTGGGATGTAGTGAGTATAGAATCAGGATGGGAATTAAACCACGCACGAATAGGCAACCGTGCCGACCAATCCATATGCTATCAACGCACCCAAGGGCCCGGCCACTTGCAGCGCGTTCCCAGAACCAAGGAACAGGCCCGTTCCAACGGTTCCAGCAATCTAAGGCACTCAGACTTTGAGGGACCGAAAACATGAGAAGTCCTCACAGCAATCCTACATCGAAGTCAATATTCGGACCCGAATAGTGCGCATGTAACGCACATTTGTACATGGCGCTGCTTCAGCCGCCGTTGTACACGATCCAGGTCGTGGAAATCAAAGTCATATCTATCGTCGCTCGCAACTGTTTCGACGATTTCTTGAGAGGACTTGCTGGCCCGCCATTCCTTGTCCATGACGAAAGAAAAAGAAAAAAGGTGGCGCGAAGAAGGGCGAAGGGAAGAAGGACGCGTAGATCATCTCTGTGTTCGCGACAAGTTCAAGTACAAGTTTGTCCCTTGATTAGTTGATTGCATGGCTTCAACTGAATTGCCGCTTGGCGGTTGCTTTTGGCGCTCATCAAAAGCGGTACACAATCACTGATCAGTTCCCGATGATAACGACGGAAGGAAATTCCAAATCTTTGTCCGAACGTCGGCCTGGGCGCACGAGAACTCGAGACTAGGTAGTGTCAGACCCAGGTCGCGAATGCCATTGACTTCTCCTCTGTTGACCTGTTTAGCCAATCTTAACAACTATCGAACAAGGGTAGCAACACAAAACTTTGATAAACTGATTGCTATGTACATCCGACGACAGCATTCGATGAGGGGCCCAAGATTGCGCTCAGAACGTCTGGGTTACCGAGACAGAAGGCGCGGGAGGAAGGAGTTGGCGTCTTAAAAGAGACTAGCGGTACCGCTCAGTCTATGACGTGACGGAGAAGAGTGCATTCTGTGAATGAGAGAGTCCAAGGCTGATGAAAGGGACGGGTGGGAGCATGATTGTAGCGCAGAAGAGACACGACAGGGCTACGGAAGTAGCCGACATTCGCAATAGCTCGCGCATGTCTGTGCGACGATCCATCGCATTGCAATGTCAGCCCACTGCCTTTTACGGTGAAAGCGTTGAGTGCCAAATCGCGCCGGAAGACTGGACAATAGCATAAACAAATCCAGGTCATCATGCGTCAGGGGTTGCGAGCATTCTTTTGAGGTGGGCGGAGTTTGAAACAGAGCAGATGAATCCATAGCTCCAGACCAGAGATTGTGCAACGATTGCGGTCTTGCTTTGTTCGGGGAATGTTCTACAATCGTGGCAGCGCGTCGAGTCGCCGGATAGCGGTTAAAGGGAAGGGGCCCGGGGGCAGTCTGTTATAAACAAACGCTACAACTGCAAACTCGTGCCTCGTCTGTTGTAGCCCGGGGAGGTTTGAAATCCCTTGAGTCCTGAATCAGAAGTAAGGCTGGGTCCACAGTATTTCGAGGTATCGACAGGCATGGATCGAGGACACAAGTTGAACCGGAAACAGAATGGGAATGAGGACCTCAAGTTGACTCTTCGCGTTAACGTTGCATGAGGCATAAACCGACGCGAGGCGCATGTTGGTTCAAGAGACGAGAAGGATTTGACAAACACGCGCAACCTGGTTCTCGCCATGAGTTCCCGACTGAAGAAGAAGCTGGGAAATCTCGGTATAGATCCCTCGAGCGCAAAGGCGAACGAGTCTTTCTGTTTGGTAGCATTTCCGTGCGTTCATTTTCCTTATATTGACCTATACTTCAGATTGGAACCCCATTACCACCGCTCGAGAAGTCCAAGGATAACGGCGAATTCGTTCCTCTTTGGAAGCAAGATGTACTAACTCTCTTTGACCTGAGAATAGCAATGCTCACAATGTATAGGTACGGGACGAACAAGGTCGCAGGAGGCTACACGGCGCCTTTACTGGTGGATTCTCGGCAGGCTACTTCAACTCGGTCGGCTCAAAAGAAGGCATGTGCGTCTACTCCCTCCTTCGACTGTCTCCTCTCATTTGAACATAGGATGGACGCCATCGGCGTTCGTGTCGTCTCGCGGGGACCGGTCCAAGAAGAAGGCGTCGCGCCCAGAAGACTTTATGGACGAGGAGGATCTCCAAGAGCTGAGGGATAGTCGAGATGTGGTCGACACTACCGACGAGATGGACCTCGCGAGCGGGATTCAGACTGGGCATGGAGACGACGAAGAACAGGAGTGCGTGCGGCGCAAATAATCCCTGACATTGCTAACCTGATGCAGTTCTGTTGCGCGCGCGCTGGAAGCCTCCATGCTCCCCGCAGCAAAGGACTCTGCTGGAGCGCGGATTTTAAAGAAGATGGGGTGGCGTATAGGCCAGGGTATCGGGCCTCGGGTGACGCTGCGCCAGAGGAAACTTCAAGATTTGCAGGCAGTATCCGACCGTCGTGGCGTCGTGGCAGATGCAATTATCCCGGACGACGACGAGGAGGAGAAGAAGCACACCTATGCCCCGCGGGACACTCCCATACTTACGGTTGAGCGTAAGGACAATTCACATGGCTTGGGGTATCATCCTGGAATGGGCCTCAACGAAAGTGTCGGCGGCAAGAGTGGTGCTGCTTCTGGTCCAAAGCTGGCTTGTAGGTGATTTCTTTTACAAACCGTTCTTTACTTAGACCGTCTCAGCTGGATTTGGATTGGGTGCCCTCAACGATGCCGACGAAGATGACCTTGACGTCTATGACGGTGGCTTCGCACAAAACAGAAACCGCACTGCGTACGACATCATCGACCGCGAAGAGGAAGAAAAGATATCTATTGGTGGAAAGGCCGATTCACGAGGTCGGACTACTGCAGTACGTTTTCAAGGCCCGCAACCCGTTGTTGTATTTATCTTCCCGAAGACCCCAGCCTCCTCGACACACACGTTCCATGATGGCAAACCTGTCCTAGCAGGTTTTGTGCTTTCCGAAAAGCCTGTTGCCGAAGACAGATGGTATGTTTCGCAGTTCAATCACACGAACAGTTATTGATATCCTTCCAGGTTTCCGTTACCCGACATTCCCAAAGGGTGGAAACCCGATCCGAAGCGCGTTTGGGACAAGGAAAATGCCCAGACACCAGAAACGTCGTCTCAAGCCCCGCCAGATAACTGGAGTCGAAGTGGAATTTCTGCGGACCAGATCAGACCATTAAAATTGAAAACCAGCAAATTACTTACACAATTACAGCGCGGGTCGTTATTGGGAGAAACGCCGTTACCCGCTGCACCCCGTTCGGTTTTCGAGTTCATGTCCCAAAAGGATCGCGAGCGCTTGAAGAATATCGCCTCCGGTGGACCACCTGTAGGCGGGGCTTCTGCCGACGCTCCCTCTGCCTCTTCCTCCCGCCCTGCTCCTGCAACTATCACAATCGCTCACACCGAACCACACATCGCTGTTGCTGCTCTTCGAGGTGGCTTTGCACCCTTTGCCACTAATCCGAACAAGCAGGCACGTTACACGGCCTATCTGGAATCCCAAGCGACCACCGACACTCCCCCTCCTCCGCCGCAACCTCTCCCCGGCCAAAAGATCGACGAGTTCAACAAGGAGCTCGAAGACTACGCGAAGGCGGCGCTGATATTCAAACCCCTCTCCGGTGCCATGGCGGGGCGATTCACGTCAGCCAGCATCGTCGAGCACGGTCCCAAGATCCACGAAGGGCTCTACACGCCGTCAGCCGAGGATCTCGCGCGGAAGGAGGCGGAGCTGCAGAAGATCGAGGAAGAGAAAGTTAGCCCAAAGGTGCACGCCGCGCGGATGGGCATGTATGGGCCGATGACGCGGGAGACGCAGCCCTGGCAGCCGGCAAAGCTGCTGTGCAAGCGGTTCAGGGTGAAGGATCCCAATCCTCCTGCGGAGACGCCGGCGGACGGTCCGCCGCAGGCTGCGTATGCGGAACCTTCGAGCGCGGCGCCGGGGATGGGCTGGGATCAGTTTACCGCTCCGGCTGGGGAGAGCACCGCCGAGACGTCGACTGCGAGCGGGGGTCGCCGCGATCTGTCCAATATCGGGCTTGGGGAGGACGAGGCGCAGGGCCGCGATACACTCACTTACCAGCGTCCTGCCATGGATGTCTTCAAAGCCATCTTCGCCAGCGATGACGAGGACAGCGACGACGAAACAAAGGAAGACGCCAAGGACGATAAAGACGACGAACCACCGCCGGCCGTCGAGCCCGCTGACGCTACGCCTGCAGCCCCGACCCCAGCCGCAGATGTCGCAATGCCAGATGCGTCTGAACTCGCTGTCGTGGACATCGGAACCTTCAAGCCCACCTTCATCCCCCGCGAAGGAAAGGCTAAGAGGGATTCCGACCGCTCCAAAGACAAGAAAGATAAGAAGGAAAAGAAAAAGAAGGAGAAGGTGCTCGTGTCGTTTCAGGAGGATGAGGAGGACGGTCCGTTGCAAATATCGGTCAGGGATCGACCGAAGAAGAAACGGCGGAAGGATAAACAGCCCGAGGAGGAGGAATCCATGTGGGTGGTGAAAGCTGCGCCAGCGGTGGTCAAAGAGTTTCCAATCCCACCGCCGTCGGCCGCGATGATACCGGAAATTCAACCGAGTGAAGCTCCTGGTTCCAAGGGACGCAAGCGGGCAATTGACTTTATGTAGTGTGAATGCATATAAAGTCGCTGGTGTCAGACATGCGACACAAAAAAAAAATGTATGAGTTGATCTCTTTCCGAAGACGACCTGAAGGGCAGAAGGGAGAATGGGGACAGGAAAAACAAAAAATGCACAAAGAAAGATAATGGCCATCGTGGGGGTCGAACCCAAGACCTTCGCGTCACAGTTACATACGCAACTATTAGCACGACGCTCTAACCAACTGAGCTAGACGGCCATACCCAAAGGATGCAGTAATATACCTACAGAGGGTCCGACAGTTTGTGCAGCTTCCTTGCAATTGAACGCGACTCTGTAAAAACAAGTCGGAGTAAACCAGGGATGCGCGTACTGGAATGTTGGGTTGAAAGTGTCGTGCAGAGCACAAGGTGACTCGGGAGCGAGGGACCGTGCTGAAAAGGTTGTAACTGCGGGGTATTGACATTGTAAGTCCACGAAACGCCATGTGGCCAGTACCACGTCTTTGCCTTCATGGTGAGGTCGCGCGCGCCGCGTGCACATAAATTCGCTGCCCTTATTCAAGGCGGATGTCCACAGAGAAGGAAGTCAAGAAACCCTTCGCGGAAATTGAGACTGGAACCCGCTAGAAACCAGCCAGAAACATAAACGCAAATCCGTGTCATCTGGAAAAAGTAGGCCTAGGGGAGCTTTCACAGAACGGAATTCACGGCGAAATATGGCCGTGCGCCGTGCCAAGTCCTGAGTCGAGCCGAGGTAGTGGCTGGTAGTGGCCGTGTTGTGCAAGTTGGATATTGCTCCGATTTGTCTGTGCTTGTTTTCCGGCTTGCCATGCTCCCTTTCCATACCCGCCAGTCCAACTCCAGTTTTCCACCAAAACCAAAGATTTTCTCTGTTCAGAGCCTCAAATTACTGTATAGTCGACCTGTACTGCGCTGGCTACCCTATTTATTCGGTCTAATCCTTACATTCTGGCTGTTTGCGCCTTTTGTCCTTAGCTACGGACGGGAGAGTCTTCCCATTGCTGCACAACCACCGGGCTCAGTCGCGCCGGATATCTTGTCTGCGCGGGCCCAGAGTGTGAGGGATGCGTACGTCCACGCGTATTCCAGCTACAAGAAGGTCGCTTGGACGTTTGACGAGCTCAAACCCGTCTCCGGTGGAAGCGACAACAAGTATTAACCCTTGCCTCTTTGAATATCTCGTCTGTGGTGCTGAATCTCTGCAGTTTTAATGGCTGGGGCGTCTCCGTCTTCGACTCACTCGACACCATGTGGATAATGGGTCTCCACGATCTTTTCGAGGAGGGTCTCGACGTCGTCACCAACACCACCTTCTACTGCTCCCCGGAGAACTACGTCCCGTTCTTCGAGACCATCATCCGCTACCTCGGCGGCCTGCTCTCTGCCCACGCCCTCTCCGGCGAGCCGATACTCCTCAAAAAGGCAGACGAGCTCGGAGCCTCACTCCTGCCCGCGTTTAAAACCCCCTCGGGCCTGCCCTGGTACGCCGTGAATCCAATGACGTGAGTGATTCGGGCACCATCCATTTGTCGTCCCGTCACCCGTCCGAAACCAGTGGAACCACCCGCGCGGGATGGACGAGCAGAGTCCTCTGGTCCGAGGCCCTCAGCAACCAGATGGAATACAAGTACCCTCGCCCATTTGACCGGCCGCTACGAGTACTATGAGCTGGTGCGTCGCACATCGTCCTTCTTTTGCATTCCCAACAAACATTTTCAGACCGAGAAAATCATGGACATCATGTACGACGCAGAAATCATCGACGGGCAGTTCCCCACCCAATGGGACATCAAGACCGGCAAGCCTATAAACCAGCACTTCTCCGTCGGTGCCTACGCAGATTCAGCCCATGAATACCTATTAAAACAGTACCCTCCTCTCCGCCCAATCAGAGCCCAAGACCAAGGCGCTCTACCTCAAAGTTGTCGACTCCATCATCGACACCCTCCTCTACGTGACGCCCAAGCGCGGGCTGCTGTACGTCACGGACGTGAGTAACGGCGTCCCGAGCTTCAAGTTCGAGCACCTCTCGTGCTTCCTGCCGGGGATGCTCGCGCTCGGCGTGCACACGCTCGACCTGCCCCCCAAGACGCGCGAGCTGCACGCGTGGGCGGCGGAGGGCATCGCGACGACCTGTTGGCTCACGTACGCAGACAGCGCGAGCGGGCTGGGACCGGACGAGATGTGGATGACGCATCCGGAGGGGGAGTCTGCGAGCGGGAAGTGGTTGACGTTGGTGAAGAAATGGGATGAAGAAGGTAGGCCCGGGGGTGTACCGCCGGGTCTTGGGCCGTTCAAGGTCGAGAAGAAGGCTGCGGGGCGGGATTATGGGATGTATCAGACGACGTATCTGCTGAGGCCGGAGGTTCGTCATCACTTGTCCTTGAGCGCAAAGCGATTTACATGACTAACGTGTTTCGCAGGCGGTGGAGAGCTTCTACCTCATGTGGCGGACGACGGGGGATGCGGTGTGGAGGGAGCGTGGGTGGTGCGTTGAAATCATCCTCCAAGTAAACGAATCCCACCCAACTCTTTTGGATACAGGGCAGTATTTGAAGCAATCGAGAAACACGCGCGTCTAGAGCGCGGATATGCGAGCATCATGGACGTAGACGCGAAGCCAGTCACACACAAGGACGAGATGCCCAGGTCTGTCCTTCTTCACCTCCCTCCACTCTTTCCACTAACCTATCCACCTTCAGCTTCTTCCTCGCCGAAACGTTCGTCGTCCACCACCATTACATCTCCTCATCCCACTAACATAAAACGATTCGAACTACAGATTAAAATACCTCTACCTCCTCTTCGTCGACCAAGACATCATCCCCCTCGACAAGTACGTATTCAACACCGAGGCGCATCCGCTCCCCATATTTGAGTGGACGCCGAAGGAGCGGACGCGATATAATATTCCGCCCAAGGATGGTGCTGCGAAGTCGCCGTATAGGAAGCCGCCACCACCGCCGTCGAGGTCGTGACCACGTAGTGTAGACAAACCATTAAAACGGAGGGGCTCGATAAATTATTCTTGTATTAATTGCTACTTGGTTTGCCCTCGGAACAAGATGGGTCTGGGGACCTACTGATTTATCGCCGGTTGAATTTGAAGACTACGTAGAAGAGATGCACCCAGAAGGTTCCGCACAATTCATACGAACGCATGGTCGATTCCTTTGGTAATTGAGATGAGGGTAGTTCAGACATTTGCGCCGAGATTATATAGTCTTGGCCATTCACTCCGGCAATCTCGCACGGCTTTGATCTGGTTTCGCGGTACCGTGACTCTGTACCTCATAAATCGCAGTTTCGCGCTGGGTCTTGGCCGAAGAAAAATGAGGCGCACATGTGCGGAAGGAAGAACGGCGAACGAAATGATTGGCCGCGAATGTAATCAAGTTGAACTTTGTCGTGGTTCCACGAAGGTGATTAGGATGCGGCCAATTTACAAGTACCGTGACGTTTGATGGTAGGTTAACGCGGCGGCCCTGTGGTTGCATTAACGGGGGCCACCAATTTTGAACACGTTGAGAAGTAAAAGGGTTGAAAATTCAACTCGGTTTTGAGTTTAAGTATCGTGATCGTTTTGTCCCATGGTTGAAATTTGAACTAAACTTCGCTAACCCGACCATCCCGATTTGAGGGCAGCTCAGAGGTCCCCTGGAACCGGTGGAAACCATTTAGAAGAAGGGAATCTCGCTTATTGAATGTCGGTCATCTTTTCGTACTTATGCATGCTACTAGTAACTCCACTCCACTCGTTTCTATGAGGGAACTTGGCCCTTCTTTGCGGATTTTGGTTTTAATCCCACTATAGCCCAGTCGCCCAATCTCGTAGCAAAGCAACTGTTACCGTCGTTGAATCCAACTCAACGACGCTAACGGCCCATTTGTCTCGAGGAGAATGAGCATACATAACGACAAAACGCCTGCAGTGTGTGTAAACTCCGAGCCTTGAACTTACCAGCTATTTCCTACTACAACACAATCAGAAACGCGTCGCATTAGTGGCTGAACGGCCTTGAAACGTTCTGCGAACCATGTGGATATCCGAGGTACGACTAAATTGTTTGCAAACTCCAATTAAATCTGGTTCTGGCAGGAACTGATTTGGGATATCTCGACAGACTGGGACTCGGCCTATGATTTTCCCCAGTTTCGAGGTCGAGGAAAATGAATGCAACTTGCTGCAATTTCTACCACGAGCGAGGTTGAACATGCCCGATCTCCGATCACGAGCGCCCGTAAAAAAGCTAAGAAGCCCTGTGGCGCTCTCAGCTGTTTAGAGGAGAGTTCAATATTTCCTTTCGGTCCAGTAACTGCTAAGGGTTACCGCTTTACCGCTGTTTCTATACCTACTACCTGATTCAACGATAGCACTTATCCCTCAATGCGCACTTTAAAAACGTATAAAGGTGGACAGAAAAATTCGACGACTTTCTACACCTGCTTCAACTACGAAAATGCGATCCACTTCCGCTACATTCTTTTGTGCCTTCCTCTCTTTTGCCTCCCTGCTCGCTCAGGGGTACACCGTCGCGGGGAGAGAAATCGAGAGTCGACACAACGGGGTGAAGGTGAGTCCGATGTTTTGATGCTCTGCTGGGATGTTCATTCGTTTTGCAGCACGGCCCACGTCGCTTGGAGAAATTTGCTCGTCACTGGGGCAGCCGCGACACGGCAGTCCACACGCACATCCAGCGAGGCGAGGAAGAGAGATGCGACTGTGAGGATAAAAAAAACAGTACCACCGGAGGTGAATACTTTTGCCCTACGCATGACGAAAACTGGTATTGAGCACATCAGGCGTCGGGTCCCAGGGCGGGTCACAGAACGACGGCGGGCAGGGCGGATCAGCGCTGGGTGGAAACGGAGGGGCGGGGGGCGGGAGCGCATCAGGCGTCGGGTCCCAGGGCGGGTCACAGAACGACGGCGGGCAGGGCGGTGATGCGGAGGGCGGTAACGGAGGGGCGGGGGGCGGGAGCGCATCAGGCGTCGGGTCCCAGGGCGGATCGCAGAACGACGGCGGACAAGGCGGTGATGCGGAGGGTGGTAACGGAGGGGCGGGGGGGCGGGAGCGCATCAGGCGTTGGGTTCCCAGGGCGGATCGCAGAACGACGGCGGGCAGGGCGGTGAATGCGGAGGGGCGGTAATGGAGGGGCGGGGGGCGGGAGCGCATCAGGTGTCGGGTCCCAGGGAGGATCGCAGAACGACGGGCGGGCAGGGCGGTGATGCGGAGGGCGGTAACGGAGGGGCGGGAGGCGGGAGCGCATCAGGTGTCGGGTCCCAGGGCGGATCACAGAACGACGGCGGACAGGGCGGATCCGCGCTCGGTGGAAACGGGGGGTCGGGAGGTGGTAATGGAAGTCCCAAGGATACGGGGGATAGCAAACCCTGTGAAAAGAAGTCAAGCCAGGGACACAAGAATCGCAGACGGTAAAGCAGGTTGTTACGGATTTCTCCAAGGCCTTTAAGCCTCACACACTCTCATTTTTCTTCGCTCTTTGATCGTTCCCTTCTGTACTTTACATACCGTCTTTACCTTGTAATGTCTGAACGCACTTTGAAACGTAGTATATACCCACCGACCTGGATAGTGCTAGTGAACCTTGAAGTAAGAGAGAGAAAGAGATTCTCCACACTGACACTGGGAGAGCGCCTGAGCGCTGAGCGCTGAGCATTTGCTTGGATACCGACTCTGCATCGCCCAGACCGGCAGCGACCACAACTGACCCGGAGGAGGAGTGTTGGGACCGAACGGTGTTGCCTGCAAGGTGAAAATGGTGTGAATGAACAGCCTTCTTATGCATCGCGCGCCAAGGCTCGTCGACTGTTCTACACAGGTTAGTTCTGCATTTTCCTCCGAGTCAAATTACAACCGATTTCGGGATCTCTCGAAAGCAATGAGTTCTGTCGTTGGACGAGGGCTTCTTGCCCGTGCTGGAGTTCTTGAATGGATTTCTCGACGATGTGGATCTGTCCTTGAATGACCGACTCTTCTTGGCCGCCGAGGCCCATCTGAAGATGAATGGGAGGAGCAAAAGGGGTGAGATTTAGCTGGCAATCAAAACACACCGTACGCGTGGTCTCGTCTCTCCACCACCAAGTGTGAACTCGCATTTTATCCCAACTGAAGATCAACGTCGCATCTCGGTTTTCTTCAAAACATTCACGCAGCCAATTCTCTCGAATGCCTCGACTCAGAGTCAACCTCGAGTTTAAAAGATTCTGCGAGATCAAGACGACTCGGAGTGTGCTAATCGGCCTGGGTTCGATTCTTCAATCACATTCAACTCGGCCGGCCTAAATCACCACCCATACTGCTCTGCGGTCACCTAGGGTCGCAGGCAGGTTCAATGCCACAACCCCGAAAAACACATTGAATCTTGATGTTCTGCTTTTGGCGCTCGACATTTGTGCTCCCAGGTATGGCGCTACGCAAGAATAATTTAGGTCGTGGTGGCATAGTCCACTTGGTTCACTGCAGGCACAATCTTTGCAATTTTGAAGTGCTGCTTCAGCCTCGAAGAAGATCAGATTTTGACCGGAGCTTTGGAAACAAAAAGTGTGCGTACAACAAACGAGGTACGAGTTTGCAGTTGTAGCATCTGTTTATAAGAGACTAACAACAAGTACGCACATCTTGATTTACTGACTCCAGTCACTCGAATTCGTCCACTCGCGTGCAAGCACTCAAATTCTGCCGCGAAAGTTGCGTCGAAATGCCTGTACCCGGCCTGCACATTGAGCAAAATGGTGCAAGGAGTCAACATTGTTTGAAATTTTTTGCCTGAAAGCCGGTGAGCCCCTTCCGCCGAGTGGCCGTTGCATTAAACTCACTTCGGTTTGGTTTTATTAGACGTCCAACAACTCATTCTTCCGCACTTCACGGAGTCTAGACTCTAGCTAGCGACTCGCGGGTGAATTCTTTCGCCCGCTTCCGTGCCGCCGTTGCTCCGCATAGCGCCCCATGTGCTGACACCATTTACAAAACGGCCCACAATGTAGAATTGGACCATCAAATCGCTGCGCTACTTGATAGCTGTGTCCGACTACAAGTTGGTCTTTCCGCATTTCACGTCCTTTAGCTGGCTAATCTCTCCAAACAGACATCACAAACAAATTGAACTCATACCCCATTCTTGTGGTACTATAGTAGCTGGCTGGCTGCAACACCGGAGCGACAGATCGACTGTCGTCTTTTACAGATGTTCTACTCGCTTTTGAACACTTCGGACGGATCAACTTGGATGGGAGAATACTCCAATTTTTTCTCCGAACTTTGCATCTGATCTTAAAGTTGTGCGTTTCCCTGCTTTCCCTTCCGTCGCACGGTTATTTGTTATGCTCCCGACTGCACTCATTCGACCTGACTTTTATCCGGAATTTTATCCGAATTCTACTCTAACCTCAAGGGCCCAGATTGAAATTTTTTATCCGAATTCAGTATGCGACCTTAATCGTGGGTCCTTAGCTATTATCATTAGCATCCACCAAGTTGGCTGTATATCAGTGTGTGAATCAGACATTATTTCCCCGCATCTGGTACTATAAGATCTATTTACAAGGTGCCTACCTGAAGTCTATTGCGGTTGAATTCAAGCCACGGGGTGTATAATTACTACCCAGGTGTACGGGTGGCGATGTTTACCCAACTAATTTAGTTTCACGAGGACGAAGAAACATCGAGCTCCAACTGCGGCCTGCTCAACAAAGAACTGACAGTGTTCATTACTTGGAGCCAGCCAGTCCTTTAGTTGCCTGACAATATTTAAAGTCGTCGTGGTTCAATAACTGTTAATTCAATCACTTAACCTCGAATGTGTCTCTCACGTTATATAAAGGCAATCTGTGGATCCTCCGATACCTCACCTTCTTTCCTTCCCTCTCTGAGAAGCTGAAGATGCGATTTACCTCTTCCGTCATCACCCTTTGTGTAACTCTCCTTTCTCTTACCGCCACTGTCCTTGGCCAGGACGGCGTTGGCACAGAGGTTGAAGATAACCACAAGGTAAGTCTGCTTTGGTGAACTCACCGAGAAGGCGTCAAGTTATTGAGGTTCCCTACTTACAGCATAAACACCCAAAGCCTCCACCACCACTCCACCGCCCAGGCCATGCCGCCCATGTGGTGGTCCTCCCGTGTGCATCAAGGGACGAGAGTGTGTCGAGGCCCGGTTCTGTCCAGCCGAGGGGCAGACAGAATATTGCATGCCCTCTACAAAACGCTCGCAAGTGAAAGAGAGGAGATGTTGGGAATACAAATACTTGGCCATTCAGGAGGTTCGGCTTGCGAAACTGGGGCGAGGGTTTAGCCAGTGGTTGACGAATATCTTATGTGTACTTACTTTATTGATGTGCGGACTCATTTCAAGAGCGCAGAATATGCGATAAAAAATCAGTGAACCAAAGGAGCTGACAGCTCATTTACAGTTCGAGAACTCATGTCTTCCCTCCCTCACTACGCGCCATTCGGTGCCCGTATTACAACTTAAAGGAGTCGAATTAACCCTCCGCCTCAACGTGGACTATATGGCCTCTCGGCTAGATGAATGAGTCGGTAAGTAGCTGAGTCTTTCATTTCAACCCTGGGTCTACATTCACCGCTGTGACCAACTCGACTCGCTTTCAACTTGCCCGAGATCCCCGAAGTGTGGTTCAACTTGTCGCATAAATCAACATCCTATTCGAGTTCAGCGTTCACTAAATTCATTACAGGGTCAGAGGTAGGCTGACCTTAAATGTAGGAGAATATTCCGATTTTCGTGGGCTACACGCTTGCTCGTAGACGGAGCGGGGTATATCACCGGCGCTCCCGTTAAGAAACAGCCGCCGTACTGTTGCCATCAAATTGATGCTTGCAACTCTCCTCCAACCACGATGTCAGCGTTCTCTCCCATCCATCTTCCGAGCGTATTCAAGTGGACCCCCAAAGCGGGCCATGGCCTGGAAAGACTCCAGGTAACCCAGCGACAGACCCCCGACACATCTCAGCAGTCTGGATGTCCCGCGAGCTTTCCTATCTCCTGCGGCACGGCGCAAAAAAACGCGGGCCTCCCTATTCGGGTCAGATGGTTATGTCAATGTAGATATTTTGGTATGTACATACACACAAATGCTTTTCGCTCCTCTGAACATGGATGGTCTACTTACTTAGCTACGTCACCGCTCCCTCCGTGGACTCGATTTCGCAACCCTCGAATCCATTGTATCTCAAGACCAGAAGTCACGCTACCATCTAGTCAATGAAGGTGGTGCTGTAGAAAACAGTTCATGGTGGATTCGGGCGAACCAGGGTCACTCTATGACGGTCCGTCGTTGTTGTTTCCTTTGCGTAGACCCTAATCCTCGTAGGATATAATACTCGACCTCAAACGCATCACGTCGGCCAGTGAGATCCCCATGGCTGTTCATGGGACCTCGATGGTAGCATGGAGGATGATTTGTACGTTTATCCATTTTTTGGTTGACTCGTACCCACAATACTTTAGCCGATCGAGGCCTATCCCGCATGTCCCGAAATCATATTCACCTGGCGCAGGGCTTTGCGGGCGACGTAATCAGTGGTTCGCAGTCCCATTCGTGCTCTTCTTGGCCCACCAACTCTATATGCAGGGATGCGGAGTTCCTCCGAAGTGCTAATATTCATAGACGTGGCCCGCGCACTCGATGCGGACATTCAATTCTACCTGTCGAGCAACGGAGTTGTTCTCACGCCTGGAAATGACTCGGGGTACCTGGAACGCCGGTTCTTTTCACGGGTCGAACGTGTTCAAAACAATGGGAAACCGATACCGGGGTGGAAGGGTTAAGAGAACCATCAAAGAGCGGACGACATTGAGTGTCTATTCCTTTGACGCTTAATTGTCCCTCGTTTATCTGCACTCGCTTTCGAGCATTCCTGGATCGACCAACTTACAAAAAAGAGACGGAACGTTTCGTTCGCAAACTCAAGTGTCGTACACGACGGTACAATGCTGGGTAAGTACAAAAAGGGGATCCACGAGATTCGCTGCAGGACACAACACATGCTACATAGGCACGACACAGAACTGTGCAGAA